>JAQOWZ010000093.1:231541-599041 GCA_035578165.1 Stenolophus ochropezus
ATCATTATCGCTATATACAGGATGTTCGAAAAATAGGGTGCCAAATTTGTGAAATATATTAATCAAACCAAAACAAGAAAATAATCCTAATATACCCATGTCCGGAAACGAACCATTTTGGAACAAAACACTCTTTTGTTTGAATTTTGAATTTTATTTTTAGTAATGTTTTTTACTCTCAAAATTACAATAATTGTTCGTAATGTCCTCCTTGAACTTGTATGCAACATTCTAAATGTCTTCTCATGGATTGTCGAACACGTTCAAATATTCCTGGTTTTAGTCTTATAATATTGCAACAGTCTATGATTCTTTGCCGCAAATTCTCTACGTTATTAATGGGCGTCTAATAAACTAAGCTCTTTAAATGACCCCAAAAATAAAAATCAAGCGGATTCAACTAATGGTGAACGTGGAGACCAAGTAGTTGGACCACCTCGCGAACTACCATGCGCACGTCTGTACATTAAATGCATGACGGTTAATTCTGAGTTTGTATAACTGATCATTATTACTAGAAACGCTTCTAAACAATATCAAAATAATTTAATTACGGTGACAACAAATTATGACAGTTGCTAAGGAAACGTGATTAAACAAATTACAAGTATTAACGTAACTATTGTAATTTTGACAGTAAAAAACATTACTAAAAATAAAATCAAAATTCAAACAAAAGAGTATTTTATTCCGAAATGGTTCGTTTCCGGACATGGGTATATTAGGATTATTTTCTTGTTTTGGTTTGATTAATATATTTCCCAAATTTGGCACCCTATTTTTCGAACACCCTGTATATGTTCAGGATTTTTTTAAAAATAAGTTCATATAAACCTACTGTTCCAGGAATTTTTTTATTATCAATTAATATATTATTATCTTTAAAATCAATTTTCTTGTTATCCATTTTAAAAAATTCACCCTCATCAGTTTCGTTGTATGTAACTCCAAATTTATCATCGATATCTCTAGATTTCAGTATAACATTTTTAAAATATGGTTTAAATAATTCATGAAAGTCTTCTACATAGGAGTCTACAACATTCTGATTATACTTTCTATACAGTACTATATTTTTATCATCTATAGATAAATCTGGGACTGGATCAGTTTCTAAAAAATTTTTACAAGGACTAGCAAAATATGGATTCACTATAGGTTCATTATCTTCTTCTTCCTCTTCTTGTTCTTCTTCCTTGTCCTCTTCCATTTGCTTGCTTTTATTATTATTTTTTGACTTTTGTAAATTTTCACTAATTTCTTTAAATTGTTTTGTTATAGGAATATAGGTTTTTTCCAAATTAATTTCTTTTTCCACTTTAATAATTCAAGTTTCTTTTTAACATTTCGTCGCGCTTCTACTAATTGTTTTTTTATATTTTTATCTATATTACTCATTTTTAAGAGATAGAAATATTTTAGCTAAAAGAAAACATTGCAACAAGAAAATTGCTATTTGAAGTGTGGTAGGTATTCTAGAATCCAGCCCATGTAGCTTACAATATACAACGTATTCATCAAGAATAGGTAAAATCTGACTTTATTTTCGTAAAAAATTATATAAAAATTTGCTTCCGCGCCTGAATTTGATAATTCTTCATCATATTTTAGCTAAAAGAAAACATTGCAACAAGAAAATTGCTATTTTAAGTGTGGTAGGTATAATGGAATCCAGCCCATGTAGCTTACAATATACAGCGTATTCATCAAGAATAGGTAAAATCTGACTTTATTTTTGTACAAAAGCATATAAATATTTGCTTCCGCGCCCGAATTTTATAATTTTTCATTATATTTTACCAAAAGGAAAACATTGCAATAAGAAAATTTCTATTTCAAGTGTGGTAGGTTTTCTAGAATCCAGCCCATGTAGCTTACAAAATACAACGTATTCATTAAAATGACACCCGAAAATTAAATGTTTATTATCTGATTGGTACCACGTTTTGATCACTTCTGCATGTCCAATGCCTAAAACCATTTATAATATAGATCCTAAAGCATGAATATGAACGTTTTAACAAAAATTTCCATTTCAAGAATAGGTAAAATCTGACTTTATTTTTGTAAAAAATTATATAAATATTTGCTTCCGCGCCCGCATTTTATAATTCTTTATCATATTTTAGCTAAAAGAAAACATTCCAACAAGATAATTGCTATTTCAAGTGTGGTAGGTATTCTAGAATCCAGCACATGTACCTTACAATATACAACGTATTCATCAAGAATAGGTTAAATCTGACTTTATTTTTGTAAAAAATCATATAAATATTTGCTTCCGCGCACGAACTTTATATTTCTTCATTACATTTTAGCTAAAAGAAAACATTGCAACAAGAAAATTTCTATTTTAAGTATGGTAGGTATTTTAGAATCTATCCCCCGTAGCTGACAATGTACAACGTTTTCACTAAAATGACTCCCGAAAATTGAATTTTTATTATCTAATGGTACCACGTTTTGGTCACTTTTGCATGTCCAATGCTAAAATTATACATAGTATAGATCCTAAAACATGATTATGAATGTTTTAGCATAAATATCCATTTCAAGAATAGGTAAAATCTGACTTAATTTTTGTAAAAAATCATATAAATATTTGCTTCCGCGCCTGAATTTTATAATTTTTCATCATATTTTAGCTAAAAGACAACATTGCAACAAGAAAATTGGTATTTTAAGTGTAGTAGGTGTTCTAGAATTTAGCCCATGTAGCTTACAACGTATTCATCAAGAAAAGGTAAAATCTGACTTTATTTTTGTAAAAAATCATATAAAAATTTGCTTCCGCGCCCGAATTTTATAATTTTTCATCATATTTTAGCTAAAAGAAAACATTGCAACAAGATAATTGCTATTTCAAGTGTGGTAGGTATTCTAGAATCCAGAACATGTAGCTTACAATATACAAAGTATTCATTAAAATGACACCCGAAATTTGAATGTTTATTATCTGATTGGTAACACGTTTCGGTCACTTTTGCATGTCCAATGCTTAAAACCATCCATAGTATAGATCCTAAAGAATGAATATGAATGTTTTAACATAAACATCCATTTCAAGAATAGGTAAAATGTGAATTTATTTTTGTAGAAAATAATATAAATATTTGCTTCCGCACCCGAATTTTATAATTCTTTATCATATTTTAGCTACTAGAAAACATTGCAACAACAAAATTGCTATTTCAAGTGTGGTCGGTATTCTAGAATCCAGCCCATGTAGCTTACAATATACAATGTATTCATCAAGAATAGGTAAAATCTGACATTATTTTTGTAAAAAGTCATATAAATATTTGCTTCCGCGCCCGAATTTTATAATTCTTCATCATATTTTATCTAAAAGAAAACATTGCAACAAGAAAATTGCTGTTTCAAGTGTGGTAGGTATTCTACAATCCAGCTCTTGTAGCATACAATATACAACTTATTCATCATGAAAAGGTAAAGTCTGACTATATTTTTGTAAAAAATTATATAAATATTTGCTTCCACGAACAAATTTTATAATTTTTCATCATATATATGCTAAAAGAAAACATTGTAACAAGAAAATTGCTATTTCAAGTGTGGTAGATATTCTAGAATCCAGCTATGTAACTTACAATATACAACGTATTCATCAAGAATAGGTAAACTCTGACTTTAATTTTGTAAAAAATCATATACATATTTGCTTCCGCGCCCGAATATTTTAATTCTTCATAATATTTTAGTTAAACGAAAATATTGCAACAAGAAAATTGCTATTTTAAGTGTGGTAGGTATTCTAAAATCTAGCCCATGTAGCTTACAATATACAACGTATCCATTAAAATGACACCCGAAAATTGAATGTTTATTATCTGATTGGTACCACGTTTTGGTCACTTTTGCATGCCCAATGCTAAATTTATCCACAGTATAGATCCTAAAGCATGAATATGAATGTTTTAACAAAAATATCCATTTCAAGAATAGGTAAAATCTGACTTTATTTTTGTAAAAAATCATATAAATATTTGCTTCCGCGCCCGAATTTTATAATTCTTTATCGCACTTTAGCTAAAAGAAAATATTGCAACAAGAAAATTGCTATTTCAAGTGTGGTAGGTATTCTAGAATCCAGCGCATGTAGCTTACAATATACAACGTATACATCAAGAATAGGTAAAATCTGGCTATATTTTTGTAAAAAATCATATAAATATTTGCTTCCGCGCCCGTATTTCATAATTCTTTATCATATTTTAGCTAAAAGAAAACATTGCAACAAGAAAATTGCTATTTTAAGTGTGGTAGTTATTCTAGAATCCAGCCCATGTAGCTTACAATATACAAAGTATTTATCAAGAATAGGTAATATCTGAATTTATTTTTAAAAAAATCATGTAAATATTTGCTTCCGCGCCCGAATTTTATAATTGTTCAACATATTTTAGCTAAAAGAAAACATTGCGACAAGAAAATTACTATTTTAAGTGTGGTAGGTATTCTAGAATCCAGCCCATGTAGCTTACAATATACAACTTATTCATTAAGAAAAGGTAAAGTCTGACTTAATTTTTGTAAAAAATCATATAAATATTTGCTTCCTCGCCCGAATTTTATAATTCTTTATCTTATTTTAGCTAAAAGAAAACAATACAACAAGAAAATTGCTATTTTAAGTGTAGTAGGTATTCTGGAATCCAGCCCATGTAGCTTACAATATAAAACTTATTCATCAAGAATAGGTAAAATATGACTTTATTTTTGTAAAAAAATCATATAATTATTTGCTTCAGCGCCCGATTTTAATAATTCTTCATCATATTTTAGCTAAAAGAAAACATTGCAACAAGAAAATTGCTATTTCAAGTGTGGTAGGAATTCTAGAATTCAGCTCATGTAGCATACAATATACAACTTATTCATAATAAAAATGTAAAGTCTGACTTTATTTTTGTAAAAAATCATATAAATATTTGCATCCACGCCCAAATTTTATAATTTTTCATCATATATAAGCTAAATGAAAATATTGTAACAAGAAAGTTGCTATTTCAAGTGTGGTAGGTATTCTAGAATTCAGCCCATGTAGCTAACAATTTACAAAGTATTCATTAAAATGACAACCGAAAATTGAATGTTTATTATCTGATTGGTACCACGTTTTGGTCACTTTTGCATGTCCAATTCTAAATTTATCCGTAGTATAGAACCTAAAGCATGAATATGAATGTTTTAACAAAAATATCCATTTCAAGAATATGTAAAATCTGACTTTATTTTTGTGAAAAATCATATAAATATTTGCTTCCGCGACCGAATTTTATAATTTTTTATCACCCTTTAGCTAAAAGAAAATACTGCAACAAGAAAATTGTTATTTTAAGCGTAGTAGGTATTCTAGATTCCAATCCATGTAGCTTACAATATACAACGTATTCATCAAGAATAGGTAAAATCTGACTATATTTTTGTAAATATCATATAAATATTTGCTTCCGCGCCCGAATTTTATATTTGTTCAACAAATTTTAGCTAAAAGAAAACATTGCAACAAGAAAATTACTATTTTAAGTGTGGTAGGTATTCTAGAATCCAGCCCATGTAGCTTACAATATACAACTTATTCATTAAGAAAAGGTAAAGTCTGACTTAATTTTTGTAAAAAATCATATAAATATTTGCTTCCGCGCCCGACTTTTATAATTCTTCATCATATTTTAGCTAAAAGAAAACATTACAACAAGAAAATTGCTATTTTAAGTGTGGTAGGTATTCTAGAATCCAGCCCATGTAGCTTACAATATAAAACTTATTCATCAAGAATAGGTAAAATAAGACTTTATTTTTGTAAAAAAATCATATAAATATTTGCTTCAGCGCCCGAATTTAATAATTCTTCATCATATTTTAGCTAAAAGAAAACATTGCAACAATAAAATTGCTATTTCAAGTGTGGTAGGAATTCTAGAATTCAGCTCATGTAGCATACAATATACAACTTATTCATAATAAAAAGGTAAAGTCTGACTTTATTTTTGTAAAAAATCATATAAATATTTGCATCCACGCCCGAATTTTAAAATTTTTCATCATATATAAGCTAAATGAAAACATTTTAACAAGAAAGTTGCTATTTCAAGTGTGGTAGGTATTCTAGAATCCAGCCCATGTAGCTAACAATATACAACGTATTCATTAAAATGACAACCGAAAATTGAATGTTTATTATCTGATTGGTACTACGTTTTGGTAACTTTTGCATGTCCAATGCTTGAAACCATCCATAGTATAGATCCTAAAGCATGAATATGAATGTTTTAACAAAAAATATCCATTTCAAGAATAGGTAAAATCTGACTTTATTTTTGTAAAAAATCATATAAATATTTGCTTCCGCGCCCGAATTTTATAATTCTTTATCGCACTTTAGCTAAAAGAAAATATTGCAACAAGAAAATTGCTATTTCAAGTGTGGTAGGTATTCTAGAATCCAGCGCATGTAGCTTACAATATACAACGTTTTCATCAAGAATAGGTAAAATCTGACTTTATTTTCTCAAAAAATCATATAAATATTTGCTTCCGTGCCCGAATTTTATAATTCTTTATCATAATTTAGCTAAAAGAAAACATTGCAACAAGAAAATTGCCATTTCAAGTGTGGTAGGTATTCTAGAATCTTGCCCATGCAGATCACAATATACAACGAATTCATCAAGAATAGGTAAAATCTGACATTATTTTTGTAAAAAATCATATAAATATTTCCTTCCGCGCCCAAATATTATAATTCTACATCATATTTTAGCTAAAAGAAAACATTGCAACAAGAAAATTGCTATTTCAAGTGTGGTAGGTATTTTAGAATCCAGCCCTTGTAGCTTACAATATACAACGTATTCATCAAGAATAGGTAAAATCTGACTTTAATTTTGTGAAATATCATACACATATTTGCTTCCGCGCCCGAATTTTATAGTTCTTCTTCATATTTTAGCTAAAAGAAAACATTGCAACAAGAAAATTGCTATTTCAAGTGTTGTAGGTGTTCTAGAATCCACCCCATGTAGCTTACAATATACAACGTATTTATCAAGAATAGGTAAAATCTGACTATATTTTTGTAAAAAATCATATAAATATTTGCCTCCTCGCCCGTATTTTAAAAATATGTAAAACCTGACTTTATTTTTGTAAAAAATCATATAAATATTTGCTTCGGCGACTGAATTTTATAATTCTTCATCATATTTTAGTTAAAAGAAAACATTGCAGCAAGAAAATTGCTATTTCAAGTGTGGTAGGTAGTTTAGAATCCAGCCCATGTAGCTTACAATATACAACGTATTTATCAAGAATAGGTAAAATCTGAATTTATTTTAAAAAAAATCATATAAATATTTGTTTAAGCGCCCGAATTTTATAATTTTTCATCATATTTTAGCTAAAAGAAAACATTGCAACAAGAAAATTGCTATTACAAGTGTGGTAGGTATTGTAGAATCCAGGCCATGTAGCTTACAATATACAACGTATTCATTAAAATGACACCCGAAATTTCAATGTTTATTATCTAAATGGTACAATGTTTTGGTCACTTTTGCATGTCTAATGCTTAAAACCATCTAAAGTATAGTTCCTAAAGCATAAATATGAATGTTTTAACAAAAACATCCATTTCAAGAATAGGTAAAATCTGACTTATTTTTGTAAAAAATCATATAAATATTTGCTTCCGCTCCCGAATTTTATAATTCTTAATCATTTTTTAGCTAAAAGAAAACATTGCAACAAGAAAATTGCTATTTGAAGTGTGGTAGGTATTTTAGAATCTTGCCTATGTAGCTTACAAAATGCAACGTATTCATCAAGAATAGGTAAAATCTGTCTTTATTTTTGTAAAAAAATCATATAAATATTTGCTTCCGCGCCCGAATTTTATAATTTTTCATCATATTTTAGCTAAAAGAAAACATTGCAACAAGAAAATTGCTATTTCAAGTGCGGTAGGTATCCTATAATCCGGCCCATGTAGCTTACAATATAAGACGTATTCATCAAGAATAGGTTAAATCTGACTTTATTTTTGTAAAAAATTATATAAATATTTGCTTCCGCCCTCGAATTTTATAATTCTACATCAAATTTTAGCTAAAAGAAAACATTGCAACAAGAAATTGCTATTTCAAGTGTGTTAGGTATTCTAGAATCCAGCCTATGTAACTTAAAATATACAACGTATTCATTAAAATGACATCTAAAAATTGAATGTTTATTATCTGTTTGGTACTACGTTTTGGCCACTTTTGCATGTCCAATGGGAAAATTATCCATAGTATAGATCCTAAAGCATGAATATGAATGTTTTTACAAAAATAATTATTTCAAGAATAGGTAAAATCTGACTTTATTTTTGTAAAGAATCATATAAATATTTGCTTCCGCGCCCGACTTTTATAATTCTTTATCATTTTTTAGGTAAAAGAAAACATTGCAACAAGAAAATTGCTATTTGAAGTGTGGTAGGTATTTTAGAATCTTGCCTATGTAGCTTACAAAATGCAACGTATTCATCAAGAATAGGTAAAATCTGTCTTTATTTTTGTAAAAAAATCATATAAATATTTGCTTCCGCGCCCGAATTTTATAATTTTTCATCATATTTTAGCTAAAAGAAAACATTGCAACAAGAAAATTGCTATTTCAAGTGCGGTAGGTATCCTATAATCCGGCCCATATAGCTTACAATATACGACGTAATCATCAAGAATAGGTAAAATCTGACTTTATTTTTGTAAAAAATTATATAAATATTTGCTTCTGACCTCGAATTTTATAATTCTACATCATATTTCAGCTAAAAGAAAACATTGCAACAAGAAAATTGCTATTTCAAGTGTTTTAGGTATTCTAGAATCCAGCCTATGTAACTTACAATATACAAAGTATTCATTACAATGACACCCGAAAATTGAATGTTTATTATCTGTTTGGTACTACTTTTTGGCTACTTTTGCATGTCCAATGCTAAAATTATCCATAGTATTGATCCTAAAGCATAAATGAGAATGTTTTAACAAAAATAATTATTTCAAGAATAGGTAAAATCTGACTTTATTTTTGTAAAGAATCATATAAATATTTGCTTCCGCGCCCGAATTTTATAATTTTTTATCATATTTTAGCTAAAAGAAAACATTGCAACAAGAAAATTGCTATTTCAAGTGTGGTAGGTATTCTAGTATCCAGCCCATGTAGCTTACAATATACAACGTATTCGTCAAGAAAAGTAAAATCTGACTTTATTTTTGTAAAAAATCATATAAATACTTGCTTTCGCGCCCGAATTTTAACATTTTTTATCATATTTTAGCTAAAAGAAAACATTGCAACAAGAAAATTGTTATTTCAAGTGTGGTAGTATTCTAGAATCCAGCCCATGTAGCTTACAATATACAACGTATTTATCAAGAATAGGTAAAATCTGACTATATTTTTGTAAAAAATCATATAAATATTTGCCTCCTCGCCCGTATTTTAAAAATATGTAAAACCTGACTTTATTTTTGTAAAAAATCATATAAATATTTGCTTCGGCGACTGAATTTTATAATTCTTCATCATATTTTAGTTAAAAGAAAACATTGCAACAAGAAAATTGCTATTTCAAGTGTGGTAGGTAGTTTAGAATCCAGCCCATGTAGCTTACAATATACAACGTATTTATCAAGAATAGGTAAAATCTGAATTTATTTTAAAAAAAATCATATAAATATTTGTTTAAGCGCCCGAATTTTATAATTTTTCATCATATTTTAGCTAAAAGAAAACATTGCAACAAGAAAATTGCTATTACAAGTGTGGTAGGTATTGTAGATTCCAGGCCATGTAGCTTACAATATACAACGTATTCATTAAAATGACACCCGAAATTTCAATGTTTATTATCTAAATGGTACAATGTTTTGGTCACTTTTGCATGTCTAATGCTTAAAACCATCTAAAGTATAGTTCCTAAAGCATAAATATGAATGTTTTAACAAAAACATCCATTTCAAGAATAGGTAAAATCTGACTTATTTTTGTAAAAAAATCATATAAATATTTGCTTCCGCTCCCGAATTTTATAATTCTTAATCATTTTTTAGCTAAAAGAAAACATTGCAACAAGAAAATTGCTATTTGAAGTGTGGTAGGTATTTAGAATCTTGCCTATGTAGCTTACAAAATGCAACGTATTCATCAAGAATAGGTAAAATCTGTCTTTATTTTTGTAAAAAAATCATATAAATATTTGCTTCCGCGCCCGAATTTTATAATTTTTCATCATATTTTAGCTAAAAGAAAACATTGCAACAAGAAAATTGCTATTTCAAGTGCGGTAGGTATCCTATAATCCGGCCCATGTAGCTTACAATATAAGACGTATTCATCAAGAATAGGTTAAATCTGACTTTATTTTTGTAAAAAATTATATAAATATTTGCTTCCGCCCTCGAATTTTATAATTCTACATCAAATTTTAGCTAAAAGAAAACATTGCAACAAGAAATTGCTATTTCAAGTGTGTTAGGTATTCTAGAATCCAGCCTATGTAACTTCAAATATACAACGTATTCATTAAAATGACATCTAAAAATTGAATGTTTATTATCTGTTTGGTACTACGTTTTGGCCACTTTTGCATGTCCAATGGGAAAATTATCCATAGTATAGATCCTAAAGCATGAATATGAATGTTTTTTACAAAAATAATTATTTCAAGAATAGGTAAAATCTGACTTTATTTTTGTAAAGAATCATATAAATATTTGCTTCCGCGCCCGACTTTTATAATTCTTTATCATTTTTTAGGTAAAAGAAAACATTGCAACAAGAAAATTGCTATTTGAAGTGTGGTAGGTATTTTAGAATCTTGCCTATGTAGCTTACAAAATGCAACGTATTCATCAAGAATAGGTAAAATCTGTCTTTATTTTTGTAAAAAAATCATATAAATATTTGCTTCCGCGCCCGAATTTTATAATTTTTCATCATATTTTAGCTAAAAGAAAACATTGCAACAAGAAAATTGCTATTTCAAGTGCGGTAGGTATCCTATAATCCGGCCCATATAGCTTACAATATACGACGTAATCATCAAGAATAGGTAAAATCTGACTTTATTTTTGTAAAAAAATTATATAAATATTTGCTTCTGCCCTCGAATTTTATAATTCTACATCATATTTCAGCTAAAAGAAAACATTGCAACAAGAAAATTGCTATTTCAAGTGTTTTAGGTGTGGTAGGTATTCTAGTATCCAGCCCATGTAGCTTACAATATACAACGTATTCGTCAAGAAAAGTAAAATCTGACTTTATTTTTGTAAAAAATCATATAAATACTTGCTTTCGCGCCCGAATTTTAACATTTTTTATCATATTTTAGCTAAAAGAAAAACATTGCAACAAGAAAATTGTTATTTCAAGTGTGGTAGTATTCTAGAATCCAGCCCATGTAGCTTACAATATACAACGTATTCATTAAAATGACACACGAAAAATGAATGTTTATTAACTGATTGGTATCACGTTTTGGTCACTTTTGCAATTCCGATGCTTAAAACCATCCATAGTATAGATCTTAAAGCAAAAATATGAATGTTTTCACAAAAATATCCAATTCAAGAATAGGTAAAATCTGAATTAATTTTTGTAAAAATTAATATAAATATTTGCTTCCGCGCCCGAATTTTATAATTCTTTATCATATTTTAGCTAAAAGAAAACATTGCAATAAGAAAATTGCTATTTAGAAGGTATTCATCAAGAATAGGTAAAATCTGACTTTATTTTTGTGAAAAATCATATCAATATTTGCTTCCGCGGCCAAATTTTATAATTCTTTATCATATTTTAGCTAAAAGAAAACGTTGCAACAAGAAAATTGCTATTTCAAGTGTGGTAGGTATTCTAGAAATCCAGCTCATGTAGTACGCAATATACAACGTATTCGTTAAAATGACACCCGAAAATTGCATGTTTATTAACTAATTGGTATCACGGTTTGGTCACTTTTGAATGTCCAATGCTTAAACTATCCATAGTTTAGATCCTAAAGCATGAATATGAATGTTTTATCAAAAATATTTATTTCATGAATAGGTAAAATCTAAATTTATTTTTGTAAAAAATCATATAAATATTAGCTTCCGCGCCCAAATATTATAATTTTTTATCATATTTTAGCTAAAAGAACGCATTGCAACAAGAAAATTGCTATTTCAAGTGTGGTAGGTATTCTAAAATCCAGCCCATGTAGGTTACAGAATACAACGTATTCATTAAAAATAGGTAAAAATCTGACTTTATTTTTGTAAAAAATCATATAAATATTTGCTTCCGCGCCCGAATTTTATAATTTTTCATCATATTTTATCCATAGTATAAGTCCAAAAGCATGTTTATGAATGTTTTAACAAAAATATCCATTTCAAAAATAGGTAAAATCTGACTTTATTTTTGTAAAAAATCATATAAATATTTGCTTAAGCGCCCGAATTTTATTATTTTTCATGATTTTTTAGCTAAAAGAAAACATTGCTACAAGAAAAATTGCTATTTTAATTGCGGTAGGTATTCTAGAATCCAGCCCATGTAGCTTACAATATACAACGTATTCATCCAAAATAGGTAAAATCTGACTTTATTTTTGTAAAAAATCATATAAATATTTGCTTCCGCGCATAAATTTTATAATTTTTTATTATATTTTATCCATATTATAGGTCCAAAAGTATGTTTATGAATGTTTTAACAAAAATATTCATTTCAAAAATAGGTAAAATCTGATATTATTTTTGTAAAAAATCATATAAATATTTGCTTCCGCGGCCGAATTTTATAATTTTTCATCATATTTTAGCTAAACGAAAACATTGCAACAAGAGAATTGCTATTTCAAGTGTGGTGGTAATCTAGAATCCAGCCAATGAAGCTTAAAATATGCAACGTATTCATCAAAAGTAGGTAAAATATGACTTAATTTTTGTAAAAAATCATATAAATATTTACTTCCGCGACCAAATTTTATAATTTTTCATCATATTTTAGCTAAAAGAACGTATTGCAACAAGATAATTGCTATTTCAAGTGTGGTAGGTATTCTAAAATCCAGCCCATGTAGCTTACAGAATACAACGTATTCATTAAAAATAGGTAAAATCTGACTTTATTTTTGTAAAAAATCACATAAATATTTGCTTCCGCGCCCGAATTTTATAATTTTTCATCATATTTTATCCATAGTATAGGTCCAAAAGCATGTTTATGAATGTTTTAACAAAAATATCCATTTCAAAAATAGGTAAAATCTGACTTTATTTTTGTAAAAAATCATATAAATATTTGCTTCCGCGCCCGAATTTTATGATTTTTCATCATTTTTTAGCTAAAAGAAAACATTGCTACAAGAAAAATTGCTATTTTAATTGTGGTAGGTATTCTAGAATCCAGCCCATGTAGCTTACAATATACAACGTATTCATCAAAAATAGGTAAAATCTGACTTTATTTTTGTAAAAAATCATATAAATATTTGCTTCCGCGCCCGAATTTTATGATTTTATATCATATTTTAGCTAAAAGCAAACATTGCTACAAGAAAATTGCTATTTTAATTGTGGTAGGTATTTTAGAAGTCAGCCCATGTAGCTTACAATATACAACGTATTCATCAAAAATAGGTAAAATCTGCCTTTTTTTTGTTTAAAAATCATATAAATGTTTACTTCCGCGCCCAAATTTTATAATTTTTCATCATATATTATCCATAGTATAGGTCCAAAAGCATGTTTATGAATGTTTTAACAAAAATATCCATTTCAAGAATAGGTAAAATCTGACTTTATTTTTGTAAAAAATCATAGAAATATTTGCTTCCGCGACCGAATTTTATAATTTTGTATCATATTTTAGCTAAAAGAAAACATTGCAACAAGAAAATTGCTATTTCAAGTGTGGTAGGTATTCTAGAATCCAGCCCATGTAGCTTACAATATACAACGTATTCATTAAAAATAGGTAAAATCTGACTTTATTTTTGTAAAAAATCATATAAATATTTGCTTCCGCGCCCGAATTTTATAATTTTGCATCATATTTTATCCATAGTATAGGTCCAAAAGCATATTTATGAATGTTTTAACAAAAATATCCATTTCAAAAATAGGTAAAATCTGACTTTATTTTTGTAAAAAATCATATAAATATTTGCTTCCGCGCCCGAATTTTATAATTTTTCATCATATTTTAGCTAAAAGAAAACATTGCAACAAGAAAATTGCTATTTTAAGTGTGGTAGGTATTCTAGAATCCAGCCAATGAAGCTTACAGTATGCAACCTATTCATCAAAAATAGGTAAAATCTGACTTTATTTTTGTAAAAAATCATTTAAATATTTGCATCCGCGCTCGAATTTTATAATTTTTCATCATATTTTATCAATAGTATAGGTCCAAAAGCATGTTTATGAATGTTTTAACAAAAATATCCATTTCAAAAATAGGTAAACTCTGAATTTATTTTTGTAAAAAATCATATAAATATTTGCATCCGCGACCGAATTTTATAATTTTTTATCATATTTTAGCTAAAAGAAAACATTGCAACAAGAAAATTGCTATTTCAAGTGTGGTAGGTATTTCAGAATCCAGCCCATGTAGCTTACAATATACAACGTATTCATTAAAAATAGGTAAAAACTGACTTTATTTTTGTAAAAAATCATATAAATATTTGCTTCCGCGCCCGAATTTTATAATTTTTCATTATATTTTATGCATAGTATGGGTAGAAAAGCATGTTTATGAATGTTTTAACAAAAATATCCATTTCAAGTATAGGTAAAATTTGACTTTATTTTTGTAAAAAATCATATAAATATTTGCTTCCGCGCCCGAATTTTTTGATTTTTCATCATAATTTAGGTAAAAGAAAACATTGCAACAAGAAAATTGCTATTTCAAGTGTGGTAGGTATTCTAGAATCCAGCCAATGAAACTTACAATATACAACGTATTCATCAAAAATAAGTAAAATCTAATTTAATTTTTGTAAAAAATTATATAAATATTTGCATCCGCGCCCGAATTTTATTATTTTTCATTATATTTTATCCATAGTATAAGACTAAAAGCATGTTTATGAATGTTTTAACAAAAATATCCATTTCAAGAATAGGAAAAATCTGACTTTATTTTTGTAAAAAATCATATAAATATTTGCTTTCGCGCCCGACTTTTATAATTTTTTATCATATTTTAGCTAAAAGAAAACATTGCAACAAGAAAATTGCTATTTCAAGTGTGGTGGTATTCTAAAATCCAGCCAATGAAGCTTACAATATGCAACGTATTCATCAAAAATAGGTAAATTCTGACTTAATTTTTGTAAAAAATCATATTTAATATTTGCTTCCGCGACCGAATTTTATAAATTTACATCATATTTTAGCTAAAAGAAAACATTGCAACAAGAAGATTTCTATTTCAAGTGTTGTAGGTATTCTAGAATCCAGCCCATGTAGTTTACAATATACAACGTATTCATTAAAAATAGGTAAAATCTGACTTTATTTTTGTAAAAAATCATATAATTATTTGCTTCCGCGCCCGAATTGTATGATTTTTTATCATATTTTACCTAAAAGAAAACATTGCTACATGAATATTGCTATTTCAAATGTGGTAGGTATTCTAGAATCCAGCCCATTTAGCTTACAATATACAACGTATTCATCAAAAATAGGTAAAATGTGACTTTATTTTTGTAAAAAATCATATAAATATTTGCTTCCGCGCCCGAATTTTATAATTTTTCATCATATTTTAGCTAAAAGAAAACATTGCAACAAGAAAATTGCTATTTCAAGTGTGGTTGTATTCTACAATCCAGCCAATGAAGTTTACAATATGCAACGTATTCATCAAAAATAGGTAAAGTCTGACTTTATTTTTGTAAAAAATCATATAAATATTTGCTTCCGCGACCGAATTTTATAATTTTTCATCAATGAAGCTTACAATATGCAACGTATTCATCAAAAATAGGTAAATTCTGACTCTATTTTTGTAAAAAATCATATTAAATATTTGCTTCCGCGACCGAATTTTATAAATTTTCATCATATTTTAGCTAAAAGAAAACATTGCAACAAGAAAATTGCTATTTCAAGTGTGGTGGTATTCTAGAATCCAGCCAATGAAGCTTACAATATGCAACGTATTCATCAAAAATAGGTAAAATCTGACTTTATTTTTGTAAAAAATCATATAAATATTTGATTCCGCGACCGAACTTTATAATTTTTCATCATATTTTAGGTAAAAGAAAACATTGCAACATGAAAATTGCTATTTCAAGTGTGGTAGGTATTCTAGAATCCAGCCAATGAAACTTACAATATACAACGTATTCATCAAAAATAAGTAAAATCTAACTTAATTTTTGTAAAAAATTATATAAATATTTGCTTCCGCGCCCGAATTTTATTATTTTTCATTATATTTTATCCATAGTATAAGTCCAAAAGCATGTTTATGAATGTTTTAACAAAAATATCCATTTCAAGAATAGGTAAAATCTGACTTTATTTTTGTAAAAAATCATATAAATATTTGCTTCCGCGCCCGAATTTTATAATTTTTTATCATATTTTAGCTAAAAGAAAACATTGCAACAAGAAAATTGCTATTTCAAGTGTGGTGGTATTCTAGAATCCAGCCAATGAAGTTTACAATATGCAACGTATTCATCAAAAATAGTTAAATTCTGACTTTATTTTTGTAAAAAATCATATTTAATATTTGCTTCCGCGACCGAATTTTATAAATTTTCATCATATTTTAGCTAAAAGAAAACATTGAAACAAGAAAATGCTATTTCAAGTGTGGTAGGTATTCTAGAATCCAGCCCATGTAGTTTACAATATACAACGTATTCGTTAAAAATAGGTAAAATCTGACTTTAATTTTTGTAAAAAATCATATAAATATTTGCTTCTGCGCCCGAATTTTATGATTTTTTATCATATTTTACCTAAAAGAAAACATTGCTACATGAATATTGCTATTTCAAATGTGGTAGGTATTCTAGAATCCAGCCCATTTAGCTTACAATATACAACGTATTCTTAAAAAATAGGTAAAATCTGACTTTACTTTTGTAAAAAATCATATAAATATTTGCTTCCGCGCCCGAATTTTATAATTTTTTCATCATATTTTAGCTAAAAGAAAACATTGCAACTAGAAAATTGCTATTTCAAGTGTGGTGGTATTCTAGAATCCAGCCAATGAAGCTTACAATATGCAACGTATTCATCACAAATAGGTAAATTCTGACTTTATTTTTGTAAAAAATCATATTGAATATTTGCTTCCGCGCCCGAATTTTATAATTTTTCATTAAATTTTATCCATAGTACAGGTCTAAAAGCATGTTTTTGAATGTTTTTAACAAAAATATCCATGTCAAAAATAGGTAAAATCTGACTTTACTTTTGTAAAAAATCATATAAATGTTTGCTTCCGCGCCCGAATCTTATGATTTTTCATTATATTTTATTCATAGTATAGGTCCCAAAAGCATGTTTATGAATGTTTTAACAAAAATATCCATTTCAAAAATAGGTAAAATCTGACTTTATTTTTGTAAAAAATCATATAAATATTTGCTTCCGCGCCCGAATTTTATAATTTTTTATCATATTTTTAGCTAAAAGAAAACATTGCAACAAAAAAATTGCTATTTCAAGTGTGGTGGTATTCTAGAATCCAGCCAATGAAGCTTACAATATGCAACGTATTCATCAAAAATAGGTAAAATCTGACTTTATTTCTGTAAAAAATCATATAAATATTTGCTTCCGTGACCGAGTTTTATAATTTTTCATCAATGAAGCTTACAATATGCAACGTATTCATCAAAAATAGGTAAATTCTGACTTTAATTTTGTAAAAAATCATATTTAATATTTGCTTCCGCGACCGAATTTTATAAATTTTCATCATATTTTAGCTAAAAGAAAACATTGCAACAAGAAAATTGCTAATTCAAGTGTGGTAGGTATTCTAGAATCCAGCCCATGTAGTTTACAATATACAACGTATTCATTAAAATAGGTAAAATCTCACTTTATTTTTGTAAAAAATCATATAAATATTTGCTTCCGCGCCCGAATTTTATGATTTTTAATCATATTTTAGCTAAAAGAAAACATTGCTACATGAATATTGCTATTTCAATTGTGGTAGGTATTCTAGAATCCAGCCCATTTGGCTTACAATATACAACGTATTCATCAAAAATAGGTAAAATCTGACTTTATTTTTGTAAAAAAATCATATAATTATTTGCTTCCGCGCCCGAATTTTATAATTTTTCATCATATTTTAGCTAAAAGAAAACATTGCAACAAGAAAATTGCTATTTCAAGTGTGGTGGTATTCTAGAATTCAGCCAATGAAGCTTACAATATGCAACGTATTCATCAAAAATATGTAAAATCTGACTTAATTTTTTGTAAAAAATCATATAAATATTTGCTTCCGCGCCCGAATTTTATAATTTTTCATCATATTTTAGCTAAAAGAAAACATTGCAACAAGAAAATTGCTATTTCAAGTGTGGTCGGTATTCTAGAATCCAGCCAATGAAGCTAACAATATAAAGGTATTCATCAAAAATAGGTAAAATCTGAATAATTTTTGTAATAAATTATATAAATATTTGCTTCCGCGCCCGAATTTTATAATTTATCATTAAATTTTATCCATAGTACAGGTCCAAAAGCATGTTTATGAATGTTTTAACAAAAATATCCATTTCAAAAATAGGTAAAATCTGACTTTATTTTTGTAAAAAATCAAATAAATATTTGCTTCCGCGCCCGAATTTTATGATTTTTCATCATATTTTAGCGAAAAGAAAACATTGCTACAAGAAAATTGCTATTTCAATTGTGGTAGGTATTCTAGAATCCAGCCCATGTAGCTTACAATATACAACGTATTCATTAAAAATAGGTAAAATCTGACTTTATTTTTGTAAAAAATCATATAAATATTTGCTTCCGCGCTAGAATTTTATAATTTTTCATCATATTTTAGCTAAAAGAAAACATTGCAACAAGAAAATTGCTATTTCAAGTGTGGTCGGTATTCTAGAATCCAGCCAATGAAGCTAACAATATAAAGGTATTCATCAAAAATAGGTAAAATCTGAATAATTTTTGTAATAAATTATATAAATATTTGCTTCCGCGCCCGAATTTTATAATTTTTCATTAAATTTTATCCATAGCACAGGTCCAAAAGCATGTTTATGAATGTTTTTAACAAATATATCCATTTCAAAAATAGGTAAAATCTGACTTTACTTTTGTAAAAAATCATATAAATATTTGCTTCCGCGCCCGAATTTTATAATTTTTCATCATATTTTATCCATAGTATAGGTCTAAAAGCATGTTTATGAATGTTTTAACGAAAATATCCATTTCAAGAATAGGTTAAATCTAACTTTATTTTTGTAAAAAATCATATAAATATTTGCTTCCGCGCCCGAATTTTATGATTTTTCATGATAATTTAGGTAAAAGAAAACATTGCAACGAAAAAATTGCTATTTTAAGTGTGGTAGTTATTCTAGAATCCAGCCAATGAAGCTTACAATATACAACGTATTCATCAAAAATAGGTAAAATCTGACTTAATTTTTGTAAAAAATTATATAAATATTTGCTTCCGCGCCCGAATTTTATGATATTTCATGATAATTTAGGTAAAAGAAAACATTGTAACAAGAAAATTGCTATTTCAAGTGTGGTAGGTATTCTAGAATCCAGCCAATGAAGCTTACAATATACAACGTATTCATCAAAAATAGGTAAAATCTGACTTAATTTTTGTAAAAAATTATATAAATATTTGCTTTCGCGCCCCGAATTTTATATTTTATCATTATATTTTATCCATAGTATAGGTCCAAAGGCATGTTTATGAATGTTTTAACAAAAATATCCATTTCAAGAATAGATAAAATCTAACTATATTTTTATAAAAGTCAAATAAATATTTGCTTCCGCGCCCGAATTTTATGATTTTTCATGATAATTTAGGTAAAAGAAACATTGCAACAAGAAAATTGCTGTTTCAAGTGTGTTAGGTATTCTAGAATCCAGCCAATGAAGCTTACAATATACAACGTATTCATCAAAAAAAGGTCAAATCTGACATAATTTTTGTAAAAAATTATATAAATATTTGCTTCCGCGCCCGAATTTCATAATTTTTCATTATATTTTATCCATAGTATAGGTCCAAAACATGTTTATGAATGTTTTACACAAAAATATTCATTTCAAAAATAGGTAAAATCTGATGTTATTTTTGTAAAAATTATATAAATATTTGCTTCCGCGCCCGAATTTTATAATTTTTCATCATATTTTAACTAAAAGAAAACATTGCAACAAGAAAATTGCTATTTCAAGTGTGGTGGTATTCTAGAATCCAGCCAATGAAGCTTACAATATGCAACGTATTCATCAAAAATAGGTAAAATCTGACTTTATTTTTGTAAAAAATCATATAAATATTTGCTTCCGCGCCCGAATTTTATAATTTTTTATCATATTTTCTCCATAGTATAGGTCCAAAAGCATGTTTATGAATGTTTCAACAAAAATATCCATTTCAAAAATAGGTAAAATCTGACTTTATTTTTGTAAAAAATCATATAAATATTTGCTTCCGCGTCCGAATTTTATGATTTTTCATCATATTTTAGCTAAAAGAAAACATTGCTACAAGAAAATCGCTATTTCAATTGTGGTAGGTATTCTAGAAACCAGCCCATGTAGCTTACAATATACAACGTATTCATCAAAAATAGGTAAAATCTGACTTTATTTTTGTAAAAAATCATATAAATATTTGCTTCCGCGCCCGAATTTTATAATTTTTCATCATATTTTATCCATAGTATAGGTCCAAAAGCATGTTTATGAATGTTTTAACAAATATATCCATTTCAAGAATAGGTAAAATCTGACTTTTTTTTGTAAAAAATCATATAAATATTTGCTTCCGCGCCCCGAATTTTATAATTTTTCATTATATTTTAGCTAAAAGAAAACATTGCAACAAGAAAATTACTATTTCAGAGTGTGGTGGTATTCTAGAATCCAGCCAATGAAGCTTACAATATGCAACGTATTCATCAAAATTAGGTAAAATCTGACTTTATTTTTGTAAAAAATCATATAAATATTTGCTTCCGCGCCCGAATTTTATAATTTTATATCATATTTTATCCATAGTATAGGTCCAAAAGCATGTTTATGAATGTTATAAACAAAAATATCCATTTCAAAAATAGGTAAAATCTGACTTTATTTTTGTAAAAAAGCATATAAATAATTGCTTCCGAGCCCGAATTTTATGATTTTTCATCATATTTTAGCTAAAAGAAAAACATTGCTACAAGAAAATTGCTATTTCAATTGTAGTAGGTATTCTAGAATCCAGCCCATGTAGCTTACAATATACAACGTATTCATCCAAAATAGGTAAAATCTGACTTTATTTTTCTAAAAAATCATATAAACATTTTTGTAAAAAATTATATAAATATTTGCTTCCGCGCCCGAATTTTATGATTTTTCATCATATTTTAGCTAAAAGAAAAACATTGCTACAAGATAATTGCTATTTCAATTGTGGTAGGTATTCTAGAATCCAGCCCATGTAGCTTACAATATACAACGTATTTATCAAAAATAGGTAAAATCTGACTTTATTTTTGTAAAAAAATCATATAAATATTTGCTTCCGCGCCTGAATTTTATGATTTTTCATCATAATTTAGGTAAAAGAAAACATAGCAACAAGAAAATTGCTATTTCAAGTGTGGTAGCTATTATAGAGTCCAGCGAATGAAGCTTACAATATACAACGTATTCATCAAAATTAGGTAAAATCTGACTTAATTTTTGTAAAAAATTATATAAATATTTGCTTCCGCGCCCGAATTTTATAATTTTTCAATATATTTTATCCATAGTATAGGTCCAAAAGCATGTACTCTGAGATAGCGCGTTCAAAAATAGGTAAAATCTGACTTTATTTTTCTAAAAAATCATATATATATATTTGCTTCCGCGCCCGAATTTTATAATTTTTCATCATAGTTTAGCTAAAAGAAAACATTGAAACATGAAAATTGCTATTTCAAGTGTAGTGGTATTCTAGAATCCAGCCCATTTAGCTTACAATATACAACGTATTCATCAAAAATAGGTAAAATCTGACTTTATATTTGTAAAAAATCATATAAATATTTACTACCCGCGCCCGAATTTTATAATTTTTTAATCATATTTTATCCATAGTATAGGTCCAAAAGCATGTTTATGAATGTTCTAACAAAAATATCCATTTCAAGAATAGGTAAAATCTGACTTTATTATTGTAAAAAATCATATAAATATTTGCTCCGCGCCCGAATTTTATAATTTTTTAATCATATTTTATCCAAAGTATAGTTCTAAAAGCATGTTTATGAATGTTTTAACAATAATATCCATTTCAAAAATAGGTAAAATCTGACTTTATTTTTTTTAAAAATCATATAAATATTTGCTTTCGCGACCGAATTTTATAATTTTTCATCATATTTTAGCTAAAAGAAAACATTGCAACAAGAAAATTGCTATTTCAAATGTGGTAGGTATTCTAAAATCCAGCCTATGTAGCTCAAAATATAAACCGTATTCATTAAAAATAGGTAAAATCTGTCTTTATTTTTGTGAAAAATCATATAAATATTTTCTTCCGCGCCCGAATTTTATAATTTTTCATCATATTTCATACATAGTATAAGTCCAAAAGCATGTTTATGAATGTTTTAACAAAAATATCCATTTCTAAAATAGGTAAAGTCTGACTTTATTTTTGTAAAAAATCATATAAATATTTGCTTCCGTGCCCGAATTTTATGATTTTTCATCATACTTTAGCTAAAAGAAAACATTGCTACAAGAAAATTGCTATTTCAATTGTGGTAGGTATTCTAGAATCCAGCGCATGTAGCTTACAATATACAACGTATTCATTAAAAATATGTAAAATCTGATTTTATTTTTCTAAAAAATCATAGAAATATTTGCTTCCACGCCCGAATTTTATAATTTTTCATCAAATTTTATCCATAGTGTACGTCCAAAAGTATGTTTATGAATGTTTTAACAAAAATATCCATTTCAAGAATAGGTAAAATCTGACTTTATTTTTGTAAAAAATCATATAAATATTTGCTTCCGCGCCCGAATTTTATGATTTTTTATCATAATTTAGGTAAAAGAAAACATTGCAACAAGAATATTGCTATTTCAAGTGTGGTAGGTATTCTAGAATCCAGCCCATGTAGCTTACAATATACAACGTATTCATTATAAATAGGTAAAATCTGACTTTATTTTTGTAAAAAATCATATAAATATTTTCTTCCGCGACCGAATTTTATAATTTTTCATTATATTTTATCCATAGTATAGGTCCAAAAGCATGTTTATGAATGTTTTAACAAAAATATCCATTTCAAAAATAGGTAAAATCTGATGTTATTTTTGTAAAAAATCATTTAAATGTTTGCTTCCGCGCCCGAATTTTATAATTTTTCATCATATTTTAGCTAAAAGAAAACATTGCAACATAAAAATTGCTATTTCATGTGTGGTGGTATTCTAGAATCCAGATCATTTAGCTTACAATATACAACGTATTCATCAAAAATAGGTAAAATCTGACTTTATTTTTGTAAAAAATCATATAAATATTTGCTTCCGCGCCCGAATTTTATAATTTTTTAATCATATTTTATCCAAAGTATAGGTCCAAAAGCATGTTTATGAATGTTTTAACAATAATATCCATTTCAAGAATAGGTAAAATCTGACTGTATTTTTGTAAAAATTCATATAAATATTTGCTTCCGCGCCCGAATTTTATGATTTTTCATCATAATTTAGGTAAAAGAAAACATTGCAACAAGAAAATTGCTATTTCAAGTATGGTGGTATTCTAGAATCCAGCCAATGAAGCTTACATTATGCAACGTATTCATCAAAAATAGGTAAAATCTGACTTTATTTTTGTAACAAATCATATAAATATTTGCTTCCGTGCCCGAATTTCATGATTTTTCATCATAATTTAGGTAAAAGAAAACATTGAAACAAGAAAATAGCTATTTCAAGTGTAGTAGGTATTCCAGAATCCAGCCAATGAAGCTTACAATATACAACGTATTCATCAAAAATAGGTAAAATCTGACTTAATTTTTGTAAAAAAATATATAAATATTTGCTTCCGCGCTTGAATTTTATAATGTTTCATTATATTTTATCCATAGTATAGGTACAAAAGCATGTTTATGAATGTTTTAACAAAAATATCCATTTCAAAAATAGGTAAAATCTGACTTTATTTTTGTAAAAAATCATATAAATATTTGCTTCCGCGCCCGAATTTTATAATTTTTTATCATATTTTAGCTAAAAGAAAACATTGCAACATGAAATTTGCTATTTCAAGTGTGGTGGTATTCTAGTATCCAGCCAATGAAGCTTACAATATGTAACGTATTTATCAAAAATAGGTAAAATCTGTCTTTATTTTTGTAAAAAATCATATAAATGTTTGCTTCCGCGACCGAATTTTATAATTTTTCATCAAATTTTAGCTAAAAAAAACATTGTAAAAAGAAAATTGATATTTCTATTGTGGTAGGTTTTCTAAAATCCAGCCCATGTAGCTTACAATATACATGGTTTTCATTAGAAATAGGTAAAATCTGACTATATTTTTGTAAAAAATCATATAAATATTTATTCCGCGCCCGAATTTTATAATTTTTCATCATATTTTATCCATAGTATAGGTCTAAAAGCATGTTTATGAATGTTTTAACAAAATTATCCATTTCAAAAATAGGTAAAATCTGATTTTATTTTTGTAAAAAATTATAAAAATATTTGCTTCCGCGCCCGAATTTTATGATTTTTCATCATATTTTAGGTAAAAGAAAACATTGCTACAAGAAAATTGCTATTTTAATTGTGGTAAGTATTCTAGAATCCAGCCCATGTAGCTTACAATATACAACGTATTCATCAAAAATAGGTAAAATCTGAATTTATTTTTGTAAAAAATCATATAAATATTTGCTTCCGCGCCCGAAATTTATGATTTTTCATCATATTTTAGCTAAAAGAAAAATTGCTACAAGAAAATTGCTATTTCAATTGTGGTAGGTATTCTAGAATCCAGCCCATGTAGCTTACAATATACAACGTGTTCATCAAAAATAGGTAAAATCTGACTTTATTTTTGTAAAAAATCATATAAATATTTGCTTCCACGCCCGAGTTTTATAATTTTTCATCATATTTTATCCATAGTATAGGTCCAAAAGCATGTTTATGAATGTTTTACCAAAAATATCCATTTCAAGAATAGGTAAAATCTGATTTTATTTTTGTAAAAAATCATATAAATATTTGCTTCCGCGCCCGAAATTTATGAATTTTCATCATATTTTAGCTAAAAGAAAACATTGCTACAAGAAAATTGCTATTTCAATTGTGGTAGGTATTCTAGAATCCAGCCTATGTAGCTTACAATATACAACGTACTCATTAAAAATAGGTAAAATCTGACTTTATTTTTGTAAAAAATCATATAAATAATTGCTTCCACGCCCGAATTTTATAATTTTTCATCAAATTTTATCCAAAGTGTACGACCAAAAGTATGTTTATGAATGTTTTAACGAAAATATCCATTTCAAAAATAGGGAAAATCTGACTTTATTTTGGTAAAAAATCATATAAATATTTGCTTCCGCACCCCGAATTTTAAGATTTTTCATCATATTTTAGCTAAAAGAAAACATTGCTACAAGAAAATTGCTATTTCAATTGTGGTAGGTATTCTAGAATCCAACCAATGTAGCTTACAATATACAACGTATTCATCAAAAATAGGTAGTATAGGTCTAAAAGCATGTTTATGAATGTTTTAACAAAATTATCCATTTCAAAAATAGGTAAAATCTGACTTTATTTTTGTAAAAAATTATAAAAATATTTGCTTCCGCGCCCGAATTTTATGATTTTTTATCATATTTTAGCTAAAAGAAAACATTGCTACAAGAAAATAGCTATTTTAATTGTGGTAAGTATTCTAGAATCCAGCCCATGTAGCTTACAATATACAACGTATTCATCAAAAATAGGTAAAATCTGACTTTATTTTTGTAAAAAATCATATAAATATTTGCTTTCGCGCCCGAAATTTATGATTTTTTCATCATATTTTAGCTAAAAGAAAACATTGCTACAAGAAAATTGCTATTTCCATTGTGGTAGGCATTCTAGAATCCATCCCATGTAGCTTACAATATACAACGTGTTCATCAAAAATAGGTAAAATCTGACTTTATTTTTGTAAAAAATCATATAAATATTTGCTTCCGCGCCCGAATTTTATAATTTTTCATCATATTTTATCCATAGTATAGGTCCAAAAGCATGTTTATGAATGTTTTACCAAAAATATCCATTTTAAGAATAGGTAAAATCTGATTTTATTTTTGTAAAAAATCATATAAATATTTGCTTCCGCGCCCGAAATTTATGAATTTTCATCATATTTTAGGTAAAAGAAAACATTGCTACAAGAAAATTGCTATTTTAATTGTGGTAAGTATTCTAGAATCCAGCCCATGTAGCTTACAATATACAACGTATTCATCAAAAATAGGTAAAATCTGACTTTATTTTTGTAAAAAATCATATAAATATTTGCTTCCGCGCCCGAAATTTATGATTTTTTATCATATTTTAGCTAAAAGAAAAATTGCTACAAGAAAATTGCTATTTCAATTGTGGTAGGTATTTTAGAATCCAGCCCATGTAGCTTACAATATACAACGTGTTCATCAAAAATAGGTAAAATCTGACTTTATTTTTGTAAAAAATCATATAAATATTTGCTTCCGCGCCCGAATTTTATAATTTTTCATCATATTTTATCCATAGTATAGGTCCAAAAGCATGTTTATGAATGTTTTACCAAAAATATCCATTTCAAGAATAGGTAAAATCTGATTTTATTTTTGTGAAAAATCATATAAATATTTGCTTCCGCGCCCGAAATTTATGAATTTTCATCATATTTTAGCTAAAAGAAAACATTGCTACAAGAAAATTGCTATTTCAATTGTGGTAGGTATTCTAGAATCCAGCCTATGTAGCTTACAATATACAACGTACTCATTAAAAATAGGTAAAATCTGACTTTATTTTTGTAAAAAATCATATAAATAATTGCTTCCACGCCCGAATTTTATAATTTTTCATCAAATTTTATCCAAAGTGTACGTCCAAAAGTATGTTTATGAATGTTTTAACGAAAATATCCATTTTAAAAATAGGGAAAATCTGACTTTATTTTGGTAAAAAATCATATAAATATTTGCTTCCGCACCCGAATTTTAAGATTTTTCATCATATTTTAGCTAAAAGAAAACATTGCTACAAGAAAATTGCTATTTCAATTGTGGTAGGTATTCTAGAATCCAACCAATGTAGCTTACAATATACAACGTATTCATCAAAAATAGGTAGTATAGGTCTAAAAGCATGTTTATGAATGTTTTAACAAAATTATCCATTTCAAAAATAGGTAAAATCTGACTTTATTTTTGTAAAAAATTATAAAAATATTTGCTTCCGCGCCCGAATTTTATGATTTTTCATCATATTTTAGCTAAAAGAAAACATTGCTACAAGAAAATAGCTATTTTAATTGTGGTAAGTATTCTAGAATCCAGCCCATGTAGCTTACAATATACAACGTATTCATCAAAAATAGGTAAAATCTGACTTTATTTTTGTAAAAATCATATAAATATTTGCTTCCGCGCCTGAAATTTATAATTTTTCATCATATTTTAGCTAAAAGAAAACATTGCTACAAGAAAATTGCTATTTCCATTGTGGTAGGCATTCTAGAATCCAACCCATGTAGCTTACAATATACAACGTGTTCATCAAAAATAGGTAAAATCTGACTTTATTTTTGTAAAAAATCATATAAATATTTGCTTCCGCGCCCGAATTTTATAATTTTTCATCATATTTTATCCATAGTATAGGTCCAAAAGCATGTTTATGAATGTTTTACCAAAAATATCCATTTCAAGAATAGGTAAAATCTGATTTTATTTTTGTAAAAAATCATATAAATATTTGCTTCCGCGCCCGAAATTTATAAATTTTCATCATATTTTAGCTAAAAGAAAACATTGCTACAAGAAAATTGCTATTTCAATTGTGGTAGGTATTCTAGAATCCAGCCTATGTAGCTTACAATATACAACGTACTCATTAAAAATAGGTAAAATCTGACTTTATTTTTGTAAAAAATCATATAAATATTTGCTTCCGCGCCCGAATTTTATAATTTTTCATTATATTTTATGCATCGTATAGGTCCAAAAGCAATGTTTATGAATGTTTTAACAAAAATATCCATTTCAAAAATAGGTAAAATCTGACGTTAGTTTTGTAAAAAATCATATAACTATTTGCTTCTGCGCCCGAACTTTATAATTTTTCATCATATTTTAGCTAAAAGAAAACTTTGCAACATGGTAAAATTGCTATTTCAAGTGTGGTGGTATTCTAGAATCCAGACCATTTAGCTTACAATATAAAACGTATTCATCAAAATTAGGTAAAATCCGACTTTATTTTTGTAAAAAATCATATAAATATTTGCTTCCGCGCCCGTATTTTATGAATTTTCATCATATTTTAGCTAAAAGAAAACATTGCTACAAGAAAATTACTATTTCAATTGTGGTAGGTATTCCAGAATCCAGCCCATATAGCTTACAGTATACAGCGTATTCATGAAAAATAGGTAAAATCTGACTTTATTTTTGTAAAAAATTATATAAATATTTGCTTCCGCGCCCGAATTTTATAATTTTTCATCATATTTTATCCATAGTATAAGTCCAAATGCATGTATAAGAATGTTTTAACAAAAATATCCATTTTAAGAATAGGTAAAATCTGACTTTATTTTTGTAAAAAATCATATAAATATTTGCTTCCGCGCCCGAATTTTATAATTTTTCATCATATTTTAGCTAAAAGAAAACATTGCAACAAGAAAATTGCTATTTCAAGTGTGGTGGTATTCTAGAATCCAGCCAACGAAGCTTACAATATGCAACGTATTCGTCAAAAATAGGTAAAATCTGACTTTATTTTTGTAAAAAATCATATAAATATTTACTTCCGCGCCCGAATTTTATAATTTTTCATCATATTTTGGCTAAAAGAAAATATTGCAACAAGAAAATTGCTATTTCAAGTGTGGTGGTATTCTAGAATCCAGCCAATGAAGCTTACAATATGCAACGTATTCATCAAAATTAGGTAAAATCTGACTTTATTTTTGTAAAAAATCATATAAATATTTGCTTCCGCGCCCGATTTTTATATTTTTTCATCATATTTTAGCTAAAAGGAAACATTGCAACAAGAATATTGCTATTTCAAGTGTGGTAGGTATTTTAGAATCCAGCCCATGTAGCTTACAATATACAACGTATTCATTATAAATAGGTAAAATCTGACTTTATTTTTGTAAAAAATCATATAAATATTTTCTTCCGCGCCCGAATTTTATAATTTTTCATCATATTTTATCCATAGTATAGGTCCAAAAGCATGTTTATGAATGTTTTAACAAAAACAGTCATTTCAAAAATAGGTAAAATCTGACTTTATTTTTGTAAAAAATTATATAAATATTTGCTTCCGCGCCCAAATTTTATGATTTTTCATCATATTTTAGCTAAAAGAAAACATTGCTACAAGAAAATTACTATTTCAATTGTGGTAGGTATTCCAGAATCCAGCCCATATAGCTTACAGTATACAGCGTATTCATGAAAAATAGGTAAAATCTGACTTTATTTTTGTAAAAAATTATATAAATATTTGCTTCCGCGCCCGAATTTTATAATTTTTCATCATATTTTATCCATAGTATAAGTCCAAATGCATGTATAAGAATGTTTTAACAAAAATATCCATTTTAAGAATAGGTAAAATCTGACTTTATTTTTGTAAAAAAATCATATAAATATTTGCTTCCGCGCCCGAATTTTATAATTTTTCATCATATTTTAGCTAAAAGAAAACATTGCAACAAGAAAATTGCTATTTCAAGTGTGGTGGTATTCTAGAATCCAGCCAACGAAGCTTACAATATGCAACGTATTCGTCAAAAATAGGTAAAATCTGACTTTATTTTTGTAAAAAATCATATAAATATTTACTTCCGCGCCCGAATTTTATAATTTTTCATCATATTTTGGCTAAAAGAAAATATTGCAACAAGAAAATTGCTATTTCAAGTGTGGTGGTATTCTAGAATCCAGCCAATGAAGCTTACAATATGCAACGTATTCATCAAAATTAGGTAAAATCTGACTTTATTTTTGTAAAAAATCATATAAATATTTGCTTCCGCGCCCGATTTTTATATTTTTTCATCATATTTTAGCTAAAAGGAAACATTGCAACAAGAATATTGCTATTTCAAGTGTGGTAGGTATTTTAGAATCCAGCCCATGTAGCTTACAATATACAACGTATTCATTATAAATAGGTAAAATCTGACTTTATTTTTGTAAAAAATCATATAAATATTTTCTTCCGCGCCCGAATTTTATAATTTTTCATCATATTTTATCCATAGTATAGGTCCAAAAGCATGTTTATGAATGTTTTAACAAAAACAGTCATTTCAAAAATAGGTAAAATCTGACTTTATTTTTGTAAAAAATTATATAAATATTTGCTTCCGCGTCCAAATTTTATGATTTTTCATCATATTTTAGCTAAAAGAAAACATTGCTACAAGAAAATTGCTATTTCAAGTGTGGTGGTATTCTAGAATCCAGCCAATGAAGCTTACAATATGCAACGTATTCATCAAAAAAATGGTAAAATCTGCCTTTATTTCTGTAAAAAATCATAAATATTTGCTTCCGCGACAAAATTTTATAATTTTTCATCATATTTTAGCTAAAAGAAAACATTGCAACAAGAAAATTGCTATTTCAAGTGTAGTAGGTATTCTAGAATCCAGCACATGTAGCTTACAATATACAACGTATTCATTAAAAATAGGTAAAATCTGACTTCATTTTTGTAAAAAATCATTTAAATATTTGCTTCCGCGCCCGAATTTTATGATTTTTCATCATATTTTAGCTAAAAGAAAACATTGCTACAAGAAAATTGCTATTTCAATTGCAGTAGGTATTCTAGAATCCAGCCATGTAGCTTACAATATACAACGTATTCATCAAAAATAGGTAAAATCTGACTTTATTTTTGTAAAAAATTATATAAATATTTGCTTCCGCGCCCAAATTTTATAATTTTGCATTATATTTTATCCATAGTATAGTTCCAAAAGCATGTTTATGAATGTTTTAACAAATATATCTATTTCAAGAATAGGTAAAATCTGACTTTATTTTTGTAAAAAATCATTCAAATATTTGCTTCCGCTACCGAATTTTATGATTTTTCATCATAATTTAGGTAAAAGAAAACATTGCAACAAGAAAATTGCTATTTCAAGTGTGGTAGGTATTCTAGAATCCAGCCCATGTAGCTTACAATATACAACGTATTCATCAAAAATAGGTAAAATCTGATTTTATTTTTATAAAAAATCATATAAAGATTTGCTTTTGCGCCTGAATTATATAATTTTTCATCATATTTTATCCATAGTGTAGGTCCAAAAGCATGTTTATAAATGTTTTAACACAAATATCCATTTCAAGAATAGGTAAAATCTTACTTTATTTTTGAAAAAAATCATATAAATATTTGCTTCCGCGCCCGGATTTTATAATTTTTCATCATAATTTAGGTAAAAGAAAATATTAAAACAAGAAAATAGCTATTTCAAGTGTGGTACGTTTTCTAGAATCCAGCCAATGAAGCTTACAATATACAACGTATTCATCAAAAATAGGTAAAATCTGACTTAATTTTTGTAAAAAATTATATAAATATTTGCATCCGCGCCCGAATTTTATAATTTTTTATTATATTTTATTCATAGTATAGGTCCAAAAACATGTTTTTGAATGGTGTAATAAAAATATCCATTTCAAAAACAGGTTAAATCAGACTTTATTTTTGTAAAAAATCATATAAATATTTGCTACCGCGCCCGAATTTAATAATTTTTTATCTTATTTAAGCTAAAAGAAAACAATGCAACAAAAAAATTGCTATTTCAAGTGTGGTGGTATTCTAGAATCCAGCCAATGTAGCCTACAATATACAACGTATTCATTAAAAATAGGTAAACTCTGACTTAATTTTTGTAAAAAATTATATAAATATATGCTTCCCCGCCCAAATTTTATAATTTTTGATTATATTTTATCCGTAGTATAGGTCCAAAAGCATGTTTATGAATGTTTTAACTAAAATATCCATTTCAAATATAGGTAAAATCTGACTTTATTTTTGTAAAAAGTCATATAAATTTTTGCTTCCACGCCCGAATTTTATGATTTTTTTATCATATTTTAGCTAAAAGAAAACATTGCTACAAGAAAATTGCTATTTCAATTGTGGTAGGTATTCTAGAATCCAGCCCATGTAGCTTACAATATACAACGTATTCATCAAAAATAGATAAAATCTGACTTTATTTTTGTAAAAAATTATATAAAGATTTGCTTCCGCGCCCGAATTTTATAATTTTACATCATAATTTAGGTAAAAGAAAATATTACAACAAGAAAATAGCTATTTCAAGTGTGGTAAGTTTTCGCACGAAACCAGCCAATGAAGCTTACAATATACAACGTATTCATCAAAAATAGGTAAAATCTGACTTTATTTTTGTAAAAAACCATATAAATATTTGCTACCGCGCCCGAATTTTATAACTTTTTATCATATTTTAGCTAAAAGAAAACAATGCAACAAGAAAATTGCTATTTCAAGTGTGGTAGGTATTCTAGAATCCAGCGCATGTAGCTTACAATATACAACGTATTTATTAATAATAGGTAAAATCTGACTTTATTTTTGAAAAAAAACATATAAATATTTTCTTCTTCGCCCGAATTCGATAATTTTTCATCCTATTTTATCCATAGTATTGGTCCAAGAGCATGTTTATGAATGTTTTAACAAAAATATCCATTTCAAAAATAGGTAAAATCTGACTTTATTTTTGTTAAAAAACATAAATATTTGCTTTCGCGCCCGAATTTTATGATTTTTTATTATATTTTAGCTAAAAGAAAACATTGCTACAAGATAATTGCTATTTCAATTGTGGTAGGTATTCTAGAATCCAGCCCATGTAGCTTACAATATACAATGTATTCATCAAAAATAGGTAAAATCTGATATTATTTTTGTAAAAAATCATATAAATATTTGCTTCCGCGAACGAATTTTATAATTTTTGTCATATTTTATCCATAGTATAGGTCCAAAAGCATGTTGATGAATGATTTAACAAATTTATCCATTTCAAAAATAGGTAAAATCTGACTTTATTTTTGTAAAAAATCATATAAAAATTTGCTTCCGCGCCCGAATTTTATAATTTTTCATTATATTTTATCCATAGTATAGGTCTAAAAGCATGTTTATGAATGTTTTAACAAAAATATCCATTTCAAAAATAGGTAAAATCCGTCTTTATTTTTGTAAAAAATCATATAATTTTTGTAAAAAATCATATAAATATTTGCATCCGCGCCCGAATTTTATGACTTTTCTTCATATTTTAGCTATAAGAAAACATTGCAACAAGAAAATTGCTATTTCAAGTGTGGTAGGTATTCTAGAATCCAGCCAATGTAGCTTACAATATACAACGTATTCATTAAAAATAGGTAAAATCTGACTTTATTTTTGTAAAAAATCGTTAAATATCTGCTTCCGACTCCGAATTTTATAATTTTTCAACATATTTTAGCTAAAAGAAAACATTGCAACAAGAAAATTGCTATTTCAAGTGTGGTAGAATTCTAGAATCCAGCCCATGTAGCTTACAATATACAATGTATTCATTAAAAATAGGTAAAATCTGAATTTATATTTGTAAAAAATCATATAAATATTTGCTTCCGCGCCCGAATTTTATAATTTTTCATTATATTTTATCCAAAGTATAGGTCCAAAAGCATGTTTATGAATGATTTAACAAAAATATCCATTTCAAAAAAAGGTAAAATCTGACTTTATTTTTGTAAAAAATCATATAAATACTTGCTTCCGCGCCCGAATTTTATGATTTTTCTTCATATTTTAGCTAAAAGAAAATATTTCTGCAAGAAAATTGCTATTTCAATTGTTGTAAGTATTCTAGAATCCAGCCCATGTAGCACACAATATACAACGCATTCATCAAAAATAGGTAAAATCTGACTTTATTTTTGTAAAAAATCTTATAAATATTTGCTTCCGCGCCCGAATTTTATAATTTTTTATCATATTTTATTATAGGTCCAAAAGCATGTTTATGAATATTTTAACAAAAATAACCAATTTCAAGAATAGGTAAAATTTGACTTTATTTTTGTAAAAAATCATAAATATTTCCTTCCGCGCCCGAATTTTACGATTTTTCATCATAATTTAGGTAAAAGAAAACATTCCAACTACAAAATTGCTATTTCAAGTGTGGTAGGTATTCTAGAATCCTGCTAATGAAGCTTACAAAATACGACGTATTCATCAAAAATAGTTAAATCTGACTTAATTTTTGTAAAAAATTATATAAATATTTGCTTCCGCGCCCGAGTTTTATAATTTTTCATTATATTTTATCCACAGTATAGGTCCAAAAGCATGTTTATGAATGTTTTAACAAAAATATCCATTTCAAAAATAGGGAAAATCTGACATTATATTTGTAAAAAATCATATAAATATTTGCTTCCGCGTCCGAATTTTATAATTTTTCATCATATTTATCTAAAAGAAAACATTGCAACAAGAAAATTGCTATTTCAAGTGTGGTGGTATTCTAGAATCCAGCCAATGAAGCTTACAATATGCAACGTATTCATCAAAAATAGGTAAAATCTGACTTTATTTTTGTAAAAAATCATATAAATATTTGCTTCCGCGCCCGAATTTTATGATTTTTCATCATATTTTATCCATAGTATAGGTTCAAAAGCATGTTTATGAATGTTTTAACAAAAATATCCATTTCAAGACTAGGTAAAATCTGACTTTATTATTGTAAAAAATCATATGAATATTTGTTTCCGCGCCCGAATTTTATGATTTTTCATCATATTTTAGCTAAAAGAAAATATTGCTACAAGAAAATTGCTATTTCGATTGTGGTAGGTATTCTAGAATCCAGCCCATGTAGCTTACAATATTCAACGTATTCATCAAAAATAGGTAAAATCTGACTTTATTTTTGTAAAAAATCATATAAATATTTGCTTCCGCGCCCGAATTTTATATTTTTTCATCATATTTTATCCATAGTATAGGTCCAAAAGCATGTTTATGAATGTTTTAACAAAAATATCCATTTCAAGACTAGGTAAAATCTGACTTTATTATTGTAAAAAATCATGAATATTTGCTTCCGCACCCAAATTTTATGATTTTTCATCATAATTTAGGTAAAAGAAAACATTGCAACAAGAAAATTGCTATTTCAAGTGTGGTAGGTATTCTAGAATCCAGCCAATGAATCTTACAATATACAACATATTCATCAAAAATAGGTAAAATCTGACTTAATTTTTGTAAAAATCATACAATTATTTGCTTCCGCGACCGAATTTTATAATTTTTCATCATATTTTAGCTAAAAAAGAACATTGCAACAAGAAAATTGCTATATCAAGTGTGGTAGGTATTCTAGAATCCAACCCATGTAGCTTACAATATACAACGTATTCATTAAAAATAGGTAAAATCTGACTTTATTTTTGTAAAACATCATATAAATATTTGCTTCCGCGCCCGAATTTTATAATTTTTCATTATATTTTATCCATAGTATAGGTCCAAAAGCATGTTTATGAATGTTTTAACAAAAATATCCATTTCAAAAATAGGAAAAATCTGACTTTATTTTTGTAAAAAATCGTTAAATATCTGCTTCCGCGCACGAATATTATAATTTTTCATCATATTTTAGCTAAAAGAAAACATTGCAACAAGAAAATTGCTATTTCAAGTGTGGTAGGTATTCTAGAATCCAGCCCATGTAGCTTACATTATACAACGTATTCATTAAAAATAGGTAAAATCTGACTTTATTTTTGTAAAAAATCATATATAAAATTTGCTTCCGCGTCCGAATTTTATAATTTTTCATTATATTTTATCCATAGTATAGGTCCAAAAGCATGTTTATGAATGTATTAACAAAAATATCCATTTCAAAAATAGGTAAAATCTGTCTTTATTTTTGTAAAAAATCATATAAATATTTGCTTCCGCGCCCGAATTTTATGATTTTTCATCATATTTTAGCTAAAAGAAAACATTGCTACAAGAAAATTGCTATTTCATTTGTGGTAGGTATTCTAGAATCCAGCCCATGTAGCTTACAATATACAACGTATTCCTCAAAAATAGGTAAAATCTGACTTTATTTTTGTAAAAAATCATAAATATTTGCTTCCGCGCCCGAATTTTATAATTTTTCATAATATTTTATCCATAGTATAGGTCCAAAAGAATATTTATGAATGTATTAACAAAAATATCCATTTCAAAAATAGGTAAAATCTGTCTTTATTTTTGTAAAAAATCATATAAATATTTGCTTCCGCGCCCGAAATTTTTGATTTTTCGTCGTATTTTAGCTAAAAGAAAACATTGCAACAAGAAAATTGCTATTTCAAGTGTGGTTCTATTCTAGAATCCAGCCAATGAAGCTTACAATATGCAACGTATTCATCAAAAATAGGTAAAATCTGACTTTATTTTTGTAAAAAAATCATATAAATATTTGCTTCCGCGACCGAATTTTATAAATTTTCATCATATTTTATCCATATTATAGGTCCAAAAGCATGTTTATGAATGTTTTAACAAAAATATACTTTTCAAAAATAGGGAAAATCTGACTTTATTTTTGTAAAAAATCATATAAATATTTGCTTCCGCGCCCGAATTTTATAAATTTTCATCATATTTTAGCTAAAAGAAAACATTGCAACAAGAAAATTGCTATTTCAAGAGTGGTGGTATTCTAGAATCCAGCCAATGAAGCTTACAATATGCAACTTATTCATCAAAAATTGGTAAAATCTGACTTTATTTTTGTAAAAAATCATATAAATATTTGCTTCCGCGACTGAATTTTATAATTTTTTATCGTATTTTAGCTAAATGAAAACATTGCAACAAGAAAATTGCTATTTCAAGTGTGGTAGGTATTCTAGAATCCAGCCCATGTAGCTTACAATATACAAAAAATTCATTAAAAATAGGTAAAATCTGACTTTATTTTTGTAAAAAATCATATCAATATTTGCTTCCGCGCCCGAATTTTATAATTTTTCATAATATTTTATCCATAGTATAGGTCCAAAAGCATGTTTATGAATGTTTTAACAAAAATATCCATTTCAAAAATAGGTAAAATCTGACTTTATTTTTGTAAAAAATCATATAAATATTTGCTTCCGCGCCTGAATTTTATAATTTTTCATCATAATTTAGGTAAAAGAAAACATTGCAACAAGAATATTGCTATTTCAAGTGTGGTAGGTATTCTAGAATCCAGCCAATGAAGCTTACAATATACAACGTATTCATCAAAAATTGGTAAAATCTGACTTTATTTTTGTAAAAATTCATATAAATATTTGCTTCCGCGACCGAATTTTATAATTTTTCATCATATTTTAGCTAAAAGAAAACATTGCAACAAGAAAATTGCTATTTGAAGTGTGGTAGGTATTCTAGAATCCAGCCCATGTAGCTTACAATATACAACGTATTTGTAACAAGATGAAAAATGATAAGGCTTTTCATCTTGTTACGGCTTGTCATATTTTCTGAGGTCTATGACTCGGGTGTTGGTAGGTCAGCAAAATGCTGACTTCAGCAAATAGCAACGGCCGTCTTTGCTGATTAAGCAAACTATGATAATACCGGCCAGAACACGAGTCAAAGATTCAGAACATTGGATTTAATTATATCTTCTGCGAAGATATAATTAAATCTTCAAGGGGTGGTAATGTAACAGTAATTGACTAATTATTCCAAATTATTATTGTTTGATAGATTTCATAATATAAATTGCGAGTTAACAAAAATGCACAGTGGACAAGTTATATTTCGTAAAGTTTAATAACCTATTAACGTTTTGTAACTTATCCACGTACGATGTGCGTAATAGTTACATTGCCAACTCTAGCACTTTTTAGGATATAAATAGGATTTAATTTAGTAGAGTTCAGCCCAGTCAGAGTTAGTAGAGTCGGTTAAGCAGAGCAGAGTCTTAAGTGGTAAGTTGTTGTCGCAATGTAGTCAACGATTCAGTAGCAGTCATCTGACATGGTTCAGACTGACTTTAGTTTAGTATAGGTCCAAATGCATGTTTATGAATGTTTTAACAAAAATATCCATTTCAAAAATAGGTAAAATCTGACTTTATTTTTGTAAACAATCATATAAATATTTGCTTCCGCGCCTGAATTTTATAATTTTTCATCATAATTTAGGTAAAAGAAAACATTGCAACAAGAATATTGCTATTTCAAGTGTGGAGGTATTCTAGAATCAAGCCAATGAAGCTTACAATATGCAACGTATTCATCAAAAATAGGTAAAATCTGACTTTATTTTTGTAAAAAATCATATAAATTGTGACGTCGTTACGTCGTCAGTCCATATCGTTCTTGAAAACGTGTGACGGACTACGGCGTTACCTACGCGTCACACAATGTAAAATACGTCGTCACAGCCTACAAAACAAGAACTGGTGCGAAAGCACCGGAATTAGTCGACAGGTTACGGCATAATAAAATATACAAACGCTGTCGCACTAATTATTGCCAAATCTCGGGCGCCACTCTACGTAACGGTAGAGACGTCTAATTCGCAGGCTTCCAGTGACGACGGCCACGGGTATCTCGATGGAGAAAAAATGTCCAAGGTACGGATTCCAACTTTGGGTGTGGTCGCTCGCTTGAACACAACATCACGGAACGACTTTCCAAAAAAAAGACAGTAAAAGACGTAAATAAAAGCATAAATAAATTTCGGTCCTCGAAGTAAAAACAACCGAAGTAAAAACAACCGACATTCATCGCCTTCATCGTCGTCAACCCCCACTGTTACATTGGCGCAGTCGTCGATAGGATTTTTAGGGTAAATTTAACATTTACCCTGAATTAATCCGAAAAGTTCCTATGTTCAAATTCAGTACATCAGTTTTGTGACATTGAGGGAGGATGTTTACGACCGCGACACCTGCGATGAGGGCGACGCACCAGCTTCCACCATGGTTTTTCCCGGTATGTATGCCTCAGTTTCTTCCGACTGTTTACGGACATCAGGTGGTTCATCAACCACAGGTGCAATTTGGGTTGCCTCCATACGGCTATTGCCAGACGGCAGATAATGGGTGTGGAGTGCAAAGGGTTCCCTACGAGCTCGGTCCAGTACGAGTAGATGGTTACGGAACCCAGGAGCTGCCAGTAGCAAACATAAGCGCGGCTGAGTTTGAAGCTTTGCTGGCAGCAGAGGTGCGTCCTGAGGTGGCTGGGATACCACGTCCACGTGAAGAGGTAGAGTTAGCTACTATCTCTACCAAGTTTGGGGATAGGGACATAAAGCTACCGGAGGTAAGAGGGAAAGATTATCGGTCGGAGGAAACGACCGAGAGGATTCCTTACGGGCTTGGTTCAGTTCGAGCAGATAGGTGCGAAACCCGGGAGCTGTCAGTAGCAAACATAAGCGCGGCTGAGTTTGAAGCTTTGCTGGCAGCAGAGGTACGGCCTGAGGTGGTTGGTATACCACGTGCAGAGGAAGATGTGGCAACAGTAGCTACAAAGTATGTAGATGGAAGCATACAGGAACCGGAAGTAGAAGATGATCATCTGTCGGAGGAGTCGACCAAACGGTAACTCCGACAGAAGATCAGACGGTGAAGCTCTTGACAAAAGTTCCGACCATCAAGGAAATAGTTCATCAGGATCACGGGCAGCACTGTGGAAACAACAAGGCAACGAAAATGGAAATGAAACAGGATAATTACGAGGTAAAGGATTACGACCATTCCAGAATCTTCATGGACGACAAAGAAGCCAGTGTAGTGCTTTTTGCAGAGTATAGTGAGCCCGACCCTGTGGTATGTGAAATTATAGTGATTAAGAAACAATTCGCAACCAAATATTTTATTGTATCCGGACAGAGACCGCTGTGGAACGAAGAACCCCCGCCCCTGTGTTTAATGACCCACCCTTAAGTGTTTTCAGTTGACATTGATATGCCCCTATTATTTGTTTATGTTTAGGCTATGGATTTACGGATTAGATAAGTATTAGTTTAGAAATGCTTAATAGTTAAGGATTTGGTTTCAATCATATATTTATGATTGTATTGTTTATGTTTGACATTATTATTTTGTTTTTGAATTTGTGAAAGTTTTGTAAGTTGTCATTGCTTAATATTCAGTCATCTGTTTATGATTGTTTATGTTCGTTATTGTGATTGGTTCAGTAATGCTTAATAACTTAAAGATTTGTTTTCAATCATCTGTTTATGATTGTATTGTTTATGTTTGTTAATTGGATTTCGTGATTTTGTTTTATGTATTTGTTCAAATTTTTGGTCATTGTTTAATAGTTGTAATTGTTTGTGTTAGGTACGGTTTACGTTTATAAAAGACAGTATTCCTATTAGAAATAAATATATCGTGGTCAAACGATATATTTATGTTTTAAGGGGAGGATAGTGTAACAAGATGAAAAATGACAAGGCTTTTCATCTTGTTGACTTCAGTCCAGAGTGACTAGCTGTGTAGTATTTGTTTTGGTTTTATTTTAGTGTTCTTATTGTAAATAATTTAAATAAATTTAAAGTTAGTTAAAGCAAATATGTGTGTTCAACCGTCATCACCAGTTAGTATCATCTAGCATCATCATGTCCTCCTCAAAGTAAAAAATGACAACACTCATCGCCTTCATCGTCGTCAACCCCCACTGTTACATATTCATTAAAAATAGGTAAAATCTGACTTTATTTTTGTAAAAAATCATATAAATATTTGCTTCCGCGTCCGAATTTTATAATTTTTCATCATATTTTATCCATAGTATAGGTCCAAAAGCATGTTTATGAATGTTTTAACAAAAATATCCATTTCAAAAATAGGTAAAATCTGACTTTATTTTTGTAAAAAATCATATAAATATTTGCTTCCGCGCCCGAATTTTATAATTTTTCATCATATTTTAGCTAAAAGAAAACATTGCAACAAGAAAATTGCTGTTCCAAGTGTGGAGGTATTCTAGAATCAAGCCAATGAAGCTTACAATATGCAACGTATTCATCAAAAATAGGTAAAATCTGACTTTATTTTTGTAAAAAATCATATAAATTGTGACGTCGTTACGTCAAAAAAAAAGACAGTAAAAGACGTAAATAAAAGCATAAATAAATTTTGGATAAAAATCGGTTATTCTCACAACCTGCGTTGCTCGCTCACCCACGTGCACACGATGCGAGGGTGAGGTAAAAACGAACGCAAAACCAAATTCAGCAGAACTATCCTTGATTAGTCCTGGCGGTGACCGATGGACAAGCCGAATCCTGTTCCGCGACTCACGAAGCAAAATGACGGATTCGAGGATTCTTTCTACGCCGAAATTCATCCAAAATTATCTCGATAGTGGTAGCGCAATCACTAGTTCTTCTCTGCCCCTAGTAATCGGAATTCTCAAACTATCGCAACTTTCGCACAACTCGTGTACGAGATGAAAATGAACTATTTTTTCACACACACGTTTTGCTCACATAAGGGTGTGAAAAACGGCAAAACACTATTTTATTTTATTTATAAATATGAATACACCTGTTTATAATACTAAGGTCATTGACCCTAATATTTATAATTTCAAATGCGGGCACATTAATATTGGATCGCTTAATTCCTGCTTTTTGAAATTTAAAGATTTTGTTTTTGATCAAAATTTTGACATCTTAGCTGTCACTGAAACGTGGATAAGTGTTTCCTCCCCAGCTCATCTATTTCACATTGAAGGATACAATATAATTAGTTTACCAAGAGCTGACAAACGTGGTGGAGGTATCGCTTTTTATGTTCGCAGTAATGTTAACTATAAAATATTAAATACCTCATTTGTTACAAAAAACATTGTCGAACATTTATGGATCCAGATCACAAACCTAAATTATACGCTAATTGTTGGTGTCGTATACAACCCTCATTGTCAATTTTATAAAGACCTCAGTGTTCTGGAACCCATATTTGCAGAATTTGCTACAATGGCGGACTGTATTATTTGTACTGGGGATATTAATGTCAATTTATTAATAAATGATGCACGTTCGTTATTTTTCAAAAATTTATTATCTGCGTATGGTATGCATCAGTTGATTGATAAATACACACGACCAGTTTGAAAAACTCTTCTGGATATTGTAGCTACATCTAATCCTTCCTTATGTTCAATTGCTGGTGTTATTGAATGTACTAATCTTACAGATCACTCTTGTGTTTATTGTATCTTAGATTTACCTATACCTGTTTCGTCATCTAAAAATGTTATGTTCAGAGATTTTAAGAACTTTGATTTTGGAAATTTTTTTGAAGATTGTCAAAAGGTTGAATGGAATAATATTATTCAATTAAATAATATAAATGATAAACTAGATTTTTTGAATAATAATATTATTGCATTGTACGACAAACATGCACCGATAAAAACTGCTAGAACCTCTAAAAATTATTGTCCGTGGTTCACTCCAGTGATTAAAGTAATGCAACGTAAAAGAGATAAAGCGTTTATTGATTATAAGAAACATAGAACTGAAGCTAAATACAACTATTATAAACAGCTACGCAACTTAATAACAGCTGCTATACGCAAAGAAAAACAGGCTTTCCTGGAGTGGGAAATAAACAATAATATTAGAGACTCTAGTAAGTTATGGTATAACCTTAAACGTCTAGGTGTAACTGAAAGCATATCACAAAAAAATATTCCAGAATCTCTTCGCGAACCCGAAAAATATGGACAACATCTTTTAACTCTGACAGGTACAAGTACTGTTGATCTTAATTCCAAGAATTTTTACTTAAATAATAAATATAGAGAGCAACCTGGTCATTCATTTAATTTTAACTCTGTAGACAGCGAAACAGTGATAAAATTTTTTCTATCGATTAAATCAAATGCTGTAGGTGTAGACAGTATATCAGTAAAAATGATTAGAATAATATTACCCATTATCGTGGATTACATTACCCATATTGTTAACATATGTATTCTAGAAGGTGTGATGCCAAATGTTTGGAAGATAGCAATTATTAAAACAATAGCTAAAGTTCAGAAATGTTCTACCCTTGATGACTTACGACCTATCAGTATCCTACCAACTTTATCTAAGATTCTTGAGAGAGTATGTTGTGATCAAATTATGTCATATGCGTTGGAAAACAACATTTTGCCATCTAATCAATCGGGATTCAGAACTGGACATTCCACAAACACCTGTCTTCTAAATATTATAGATAATCTTCTAGAGAACTATGATAAGTCTAACATTTCATTATTAATTCAGATTGACTTTTCCAAGGCTTTCGATATGGTTGATCATAGCATGCTCCTCGCAAAATTTAAATATTACAATTTTTCTGAGTTGGCAATAGATTGGTGTGAAAATTACTTAACTGATAGGTTCTTTCAAGTATCCATGTCCTCGGAAGTAAAAATACATAATTCTTCTAAATTTCATATCTTCAGCGGAGTACCGCAAGGATCCATTCTAGGACCTTTGTTTTTTCTTTTATACGTTGCAGATATGCCATCTGTACTTAATTTTTGTACGGCGCATACGTACGCTGACGACACCCAGGTACTAGCTTCCATAAATCCACAACCACAGTACATTAAAGAACAATGTGAAACAGTAAATAGAGAACTTGAGAAACTAGTAGCATGGATAAAGAATAATGGCCTCAAAATCAACGCAAGTAAATCATCTCTTCTAATTGTAGGTAATTATGGTGATATACCTGATATTATTTTGGATGGCGAGACTATTAAGCGTACTTCGACGACAAAAATTTTGGGTGTCACATTTGACAAAAACTTAAATTTTACCAGTCATTTACATCAAAAGCTCTGTGCTGCTAGACTCAAATTACGTCATCTTTTTCACTTCAGGCATGACCTTAGTCCTGCAATCAAACTAAGACTAGTGAACACCTTGATATTGCCACTATTTGATTACTGTGCTTGTGTTTATGTACCGAACCTAACACAAACGGATAAAAATAGAATCACCCTTCTACAAAACAGTTGTTTACGATTCATTTACGGGGTACGTAAATATGATCATATAAGCGAATTTCGAGAGTTAGCTAATATACCGTCTATAGATAATCGTGTAAAAATAGCATATCTCTGTCTAGTACACAAGGTTTTATTAACCGGTTCTCCATTTTATTTATTTGACAAATTAATAATAAAGAATTATAATTACACACTTCGAATTAAGAGCTTGTATATTGTACCATCTTTTAGAAAGTCAAAATTTAAGGGATCTTTTTCATATCTCGCACCGACACTTTATAATGGTATTCCAGATTCTTTAAAATCTCTGTCTCTCTATACCTTCCGTGAACATATAAAAAACATGTTTGTCACTTAACATTAATCATTTTTGTTGCATTGATATTATATTTGTTATTTGTAATTGATAGTTTGTATATTAATTATTGTAAAAAAAACCTGGTAATTTACAGTTTGTATTTAAATGTATGGTTGGGTGGAAGAACAGCCTTTGGCTGAACCCCGCCTCTTGACTTACGGTCAATAAAGATTATTATTATTATTATTATTCCAATTTCTCCCATAAATACTTCACTTCCACTTACCTTACGTTCACCAGTGGAAGGATAGGAAAACAAATGAAAAGAATTCAAATAAAAATCTCTGCTTCACAACTTTTATTTTTTACGTCTTTATTTGGTCAAAAACTCACTAAAAAAAGCCATGAGTCGGTCAAAGACCGCGCTTTTATAAAAATGTTCACCCCTTCCCCTCGTAACCCATCATCAGAGGTGAACATAGTCACAAAACAATTACAAGTACAATATATAAATATAAATAAATAACATTTAACATTAATACAATACACACAGTAATAAAAACACTTACTATTGCCTTAAGTCACTAAACGAGTTAATTTCGCCGCAAGAAAATAACTGATCGAGTAACTTGACTACAATACAAACACATGTTCGATGGTTATGTTTTTCAAAACACCACTTTCACAAAAACCACTGCGATGTGTTTGGCACTACACTACGTAGAACATTATCTTGCATCTTATGGTGTTCGAATCAAGAAAATCAGAGTAATGGTTTGTAGAACAACTTCACAAAATCACGATGTAAACAAATAAAACTCCATGTTCTTCTTCCATTACTAGACATGCGCGCGCTGGGCTTGCGCGGTTGCTTGACTCGACTGCAAAATCTTGGCAATAGTTTTAAAATATTTGGAAGGTAGAGCTTCGGTAAATTTGATTTCAAATTTACGTTCAAAAATATTGTTATAATAAAACTGTATCGTGACGCTTCGTCACACATCCCCTTTTCTTCGCAAAAAAAAAAAACAGTAAAAAAAATGCGTCTACCTTCCCACGCAAAACCGTAAAAAAACTCAATAAAAAAACGGTAATACTTAATCGGTCTTCTACTTGTCTGCCTGGTAAGCCATCAGCGCCTGAGCGAGAGTAGTCGACGAATCCGCCCCGGGATTCGTAATCGTCGCCCAGCGTAGGAAAGTGTATCCGGACGCGAACTTTTCCGCTGGTGCAGTGGCATCAGGTCTTACGCGTTCTCCGGTATCCAATCGGTGATGTTGTCGAGTTAGTCGCGTGGAGACAATGGTGACTTCGACGAGTTTGCCGTAGGTGGTCCTGCATGACGATCAGCGATGCATGTCGCCACTTCTGCAGCAGTGTTGACGGCACCTACTGTCGCTGCGTTGCTCCCGGCGCTCTCGACTCTCGACGTTCCATGCTTTGAATCTCTGGGTCGCTTTCCCAGGTACTGGCTAGCTGGCACTATTCCTACAGTGCATTACTATGAAACACACAAAAATTTAATCAACTTTTGCCATCAGTTTCGATCACGTTGGCTGTATACTTACGCCCTGGTTTTGCAAACAAACCGTAACAAAAAAAATAAAAAACAAAACAGGTTACGATATACAGCGTATGGACTCAAAGTACACCGATACGGACCGTCTTTGGCCGTTCATCGGGTGTAGAACTCACCAACCATGGTACACAAACACAGATCGACAAACTCAATGGGAAGTAAAAACGTGTGTTTGTTTAATGCCATGTGCGGACTCTAAAAAAAAAAGAAGTTATTACTAGATGAGCTTCATTTCTGCCAATCCTCTTCAATGAGCCAAACTTCCTCCATCTGAGGTTACCGAACTATCCACAGATGACTAACTTCTGGATGTTATTCGCCCCAGCAGCTCCAACGCTCTTCGTCGTGCTCGATATCCCGACACCTGCCGAGCCACGCAAGAGGTATCCAGCTAGCTGCTGTCCGGGGAAATGGCCCTAAAAAAAACTCGACACACCTGTGTCCTATGGCTCCCATAATCCTCGGCATCACTCTCGCTACAGTAGCCTTGTGGCCCTTCCCCGTGCTCAACATCCAGACGAACCCAATGCGTCGTCGAGCCACGCGGGGAAGCCCTTGGCCACCTACTGTACGGGATAACGTCCCGACACAACCCGTGTCCCATGGCCCCCATGATCCTCGGCATCAGTTTCGCTACAGCAGCTCCGATCCCCACCACTCCAGTGGGGTAGCTGCTGTACGGGGTTACGGCCCTACAAATAAAAAAAAAATACCTCGACACTACCTGTGTCCCACGGCCTCCTGATCCTTGTCAACTTTATTCTACCGGTAATCCCTAGCCCTGGCTCGTGCCAGTAACAGCTGGTATAACTACGCTCGTACTGGCGATGTCTCGAGATATATCTGGTCAGTAGAACAGTAGCTATTACCCTGACTATGGTACTCGCGGTACCCAAATGGTCAGCTTCTGTATAGGCTGGATTGGCACTCATCACATCTTCCTGCATGACCGATGGAACGTACTGCTTCCATGCACGATGCTCTTTTTTTCAGTAAGTTTTTAATTCAATCTCGACTGGTTGGAATACCCACGTCCCTGCTCGGGCGCCAAAAATTATGTGACGTCGTTACGTCGTCAGTCCATATCGTTCTTGAAAACGTGTGACGGACTACGGCGTTACCTACGCGTCACACAATGTAAAATACGTCGTCACAGCCTACAAAACAAGAACTGGTGCAAAAGCACCGGAATTAGTCGACAGGTTACGGCATAATAAAATATACAAACGCTGTCGCACTACTTATTGCCAAATCTCGGGCGCCACTCTACGTAACGGTAGAGACGTCTAATTCGCAGGCTTCCAGTGACGACGGCCACGGGTATCTCGGTAGAGAAAAAATGTCCAAGGTACGGATTCCAACTTTGGGTGTGGTCGCTCGCTTGAACACAACATCACGGAACGACTTTCCAAAAAAAGACAGTAAAAGACGTAAATAAAAGCATAAATAAATTTCGGATAAAAATCGGTTATTCTCACAACCTGCGTTGCTCGCTCACCCACGTGCACACGATGCAAGGGTGAGGTAAAAACGAACGCAAAACCAAATTCAGCAGAACTATCCTTGATTAGTCCTGGCGGTGGCCGATGGACAAGCCGAATCCTGTTCCGCGACTCACGAAGCAAAATGACGGATTCGAGGATTCTTTCTACGCCGAAATTCATCCAAAATTATCTCGATAGTGGTAGCGCAATCACTAGTTCTTCTCTGCCCCTAGTAATCGGAATTCTCAAACTATCGCAACTTTCGCACAACTCGTGTACGAGATGAAAATGAACTATTTTTTCACACACACGTTTTGCTCACATAAGGGTGTGAAAAACGGCAAAACACTATTCCAATTTCTCCCATAAATACTTCACTTCCACTTACCTTACGTTCACCAGTGGAAGGATAGGAAAACAAATGAAAAGAATTCAAATAAAAATCTCTGCTTCACAACTTTTATTTTTTACGTCTTTATTTGGCCACAAACTCACTAAAAAAAGCCATGAGTCGGTCAAAGACCGCGCTTTTATAAAAATGTTCACCCCCTTCCCCTCGTACCCATCATTAGAGGTGAACAGTCACAAAACAATTACAAGTACAATATATAAATATAAATAAATATCATTTAACATTAATACGATACAAACAGTAATAAAAACACTTACTATTGCCTTAAGTCACTAAACGAGTTAATTTCGCCGCAAGAAAATAACTGAACGAGTAACTTGACTACAATCCAAACACATGTTCGATGGTTATGTTTTTCAAAACACCACTTTCACAAAAACCACTGTGATGTGTTTGGCACTACACTACGTAGAAAAAATACTGTTATAATAAAACTGTATCGTGACGCTTCGTCACAAAAAGTTTGCTTCCGAGACCGAATTTTATAATTTTTCATTATATTTTAGCTAAAAGAAAATATTGCAACAAGAAAATTGCTATTTCGAGTGTGGTGGTATTCTAGAATCCAGCCAATGAAGCTTACAATATGCAACGTATTCATCAAAAATTGGTAAAATCTGACTTTATTTTTGTAAAAAATCATATAAATATTTGCTTCCGCGACTGAATTTTATAATTTTTTATCGTATTTTAGCTAAAAGAAAACATTGCAACAAGAAAATTGCTATTTCAAGTGTGGTAGGTATTCTAGAATCCAGCCCATGTAGCTTACAATACACAACGTATTCATCAAAAATAGGTAAAATCTGACTTTATTTTTGTAAAAAATCATATAAATGTTTGCTTCCGCGACCGAATTTTATAATTTTTCATTATATTTTAGCTAAAAGAAAATATTGCAACAAGATAATTGCTATTTCGAGTGTGGTAGGTATTCTAGAATCCAGCCCATGTAGCTTACAATATACAAAGTATTCATTAAAAATAGGTAAAATCTGACTTTATTTTTGTAAAAAATCATATAAATATTTGCTTCCGCGCCCGAATTTTATAATTTTTCATCATATTTTAGCTAAAAGAAAACATTGCAACAAGAAAATTCCTATTCAAGTGTGGTAGGTATTCAAGAATCCAGCCCATGTAGCTTACAATATACAACGTATTCATTAAAAGTAGGTAAAATCTGACTTTATTTTTGTAAAAAATCATATAAATGTTTGCTTCCGCGACCGAATTTTATAATTTTTCATTATATTTTAGCTAAAAGAAAATATTGCAACAAGAAAATTGCTATTTCGAGTGTGGTAGGTATTCTAGAATCCAGCCCATGTAGCTTACAATACACAAAGTATTCATTAAAAATAGGTAAAATCTGACTTTATTTTTGTAAAAAATCATATAAATATTTGCTTCCGCGCCCGAATTTTATAATTTTTCATTATATTTTAGCTAAAAGAAAACATTGCAACAAGAAAATTGCTATTTCAAGTGTCGTGGTATTCTAGAATCCAGCCAATGAAGCTTACAATATGCAAAGTATTCATCAAAAATAGGTAAAATCTGACTTTATTTTTGTAAAAAATCATATAAATATTTGCTTCCGCGACCGAATTTTATAATTTTTTATCATATTTTAGCTAAAAGAAAACATTGCAACAAGAAAATTGCTATTTCAATTGCTATTTCAAGTGCCCATGTAGCTTACAATATACAACGTATTCATAAAAAATAGGTAATATTTTTGAAATAGGTAAAATCTGACTTTATTTTTGTAAAAAATCATATAAATATTTGCTTCCGCGACCGAATTTTATAATTTTTCATCATGTGTTAGCTAAAAGAAAACATTGCAACAAGAAAATTGCTATTTCAAGTGTGGTAGGTATACTAGAATCCAGCCCATGTAGCTTACAATATACAACGTATTCATCAAAAATAGGTAAAATCTGACATTATTTTTGTAAAAAAATCATATAAAAATTTGCTTCCGCGCCCTAATTTTATAATTTTTCATCATATTTTATCCATAGTATAGGTCCAAAACATGTTTATGAATGTTTAACAAAAATATCCATTTCAAGAATAGGTAAAATCTGACTTTTTTTTTGTAAAAAATCATAAAAATATTTGCTTCCGCGCCCGAATTTTATGATTTTTTATCATAATTTAGGTAAAAGAAAACATTGCAACAAGAAAATTGCTATTTCAAGTGTGGTAGGTATTCTAGAATCCAGCCAATGAAGCTTACAATATACAACCTATTCATCAAAAATAGGTAAATTCTGACTTAATTTTTGTAAAAAATAATATAAATATTTGCTTCCGCGCCCGAATTTTATAATTTTTCATTATATTTTATCCATAGTATAGGTCCAAAAGCATGTTTATGAATGTTTTAACAAAAATATCCATTTCAAAAATAGGTAAAATCTGACTTTATTTTTGTAAAAAATCATATAAATATTTGCTTCCGCGCCCAAATTTTATAATTTTTTATCATATTTTAGCTAATAGAAAACATTGCAACAAGAAAATTGCTATTTCAAGTGTGGTGGTATTCTAGAATCCAGCCAATGAAGCTTACAATATGCAACGTATTCATCAAAAATAGGTAAAATCTGACTTTATTTTTGTAAAAATTCATATAAATATTTCCTTCCGCCGCCGAATTTTATAATTTTTCATCATATTTTAGCTAAAAGAAATCATTGCAACAAGAAAATTGCTATTTGAAGTGTGGTAGGTATTCTAGAATCCAGCCCATGTAGCTTACAATATACAACGTATTCATTAAAAATAGGTAAAATCTGACTATATTTTTGTAAAAAACATATAAATATTTAATTCCGCTCCCGAATTTTATAATTGTTCATCATATTTTATCCATAGTATAGGTCCAAAAGCATGTTTATGAATGTTTTAACAAAAATATCCATTTCAAAAATAGGTAAAATATGACTTTATTTTTGTAAAAAATCATATAAATATTTGCTTCCGCGCCCGAATTTTATGATTTTTTATCATATTTTAGCTAAAAGAAAACATTGCTACAAGAAAGTTGCTATTTCACTTGTGGTAGGTATTCTAGAATCCAGCCCATGTAGCTTACAATATACAATGTATTCATCAAAAATAGGTAAAATCTGACTTTATTTTTGTAAAAAATCATATAAATATTTGCTTCCGCGCCCGAATTTTATAATTTTTCATCATATTTTATCTATAGTATAGGTCCAAAAGCATGTTTATGAATGTTTTAACAAAAATATTCATTTCAAGAATAGGTAAAATCTGACTTTATTTTTGTAAAAATTCATATAAATATTTGCTTGCGTTGCTATTCCAAGAATTTTATAATTTATTATCATATTTTAGCTAAAATAAAACATTGCAACAAGAAAATTCCTATTTCAAGTGTGGTAGGTTTTCTAGAATCCAGCCCATGTAGCTTACAATATACAACGTATTCATTAAAAGTAGGTAAAATCTGACTTTATTTTTGTAAAAAATCATATAAATTTTTGCTTCCGCGCCCGAATTTTATAATTTTTTCATCATATTTTATCTATAGTATAGGTCCAAAAGCATGTTTATAAATGTTTTAACAAAAATATCCATTTCAAGAATAGGTAAAATCTGACTTTATTTTTGTAAAAAAATCATACAAATATTTGCTTCCGTACCCGAATTGATGATTTTTCATCATAATTTAGGTAAAAGAAAACATTGCAACAAAAAAATTGCTATTTCAAGTGTGGTAGGTATTCTAGAATCCAGCCAATGAAGCTTACAATATACAACGTATTAATCAAAAATAGGTAAAATCTGAATTAATTTTTGTAAAAAATAATATAAATATTTGCTTCCGCGCCCGAATTCTATAATTTTTCATTATCTTTTATCCATAGTATAGGTCCAAAAGCATGTTTATGAATGTTTTAACAAAAATATCCATTTCAAAAATAGGTAAAATCTGACTTTAATTTTGTAAAAATCATATAAATATTTGCTTCCGCGCCCGAATTTTATAATTTTTCATCATATTTTAGCTAAAAGAAAACATTTCGACAAGAAAATTGCTATTTCAAGTGTGGAGGTATTCTAGAATCCAGCCAATGAAGCTTACAATATGCAACGTATTCATCAAAAATAGGTAAAATCTGACTTTATTTTTGTAAAAAATCATATAAATATTTGCTTCCGCGACCGAATTTTATAATTTTTCATTATATTTTAGCTAAAAGAAAATATTGCAACAAGAAAATTGCTATTTCAAGTGTGGTAGGTATTGTACAATCCAGCCCATGTAGCTTACAATATACAAAGTATTCATTAAAAATAGGTAAAATCTGACTTTATTTTTGTAAAAAATCATATAATTATTTGCTTCCGCGCCCGAATTTTATAATTTTTCATCATATTTTAGCTAAAAGAAAACATTGCAACAAGAAAATTCCTATTTCAAGTGTGGTAGGTATTCTAGAATCCAGCCCATGTAGCTTACAATATACAACTTATTCATTTAAAGTAGGTAAAATCTGACTTTATTTTTGTAAAAAATCATATAAATATTTGCTTCCGCGCCCGAATTTTATAATTTTTCATTATATATTATCCATAGTATAGGTCCAAAAGCATGTTTATGAATGTTTTAACAAAAATATACATTTATAAAAATAGGTAACTCTGAGATAGCGCGTGTAATAAATCATTTAAATATTTGCTTCCGCGCCCGAATTTTATGATTTTTCATCATATTTTAGCTAAAAGAAAACATTGCTACAAGAAAATAGCTATTTCAATTGTGGTAGGTATTCTAGAAACCAGCCCATGTAGCTTACAGTATACAACGTATTCATCAAAAATAGGTAAAATCTGACTTTATTTTTGTAAAAAATCATATAAATATTTGCTTCTGCGCCCGAATTTTTTGATTTTTCATCATAATTTAGGTAAAAGAAAACATTGTAACAAGAAAATTGCTATTTTAAGTGTGGTAGGTATTCTAGAATCCAGCCAATGAAGCTTACAATATACAACGTATTCATCAAAAATAGGCAAATTCTGGCATAATTTTTGTAAAAGATAATATAAATATTTGCTTCCGCGCCCGAACTTTATAATTTTTCATTATATTTTATCCATAGTATAGGTCCAAAAGCATGTTTATGAATGTTTTAACAAAAATATCCATTTCAAAAATAGGTAAAATCTGACTTTATTTTTGTAAAAAATCATATAAATATTTGCTTCCGCGCCCAAATTTTATAATTTTTCATCATATTTTATTTACAGTATAGGTCTAAAAGGATGTTTATGAATGTTTTAACAAAAATATCCATTTCAAAAATAGGTAAAATCTGAGTATATTTTTGTAAAAAATTATATAAATATTTGCTTCCGCGCCTGAATTTTATAATTTTTCATCATATTTTAGCTAAAAGAAAACATTGCAACTAGAAAATTGCTATTTCAAGTGTGGTAGGTATTCTAGAATCCTGCCCATGTAGCTTACAATATACAACGTATTCATTAAAAATAGGTAAAATCTGACTTTATTTTTGTAAAAAATCATATAAATATTTGCTTCCGCTCCCGAATTTTATAATTTTTCATTATATTTTATCCATAGTATAGGTCCAAAAGCATGTTTATGAATGTTTTAACAAAAATATCCATTTCAAATATAGGTAAAATCTGACTTTATTTTTAAAAAATCATATAAATATTTGCTTCCGCGCCCGAATTTTATAATTTTTGATCATATTTTATCCATAGTATAGGTCCAAAAGCATGTTTATGAATGTTTTAACAAAAATATCCATTTCAAATATAGGTAAAATCTGACTTTATTTTTGTAAAAAATCATATAAATATTTGCTTCCGCGCCCGAATTTAATGAATTTTCATCATATTTTAGCTAAAAGAAAACATTGCTACAAGAAAATTACTATTTCAATTGTGGTAGGTATTCCAAAATCCAGCCCATATAGCTTACAATATACAGCGTATTCATGAAAAATAGGTAAAATCTGACATTATTTTTGTAAAAAATCATATAAATATTTGCTTCCGCTCCCGAATTTTATAATTTTTCATCATATTTTAGCTAAAAGAAAACATTGCAACATGAAAATTGCTATTTCAAGTGTGGAGGTATTCTAGAATCCAGCCAATGAAGCTTACAATATGCAACGTATTCATCAAAAATAGGTAAAATCTGACTTTATTTTTGTAAAAAATCATATAAATATTTGCTTCCGCGACCGAATTTTATTATTTTTCATCATATTTTAGCTAAAAGAAAACATTGCAACAAGATAATTGCTATTTCGAGTGTGGTAGGTATTCTAGAATCCAGCCCATGTAGCTTACAATATACAAAGTATTCATTAAAAATAGTTAAAATCTGACTTTATTTTTGTAAAAAGTCATATAAATATTTGCTTCCGCGCCCGAATTTTATAATTTTTCATCATATTTTAGCTAAAAGAAAACATTGCAACAAGAAAATTCCTATTCAAGTGTGGTAGGTATTCTAGAATCCAGCCCATGTAGCTTACAATATACAACGTATTCATTAAAAGTAGGTAAAATCTGACTTTATTTTTGTAAAAAATCATATAAATGTTTGCTTCCGCGACCGAATTTTATAATTGTTCATCATATTTTATCCATAGTATAGGTCCAAAAGCATGTTTATGAATGTTTTAACAAAAATATCCATTTCAAAAATAGGTAAAATATGACTTTATTTTTGTAAAAAATCATATAAATATTTGCTTCCGCGCCCGAATTTTATGATTTTTTATCATATTTTAGCTAATAGAAAACATTGCAACAAGAAAATTGCTATTTCAAGTGTGGTGGTATTCTAGAATCCAGCCAATGAAGCTTACAATATGCAACGTATTCATCAAAAATAGGTAAAATCTGACTTTATTTTTGTAAAAATTCATATAAATATTTCCTTCCGCCACCGAATTTTATAATTTTTCATCATATTTTAGCTAAAAGAAATCATTGCAACAAGAAAATTGCTATTTGAAGTGTGGTAGGTATTCTAGAATCCAGCCCATGTAGCTTACAATATACAACGTATTCATTAAAAATAGGTAAAATCTGACTATATTTTGTAAAAAATCATATAAATATTTGCTTCCGCGCCCGAATTTTATAATTTTTCATCATATTTTATCTATAGTATAGGTCCAAAAGCATGTTTATGAATGTTTTAACAAAAATATTCATTTCAAGAATAGGTAAAATCTGACTTTATTTTTGTAAAAATTCATATAAATATTTGCTTGCGTTGCTATTCCAAGAATTTTATAATTTATTATCATATTTTAGCTAAAATAAAACATTGCAATAAGAAAATTCCTATTTCAAGTGTGGTAGGTTTTCTAGAATCCAGCCCATGTAGCTTACAATATACAACGTATTCATTAAAAGTAGGTAAAATCTGACTTTATTTTTGTAAAAAATCATATAAATTTTTGCTTCCGCGCCCGAATTTTATAATTTTTCATCATATTTTATCTATAGTATAGGTCCAAAAGCATGTTTATAAATGTTTTAACAAAAATATCCATTTCAAGAATAGGTAAAATCTGACTTTATTTTTGTAAAAAATCGTACAAATATTTGCTTCCGTACCCGAATTTGATGATTTTTCATCATAATTTAGGTAAAAGAAAACATTGCAACAAGAAAATTGCTATTTCAAGTGTGGTAGGTATTCTAGAATCCAGCCAATGAAGCTTACAATATACAACGTATTAATCAAAAATAGGTAAAATCTGAATTAATTTTTGTAAAAAATAATATAAATATTTGCTTCCGCGCCCGAATTCTATAATTTTTCATTATCTTTTATCCATAGTATAGGTCCAAAAGCATGTTTATGAATGTTTTAACAAAAATATCCATTTCAAAAATAGGTAAAATCTGACTTTAATTTTGTAAAAATCATATAAATATTTGCTTCCGCGCCCGAATTTTATAATTTTTCATCATATTTTAGCTAAAAGAAAACGTTTCGACAAGAAAATTGCTATTTCAAGTGTGGAGGTATTCTAGAATCCAGCCAATGAAGCTTACAATATGCAACGTATTCATCAAAAATAGGTAAAATCTGACTTTATTTTTGTAAAAAATCATATAAATATTTGCTTCCGCGACCGAATTTTATAATTTTTCATTATATTTTAGCTAAAAGAAAATATTGCAACAAGAAAATTGCTATTTCAAGTGTGGTAGGTATTGTACAATCCAGCCCATGTAGCTTACAATATACAAAGTATTCATTAAAAATAGGTAAAATCTGACTTTATATTTGTAAAAAATCATATAATTATTTGCTTCCGCGCCCGAATTTTATAATTTTTCATCATATTTTAGCTAAAAGAAAACATTGCAACAAGAAAATTCCTATTTCAAGTGTGGTAGGTATTCTAGAATCCAGCCCATGTAGCTTACAATATACAACGTATTCATTTAAAGTAGGTAAAATCTGACTTTATTTTTGTAAAAAATCATATAAATATTTGCTTCCGCGCCCGAATTTTATAATTTTTCATTATATATTATCCATAGTATAGGTCCAAAAGCATGTTTATGAATGTTTTAACAAAAATATACATTTCAAAAATAGGTAAAATCTGACTTTATTTTTGTAATAAATCATTTAAATATTTGCTTCCGCGACTCTGAGATAGCGCGTTTAGCTAAAAGAAAACATTGCTACAAGAAAATAGCTATTTCAATTGTGGTAGGTATTCTAGAAACCAGCCCATGTAGCTTACAGTATACAACGTATTCATCAAAAATAGGTAAAATCTGACTTTATTTTTGTAAAAAATCATATAAATATTTGCTTCCGCGCCCGAATTTTTTGATTTTTCATCATAATTTAGGTAAAAGAAAACATTGTAACAAGAAAATTGCTATTTTAAGTGTGGTAGGTATTCTAGAATCCAGCCAATGAAGCTTACAATATACAACGTATTCATCAAAAATAGGCAAATTCTGGCATAATTTTTGTAAAAGATAATATAAATATTTGCTTCCGCGCCCGAACTTTATAATTTTTCATTATATTTTATCCATAGTATAGGTCCAAAAGCATGTTTATGAATGTTTTAACAAAAATATCCATTTCAAAAATAGGTAAAATCTGACTTTATTTTTGTAAAAAATCATATAAATATTTGCTTCCGCGCCCAAATTTTATAATTTTTCATCATATTTTATTTACAGTATAGGTCTAAAAGCATGTTTATGAATGTTTTAACAAAAATATCCATTTCAAAAATAGGTAAAATCTGAGTATATTTTTGTAAAAAATTATATAAATATTTGCTTCCGCGCCTGAATTTTATAATTTTTCATCATATTTTAGCTAAAAGAAAACATTGCAACTAGAAAATTGCTATTTCAAGTGTGGTAGGTATTCTAGAATCCAGCCCATGTAGCTTACAATATACAACGTATTCATTAAAAATAGGTAAAATCTGACTTTATTTTTGTAAAAAATCATATAAATATTTGCTTCCGCTCCCGAATTTTATAATTTTTCATTATATTTTAGCTAAAAGAAAATATTGCAACAAGAAAATTGCTATTTCGAGTGTGGTAGGTATTCTAGAATCCAGCCCATGTAGCTTACAATACACAAAGTATTCATTAAAAATAGGTAAAATCTGACTTTATTTTTGTAAAAAATCATATAAATATTTGCTTCCGCGCCCAAATTTTATAATTTTTCATCATATTTTATTTACAGTATAGGTCTAAAAGCATGTTTATGAATGTTTTAACAAAAATATCCATTTCAAAAATAGGTAAAATCTGAGTATATTTTTGTAAAAAATTATATAAATATTTGCTTCCGCGCCTGAATTTTATAATTTTTCATCATATTTTAGCTAAAAGAAAACATTGCAACTAGAAAATTGCTATTTCAAGTGTGGTAGGTATTCTAGAATCCAGCCCATGTAGCTTACAATATACAACGTATTCATTAAAAATAGGTAAAATCTGACTTTATTTTTGTAAAAAATCATATAAATATTTGCTTCCGCTCCCGAATTTTATAATTTTTCATCATATTTTATCCATAGTATAGGTCCAAAAGCATGTTTATGAATGTTTTAACAAAAATATCCATTTCAAATATAGGTAAAATCTGACTTTATTTTTAAAAAATCATATAAATATTTGCTTCCGCGCCCGAATTTTATAATTTTTGATCATATTTTATCCATAGTATAGGTCCAAAAGCATGTTTATGAATGTTTTAACAAAAATATCCATTTCAAATATAGGTAAAATCTGACTTTATTTTTGTAAAAAATCATATAAATATTTGCTTCCGCGCCGAATTTAATGAATTTTCATCATATTTTAGCTAAAAGAAAACATTGCTACAAGAAAATTACTATTTCAATTGTGGTAGGTATTCCAAAATCCAGCCCATATAGCTTACAATATACAGCGTATTCATGAAAAATAGGTAAAATCTGACATTATTTTTGTAAAAAATCATATAAATATTTGCTTCCGCTTCCGAATTTTATAATTTTTCATCATATTTTAGCTAAAAGAAAACATTGCAACATGAAAATTGCTATTTCAAGTGTGGAGGTATTCTAGAATCCAGCCAATGAAGCTTACAATATGCAACGTATTCATCAAAAATAGGTAAAATCTGACTTTATTTTTGTAAAAAATCATATAAATATTTGCTTCCGCGACCGAATTTTATTATTTTTCATCATATTTTAGCTAAAAGAAAACATTGCAACAAGAAAATTGCTATTTCGAGTGTGGTAGGTATTCTAGAATACAGCCCATGTAGCATACAATATACAAAGTATTCATTCAAAATAGGTAAAATCTGACTTTATTTTTGTAAAAAATCATATAAATATTTGCTTCCGCGCCCGAATTTTATAATATTTTATCATGTTTTATCCATAGTATAGGTCCGAACGCATGTTTATGAACGTTTTAACAAAAATATCCATTTCAAAAATAGGTAAAATCTGATTTTATTTTTGTAAAAAATCATTTAAATATTTGCTTGCGCGCCCGAATTTTATGATTTTTCATCATATTCTAGCTAAAAGAAAACATTGCTACAAGAAAATTCCTATTTCAAGTGTGGTAGGTATTCTAGAATCCAGCCCATGTAGCTTACAATATACAACGTATTCATTTAAAGTAGGTAAAATCTGACTTTATTTTTGTAAAAAGTCATATAAATATTTGCTTCAGCGCCCGAATTTTATGATTTTTCATCATATTTTAGCTAAAAGAAAACATTGCTACAAGAAAATAGCTATTTCAATTGTGGTAGGTATTCTAGAATCCAGCCCATGTAGCTTACAATATACAACGTATTTATCAAAAATAGGTAAAATCTGACTTTATTTTTGTAAAAAATCATATAAAAATTTGCTTCCGCGCCCGAATTTTTTGATTTTTCATCATAATTTAGGTAAAAGAAAACATTGTAACAAGAAAATTGCTATTTCAAGTGTGGTAGGTATTCTAGAATCCAGCCAATGAAGCTTACAATATGCAACGTTTTCATCAAAAATAGGTAAAATCTGACTTTATTTTTGTAAAAAATCATATAAATATTTGCTTCCGCGCCCGAATTTTATAATTTTCCATCATATTTTATTCACAGTATAGGTCTAAAAGCATGTTTATGAATGTTTTAACAAAAATATCCATTTCAAAAATAGTTAAAATCTGAGTATATTTTAGTAAAATTCATATTAATATTTGCTTCCGCGCCCGAATTTTATGATTTTTTATCATAGTTTAGCTAAAAGAAAACATTGCTACAAGAAAATTGCTATTTCAAGTGTGGTAGGTATTCTAAAATCCAGCCAATGAAGCTTACAATATACAACGTATTCATCAAAAATAGGCAAATTCTGGCATAATTTTTGTAAAAGATAATATAAATATTTGCTTTCGCGCCCGAATTTTATAATTTTTCATTATATTTTATCCATAGTATAGGTCCAAAAGCATGTTTATGAATGTTTTAACAAAAATATCCATTTCAAAAATAGGTAAAATCTGACTTTATTTTTGTAAAAAATCATTTAAATATTTGCTTCCGCGCCCGAATTTTATAATTTTTTATCATATTTCAGCTAAAAGAAAACATTGCAACTAGAAAATTGCTATTTCAAGTGTGGTAGGTATTCTAGAATCCAGCCCATGTAGCTTACAATATACAACGTATTCATTAAAAATAGGGAAAATCTGACTTTATTTTTGTAAAAAATCATATAAATATTTGCTTCCGCTCCCGAATTTTATAATTTTTCATCATATTTTATCCATAGTATAGGTCCAAAAGCATGTTTATGAATGTTTTAACAAAAATATCCATTTCAAATATAGGTAAAATCTGACTTTATTTTTGTAAAAAATCATATAAATATTTGCTTCCGCGCCCGAATTTAATGAATTTTCATCATATTTTAGCTAAAAGAAAACATTGCTACAAGAAAATTACTATTTCAATTGTGGTAGGTATTCCAGAATCCAGCCCATATAGCTTACAATATACAGCGTATTCATGAAAAATAGGTAAAATCTGACATTATTTTTGTAAAAAATTATATAAATATTTGCTTCCGCTCCCGAATTTTATAATTTTTCATCATATTTTAGCTAAAAGAAAACATTGCAACATGAAAATTGCTATTTCAAGTGTGGAGGTATTCTAGAATCCAGCCAATGAAGCTTACAATATGCAATTTATTCATCAAAAATAGGTAAAATCTGACTTTATTTTTGTAAAAAATCATATAAATATTTGCTTCCGCGCCCGAATTTTATGATTTTTCATCATTATTTAGGTAAAAGTAAACATTGCAACAAGAAATTTGCTATTTCAAGTGTGGTAGGTATTCTAGAATCGTGGTACCAATCAGATAATAAACATTCAATTTTCGGGAGACTTTTTAATGAATACGTTGTTTATTGTATGCTACATGGGACTGGATTCTAGAATCCCTACCACACTTGAAATAGCAATTTTTTGTTGCAATGTTTTCTTTTAGCTAAAATATGATAAAGAATTATAAAATTCGGGCGCGGAAGCAAATATTTATATGATTTTTTACAAAAATTATGTCAGATTGTACCTTTCCTTGAAATGGATATTTTTGTTAAAACATTCATATTCATGCTTTAGGATCTATACTATGGATGGTTTTAAGCATTGAACATGCAAAAGTGACCAAAACGTGGGTACCAATCAGATAATAAACATTCAATTTTCGGGTGTCATGTTTATGAATACGCTGTATATTGTAAGCTAAATTGGCTGGATTCTAGAATACCTACCACACTTGAAATAGCAATTTTCCTGTTGAAATGTTTTCTTTTAGCTTAAATATGATAAAAAATTATAAAATTTGGGCGCGGAAGCAAATATTTATATGAATTTTTACAAAAATAAAGTCAGATATTACCTATTCTTGAAATACATATTTTTTTTTAAAACCTTCATATTCATGCTGTAGGATCTATACCATGGATAATTTTAGCATTGGACATGCAAATGTAACAAGCTCGCTCTGTGGCTCCTCGTTTTAGAGGAAATTGTTTAAATAAATTAAGTAATATGCCAGCTGTACTTGCAGCTAGCGTAATAAAAGGACAATGGTAGAAAAACATAGTATTGTTAATGTAGATTTTTGTAAGGTTTTAAGATTGCTTTTCGTTGGAACATTTGAGAGCAATAAAGTAAATGGTACTACGTGGGGTTAAGGAAGCAATAAATTTTAAAAGCTAAATAGAAAAGGGCAGTTTTTAAGAATACAATGGGAAAGAAATCTTATGATCACATTTCATAATTGACAGCGTCCGGCGACAAATACTTGGAGGTCTCAAAAAGTCCGTTAGAGATTTTTTTTGCGTCTTCCACCGTTGCCGCTCGGACGGGAGTCAGTTAATGAAACTAACGCTGTAGAATATTTGAAATGGCCAATGAGGGTGTAAGAAACACCCCCTTATTGGGAAAAGTAGGGGTAAAATTATGCGGAGTTCCTTCCACATAATTTTATCTAAGGGAATTCTCTCCGCTGACTTCATACTGAACAGATCTGAGTGATCTTCTTGTGACAGTCTTGCGAATCTTTCTAAATTTTGATAACTAAATTGTCTTAGTGACTTTAGATATTTTTGTGTTGTGTGTTGAAGCCGTCGTCGTCCGAGTCCAGATCGAACTTAATTAATTTTACGTATTTTTAATCATTTACTATTTTTAACTGTAGAGTCTTATAATATAAACTAATAAAGTGCTTCATCCGAGGCTGACCAGTGATGAATAGTAAGTAGAATTAACATTATTACTTTGGTCGTAGTAGTGTGACGTGTTAAACCTAGGCTGATAGCATAGCAACTCTGAGGTCGCCTTTTTTTGTTATATTAATTGTTCAGTGTCCAAATTGTTAGTATCGTTCTCCCATGTCACAAGAGTAGTTAAGTAATATTACGTTCGTTGTTAATAATTGAGTGTAAGTAAATTGTTATATTAAGCAGTTCTGTTTGAATTTACAAATCCCTAGTTATTCCTGTTGCGAATTAAGGTATTTTGGCAAATAACGTCACCTATAAATTTTGTCGGAAGACAGCCGTGTCTGTCATCATTTTCTTTTGTCTGCTTCTATCCCGGCAGACTAATAAATTCGTGATAGTGGTGGCAGCGACCTTCGTTACTCTTGATCATTAATAAGTCTTGCAGTAATATAATTAGTGGATTACTTTGGGTCAAGTAAATTTTCTAAGCACCCCTTGTATGTCAGGTATTAGATTTCGTCCTAGGCGACCGTACCTGTTACATATTTTGGTGGCAAAGCGCTGGGATCTAAATATTTTTTAACACTTAAACCCTCTCATTCCAGTTAAGCCATTTAAACCGACAAAATTTAGTTTTCAAAATTGTAATAAACTACTGTGTGTTATTATTACATTTTGATTTTTGGGGCATTTGTAGAGTCAATATTTGCATTTGTTGAGAATAAGTATCTGTTGTGTTCATTTTATTTGGAAATTGGTAGTTGTCGTACTTGCAGAACGACAAAAGAGTTTTATATACGTAAGTAAATTCTGAGTGGCTCTGTTACGGTCAGTTAGGTAGTCCCGAGCCTCTAAGTCGGTAGAAGTGTAAAGCAATAAAGAACTTTGTGTAGTTATTGCTTCATTGTTAATAAACTAAAGCAAGTAAAATGCCGAACACAACTGGTTCACCCGATTTGAGTGAAACAACTGGTTCACTCCGATTCAATGATCAACAGATGTTAGACTACTTAGTAGCAGTTTCATCCTTATCTGGGGTTAATATGAAAATTCCAACATTTTCGGAAAAATCAGATGAAAGCGTAGTAGATTTTATAGACAAAATTGAGAATTGTAAGAATATTGGAAAATGGAGTTCAGATTATGTAATTAGTGTAGTAAAATTAAATTTACTTGGAGACGCGGCATGGTATATTAAAAATAATTCAAAAACTAGAGATTCGAAAGATTGGAAAGTAATCAAAAGAGAATTATTGGAAAGATATCAACCCAAGCAAGACTCGAGAACGATACAAAGGGCATTTAATAGTTGCTATCAGAATAGGGATGAAACAATTCCAGCTTATGTATGTAGACTGCATGCGTTAGGTAACTGTTTTATGGAGAGCTTCGAAGCTAGATCGGAAAAAGCGCGTGAAGATAATTTGCGATATATACAAAAACTTCTATTAAATCAATTTGTTTCGGGAATTATACCACATTTACAAAGAGATGTGTTTTACGAAAATCTAAAAACTTTTGATAAAGCAGTAGAAGTTGCAAAGAAATCAGAATCGGCATTTAACATGATGCGTCGCGAGGATTCAGATTTTGTTAATAGAATAGCAGTTAAAACTCCGGTCGAAAATGAAAGTACGCGAGCAAATGAATCAAATTTAACGGCATCAATTGATAAACTAATTCAAGTTTAACTTTGAGTCACATGCAAAATGTGGAAAAGAACAGAAAAGAACACGAATAAAAACGAAAATAATGGAGACAGGAGTCTAGAATCTAATTTTAGAAATAAAAGCCGTTGTTTCAATTGTCAAAAATTCGGGCATTTTGCAAAAGATTGTCGTTACAATATAATATGCAAAAGATGTAATAAGCGCGGACACCAAGCAGATATTTGTCGTTCTATTATAAACCCGTCTAAATTTCCAAAGAAGGGAATGAAAGAAATTACGTATAACAAAGATTTAAACTAGATATGGCCGCGGATGTTTGTCCCGATTCGCGCGGCCGTAATAGAGAACCGCGAAAAAATGATTTAGTAACTACTCTCCCTAGTAGTAGAAAAAGTAACAAAGTAGAATTAGTTGTTTATGGTAGAAATTTAGAATTTTTAATTGATACTGGTGCATGCGTTAGTATTATCAAGCGGTATGTAGTTGATCGCACGCACGCGTAGTAATGTAGGATTTTCTGGGAAGGAATTACCTGTAGTTGGGACTACGAGAGTAAAATTACATGTAGGCCGTAGTAGTATTTATCATAATTTTGTATTGTGTGATAATAGTATAAATTTAGCTACCGACGGGATACTTGGTGTAGATTTTTTAACGGAGTATAAAGCTCAAATTAATTATGCATGTAATGAGATAGTAATTTGTTCGGAACGACTCGCGATTTGAACAATTACACAAAACACTAAAGATAAATTTGGAAGAAAGGCAAATAGTAGCGGTTACGAATTTCTAAGCGAAAAAGCAAATCTAGCAGAGAATCAGGAACTTTATGTTCCATAATTAAACGAAAATCATTTTATTTCAGCACCTCGTACTGCGAATAACTATAAAACAAAACGATCGTTAGGTTCTTTGTATAACACGGAAGTCCCACTTTGCGATTATGTGTCGAGTACAAAGCAAGATACTCACGGGAGTATAAAGGCCCAACGTCGCGAAGAACATCGCGTACGGTTTAGCGACGAACAAGTTTCGCGAGTTAGAGAAGATATTCACGGGAGTAAAAAGACTCCACGTCGCGAAGAATATTACGGACGGTTTAGAGACGATCATGGTTCGCGAGTTAGGGAAGATACTCTCAGGAGTATAAAGATTCAACGTCCCGAAGAAAATAACGTACGACTGAGTGAAGAAAGTAATTCGCGTGATAATCAATTAAATCTCGAAGTAACGGAAACTAAAAATCTTGAAGCAAATCGAGAAACGGTTAGCGAGAAGAATGACTCGCATTGTAGGGAAATTAATCGGGAAGAAATCAAAATTGAAAGGCGAGATTGCACTAGCGAAAACAGTGACTCATACAGTACAGAGGTGACTCACGATAGTTCAAAATTTTGTAATCGTGAAAGCAAAGGAAGTAATTTTGACGAAAGTAATAAAGCTGTAGGTACATGCCGTAAAAATGATGAAAATTTTAATAATTCAAAAAAGCGGATTGCAAAGTAACTTTGTAGGTAGCAGCTCACTGTGTCAAAACAGTAGCTTAGAAAGAGATGGAACATCAGGTACAAGCCCTGAAGATGTATTGTTTAAGGAAAGTGTGCCAACAAGTAAATTGAAAAAGGTTCATTTCGAGGAAATTGTTAAGGTTGACCATAATGCGGTCGTTTCAAACGGTTCAGGCAATAATATGGAAATTACCGGAATTTCTTCGGAAGTTAAAATTGAAAATAGTACGGAAAATGCTAACAAGGATATAAGATCGGTTCGTATTAAAAAGAATATTACAATACCTCCTAGGTCTGAAGCTGTGTGCTTAGCAGAAAGGAATGTTGAGTTAAATGTTTTAAATAAAGCAGGATGTGTCTTAATTGAGCCAGTCGAACTGGAAATTCAAGGAGTTATAGCAGCTAGAGTGCTTGCTAGGAGCGATGAGACCGTGGTACCGGTAAAGCTCATGAATGTATCGTAAGACAGTGTGTTTATCCCTGCTAAAACCATTGTGGGTTTTGAGGAAAATGTCAAAGAGGACATTAGTACGTTTAGCGAACCGAGTAGCCTAATAGCATCCGTACAAGAAGTAGATTTTCGAACCTTATTTCATTTAGATCACTTACCGAGTAACGGTAGGCAAAAAGTTGAAAAAGTGTTATAAGAATACAAAGATATATTTATACAGCCGGGAGTAAAGTAGGTTGCACATCGAAAATGAAACATCGGATTATAACAGATGATGTTCATCCAATTGTAAAAAGGCCGTATCGTGTTCCATTCACGCAAAAAGAAACATTGCAAAAACAAATTGACGAATTGTTAAAAGACGGTATTATTAAGGAGAGTGACTCACCTTGGTCAGCTCCTATTGTCTTAGTAAATCGAGAACTGTCGGACGGTTCGACGAAAGTTAGACTGTGTGTAGACTTTCGCGAGTTAAATAAAATAACGACGAATGATTCTAACCGTTGCCGAATTTGCAACATACAATTTCGCATATGAATGGTGCTGCTTTATTTACAACCTTAGATTTAGCATCAGGGTACCACCAGGTAGAAATTGCCGAGGAAGATAAGGAAAAGACTGGGTTTAGTTCGTCGTAGGGGCATTATCAATGGAATAGAATGCCGTTCGGTTTATGTAATGCGCCAAGTACATTTCAAAGGCTGATGTATTGTGTACTAAGTGGATTAGTTGGGGAAAGATGTTATGTTTATTTAGATGATATATGCATATTTTCGGGAGATAATATAGAAGAACATTTAATGAAAATTAAAGACGTGTTTAATAGATTGCGGAAATTTAATTTAAAATTAAAACCTAGTAAATGTGAATTTGTACGTAGAGAAACCGCGTATTTAAATAACATTATTTCAGCAGAAGGAGTCAAACCAGATCTGTCAAAAATAGATGCAATAGAGAAATTTCCGACACCAAAAACCGTGAGAGACGTTAGGTAACTTTTGGTATTAGTAGGATTTTATCGTCGGTTTATACCTGATTTCGCAGAATTAGCGAAACCACTAACTACACTTTTAAAGAAAGATATTCCATTTATATGGAAGACAGTAGGTATAATCGGCGGGTACGAGCCCACTTCCGCTTCCGGTCTTGGTATGAAGCTAGTGTTTGCACGCCTAGGTTGTATATTTATGTGGGACAACAACAATTAGAATAATTTATATCTGTACACAATTCAAAATTACAATTGTTTATATACATTTTTATTTTATTTATTATATTTTTTTAAACAGAGTACGCTTTATAACAATAAAATCGGCTGAGATACATGGTAAAAGTATACATGCCACCCTTTCTATCTCTCTATCTTTTTTATTTATTTATATGGGACAACAAGAATTAGAATGATTTATATCTGTACACAATTCAAAATTACAATTGTTTATATACATTTTATTTTATTCATTATATTTTTTAAAACAGAGTACGCTTTATCACAGTAAATTCTGCTGAGATACATGTTAAAAGTATACAATGTCCTAATGCGACTATCCCTCTGCCTGATGTCTCGTACTTGGTGAATTTTATAAGAACGCTGAGTGTGTGTGTGTGTGAGGTGTAAATAAATCTGTGAAAAAAATGAAAATTTAAATAATACAATATTTTTTCTTTTCATAAATAGTACATACCTTTTCTCTCTTGTTCATTATTATTGTCTGGCACATTCTTGTTTATTCCATGATGTATATAATTCACATTCGCAATTATGACAACGATAGTAGTCTTGTGGTATAGTTTCTAATTCATGTAAATTTATATTATGACATTCTTTTTTATAAAAATATGCAAATCTGGGCTCAGTGACCCAAGTTCTATCTATAGAATTTTCTCGAAAACAATATTCACATAATTTTAAAGGTCCCACGTCCATAATTCGTTCATCTCCTAGCCAAGCATGGTTTAAACAATAAAATACGATTTCATAGCAGTACCGGGCGTCATCGTTTGAATCTTGTGGTGTTCCACATATTGGATATAAATTATTTGTACTTGATACTTCATTGTTTTGTAGACTCATGATTGTGACTACCAAAAAAATATATTTATTTATACTCACATGCTATGAAATTGTTTGGGAATATTAGGAGTGGTAACAAAAAGAACACACAATTATGAAATAACAAAAATTTATTTTTTCAGTTCTGTAACAAAAGAAAAATTAATTAATTTAAAATATTTTGTAAAATAAATTAATTTACAATATTTAAAAAAAAAATTGATAATATATACATTTATATACATAACGTACACCGTGCGAAGAACAGCAGCAATTACGCGTCTTTATTATGTTTGAGTGCAGTCCACCTGCGCCTCTCTGCTGCGTAGTATTTTTTCTTTTCGGTTTTGCTTGATCCTGGGGTTACAGGAAGCAAAAGTAATTTAGATTTCGCTTCCTGCAACCTGGAGTGGAGAGGAGAAACACCGGTACAACAATCATCCCAATTTTCTTCTTCTTCTTGTTGCGGTTGTTGTTGTTCTTGTTATTCTTGTTGTTTCGATGTTTCTTGACATTTCTTACACCAGTTGTCCATCTTATAATGACCTTTCTTACACGAGTTGTCCATCTTATAAACTTTGAATCGTTGATAAATTAATTATTATATTGGTTTGGTTGTTTTATCGTTTAAAAACCATGACTTCCTTCAAAATAGTTATTTTTACATTTTTTCTTTGTTTTAAAGTTAATTTTTATATTGGTTTGGTTTTTTTAATCTACATAGGTTTACCAATATTTCCTTTTTTATATTTTTTATCTATATAATTATTTTGTGTTGTATTTTACTTAACATTTTTTTATATTTTTTCAAATATTAACTAAATACAAAAATAATATCACCCAATCACAATAGTTGTTATAAAAACCAATCAGAATAGCTTTTATTATAACCAATAAAAAAACTACTGATATTTGGTACGACCAATATAAAATAGGATAGATAAAAATATTTTGTATAAAAGATAATTTTCTATGAATTTTTATAGATATTGTTCAACATACAATATATTCACTGTCAACTAAAGTATATATAATTTGAATTTGAAATAAAATAGTTAGTTATAAAGTAAATCTACATCATGTCAGATTTTAATTTTTCGAAGTTTACTGATGTTAATTATATATTAAGTTTTAAACCTGATAGTGTAACGTATCAAACATTGAAAAAATATTATGAAGCAGACGGAAAATCTATTTTTTCATTAAATTCAATGACCAATAAGGATATTAAAAATCTTCCAGTGGAATTTATAAAATATAAAAATAAAGGAGATATTGGACAACTGAGTTTTGTGTGAGACAAATTACCTGAAGAGTGGAAAAAGGATAATATTTTTAAAAAATTTGAACCTTGTTTACAACATCCTGATACGAGACTTACTGTGGTTGATTCACCATATGATTGCTTACTTATCGCAAATTGTCCATTGTGTTATGAAGATAAAATATTATCACTTCAAAGTGAATTTAATCGTTTATCTACATTCAGTACGTGGTCAAATACAAATATTTGTGCCAAGGAATTAGCAACAGTCGGTTTCTTTTACAAAAACTATAGTGATTTTGTGCAGTGTGCTTTTTGTGATGTTGAAATATGCAATTTTGAGGAAAACGATGTTGCACTGTTTGAACATTATCGTTGATCTCCAAATTGTAAGTTTCTATTTAAAAATACTACAAATGTTCCAATTAATAAATATTATACAAATTATGTTCTTAGTATTGTTAAGATTTTAAATTACATAAAATGTAGTAAGACTATACATGAAGAAGATAAAGAGAAATGTACAAAATTGTTGAAAGAAAATTATAAACATTTTTATACATTCATTGTAACTGTAATTAAAAAAATAAAGAAAAACGCAAATAATTTGTAATTATATTGTTTTATTATATACCTCATTACATAATATTACATAAAATTATCTGAATTTATACAATACATATCATCGTCTAGAATTTCATATACATTACTTATAGCACAAACATATGGAATAGAATGTAAGAAACATGTTTTATGTATTAAACAATTTTTTAAAGCTACTTTATAATTAAATTCGCTTAAATCTATAATATTGCATGTTTTTAAACTGAATGATAATAAAAATTCTTTTTTCACAGCACCTTGTACGTAAACAGTTTTTGATTCTTCTAAAAATTTGTTTAGCTCACAACACATTTCGTTATAATTTATATGTCCGTTATCCCATTTTAATCCGTGATGATTTCGACATAACCATGTAGCACATCTTTTGTTATGTTGTGGTATTTCTTCCCATGTAAATGGTGGTTTGATATAAAAATGTTGTTGTTTACTTCCATCTCTTGATAAGATAAAAATTACTTTTGGTATTATAATATATCCATCAGCTTGAAATCCTTGTGTGTCAATAATTAACTCCATTATATATAGTTTTTGTACGATGTTCTAATTACTTTGAATGTTTGAATTAAAATGAGCTTGTAACGTCACTTGACAGCAGATTATATTCAACTATCTTATTATGTATTATTAGAATGTTTGCGGTTGTATGGTAGGAAATTCTAATATCAGCTGAAGAAGTTTGAAAAGTTTCATTTTTCTTTTGATTTGAGCAATGAAGTACGATGTTCTAATTGCTTTAAATGTTTAAATTAAAATGAATTTCTAGCATCCCCTGACAACGGGTTATATTCAACAATCTTATCATGTATTATCAGACAATACGCGGTTGTATTCGCCGGGAAATTAGTGTCTGATTCAAATTCCAATCTAATATCAACTGAAGAAGTTTGAAGAGTTTCATTTTGATTTGAGCAATCAATTACTATTAATGGCGCAATTTCTTTGAATTTCTTTCTATCTAATAATACACCGAAATTTTGTTGATAGTAAGCATTTTGGAAATTTGCATATATGTGATACAGAACTGCATAATTATTATTTGAAAAGTTAATATTTAAGTTGTCGTATGGATAATATGTAGAATTCAAATACAATTTAATATTTGTTAAATTACACGAATCGAAAATGCTTGCATCCTTATCTTTTTTATTTTTACGATCAGTTTGAAATCCTACAATTACAAATCTTGGTGTTTCCAACTGTGTAGACGATTTAATAGACCATGTTTGTTTTTTAGCTGCTAGTAGTACAGGATATTCATATATCCCAAGAACGATATGCTAATGGCAAAAAACGATTTTAATTTACAATGTTTAATAAATTTAAACGATTTGCATTGTTCACTGACACATGTGGCATGCACCAAACAATTTTTTTTATATTAAATTTTAATTCTTCTGTTGATTTGTAAGCAGCACTATTATTCCTTGCTCTTATCAATTTAAGTTCTTGTCGCACATTTAAAATAATTTTCTTGTTGTCTTCTGCAAATCCGAGTAACATTTTTAAGGGAATGCATACATTAAAATTACCCTCTTTATCCAAAATATTTTCATTATCAACAATCCAGCCAGCATTTATTAAATTTTGACGTTCTGAATATAAATTAGATACATATCCTTTCATTGTGCTTGTTATTCCAACATTTTTAATTGTATCAATTTTAACAGTGTTTAATAAATATTTTATATCTTCAAATAAATAGGAAATACTATTATTAGTAATTTTAGTATCTATAGGAGGTGCAGATCCATCTTCTTTTGTTAATTTGCCTTCAATATATAAGTAACTTTCATGTGGTAATGTATAAATATCCTGTTGTTGTATTTGTATTCGAATTTCATCACAATTATTACAAGATGAAGCAACAATTGGTTGATAACTATGTATTTGTTTGTTTGATATTGTATTATCAAACACAATATTAAATGTAATATTTAAAATAATACTCATAGTTTATATTTTAAGTTTTAAACCCAATGACTTTAGAAATTTCTTATTTTTTGTAGATATAGTATATTTTGGGGTTAATAAACGTCTTTTTGACAACACTGACGGTACACTGAATTTTGTCTCTGATAGTTGAGCTCTTTTATAGTCAATACCCATTAGAAACTTTTTTTAAGATGAAGTCTCACAGTAATTGTCTCACCACGAAAATTTACTATTCTTCCCTCTTGATCAGTAATAGTTAGAGAAATATTATTTACTCTATGATTGTTCACTGGTAAATAAATCACATTTTTAGGTACTTCGAGTATTTTATACCCAGGTGCAATTGATGGGAAAAACTCATGAATAATATGTTCCAGTTTACCATTCTTATAAGACCCCGTAAGTATATTACATTGAATAAGAATAGAGTTCACTTTAATTATATCAAGTGGTAAATCACTTTCATAAATAATATTACTTTCAAGCACCCGTTTTGTAAATCCAAGCAATGCACCAATATTATTTTCCTTCGTAAAATCAATTCTAACTAAACTTTTTATTTCACATCTTCATGTATTATTGTTAGCAATTAGATTAATAAAGTTATTTTTCTTTTTCTCTTTTTTTTGGATTTGATTATCAAAATAAACTATATTAGGATCGTTAAGTTCTTGCTTTAAAATTTTATCTAAATCTTCAATTTCATATGAACCCACTGGAATAGTGTATTCTTGAATTGTGTTATCAATATAATAATAAAATTTAATTTATTATTAGTTTCAACAACGTTAGGTATTCAATGAAATGTTTCAAAATTAATTAAACCAACAGCATATTCGCTACGATTATTTAGTTCAATAGGTGCAAAAACATCTGCACTTAATTCTGATTTATTTCCAGATAATGTAATTGTTATAGAATCCATTATGAAACTAATTTAATTAGAAATTTTCTTTTGAATTTATAAGAAAATTTAAACATAAATGACCACAATTATATGAATTTAGTCTTTGTAATCGTTTATGATTATATCTGATTTTAATCTTATCCCCAAAATAATATACTAACTCTTTAGATGGTGGTAAATTTTCAAAACTGTCAAAATACAAAACATAATTATTTTTTTAAATATATGCAACCCAATGAGTCCCAGGACCGTAGTTGTTATCTAAGTTAACAATTGCAGCTTCATATTTTAATGGAAATTTCGGTAGTGTGTCACGCATATAGATACCACGAAAATGTTTTATATTCGAACTATATTTCTTTAAATCCCAAGTAGTTAACGCCCTGTTCGGCAATTTTTTTTTTTTTTTTTTTGTTCTTTTTAATTCCTGATCCTTTTTTGTACGGCTTTAAATATAAGCCATCACCAACAGTTTTCTTCAACATTTTTTGTACCCCATATAATGCAGCCCCACTTGTAGCACCAGCTATAAGTGCTTTTCCAAGAAAAGGTAATAAAGCTGCAAGTGGTAAAAATCCACCCTTCTTCTTTCGATTTTTTATGACACGACCACGGCGATGTTTTTTCACCGGTTTAGTTTTTATTCCTATACCAAATTTTCGTTTTGCTTTCATCATGTTTGTTACTGTCCAAGTAGCTGCTTTCTCTTTAAAGGATGAATCTTTTGATAATACTCTGTTCCACGCTATTTCTTGTAAAATTTTGTCAGCTTCGTGTCTTTTTTTTAAATCATTGCTGTGGGAATAAGCAATGTCATGTTCACGACAAGCTTCATCTATCGGTTTGATACCCCGATGACCTAGAGCTAATGTTTTCCTTAATTTCGTACCAGGACCACAAAATTTATAACCAGGTATGTGTAGTTCAATAGGTAAAGAATCTATTACTTTGTTAATTATACCAGCTCCACTGTACGTAATAATTCAGTTCTGGTTTGTAACTAAAGTATAAAACAGTCTTACGTATATATATATATATATATATATATATATATATATATATATATATATATATATATATATACTTATTATGGACGGATCATAGTACCTTTTTGAAATATATTTGTTTCACCCTCATTGTATGTTATAAATGTTATATGTAACAATTCATCACATTGAGGACATTTGTTGTACTTAGAAGTTGTAGGCGCACGGCGCTTATCACCTTCCTATTGAAAATCGCAATCGTTACATTTATATTTCCAAATAGTCCACAATTTGTTATTAACCTCATCTGCATACAAGAAACTTTTAGAAGAAGCTGTGGACATTGGAGATGACAACGACGATTATAACTGATGTGAGGATCCTCGTCAAGTAGATGGCTGTGGTCTTCCTGACATTATGTTCGTCTTGTAAGATGAGAAACTTCATTGGATTATGTTTATATAATGTAATGATAAAAAAAAAACTAAACTTTACAGAAGAACACCTTCTATGCAGCAATTACACATCTTTCTTGTTTTTGAGTGCAACCCATCTACACCTCTCTGCTGCATAGAATTTCTTTTTTTCAGTTTTTGGTAATCCTGAAGTTACAGAAAGGAAGATTAATTCCGTTTTTGCTTTCTCCAATCTAGAGGCTAGAGGAGATAAGGAGATACACCATCACAATAATCATCCCAATTTTCTGTTTCTTCTTGTTGTGGTTGTTGTTGTTGTTGTTGTTCTTCTTCTTCTTTTTCTTCACCAGTTGTCCATCTTAAAGTGTACAAACTTTCAATCGTGAACTTGCAACGATAACTAGCTGTAGTTGTCTCTAGGTATATATATATATATATACATATATATATATATATATATATATATATATATATATATATATATATATATACAGAGTGTTCCATTTAAAAGTGCCACCATTGCTATCTCGAGAACTATAAGAGCTACGAGGTTGGTTAAATTAGCAAAGAACCACTATTTTACAAGACTAATACAATGAGCAAAAAAAAATATTTTTTTTCAACCAGTGGTTCTCAAAATACGTGACACAACTTTCTTATTTTAAATGGGAACGTATGTTAATTTTTAGGTTATTCGATAGAGTGTTTTTTTCTGAATTCAACGATATGTACATATCATATACTAATATAACAAAATAACTGAGAAAAATGCATGGTAGATTTATATGTATTTTATTTATATCTGGCTGGAATAAGAGTGCTTTGAATAGAAAACAATTCATTTTCTTCTTAAAACTGACAGTTTAAGAAAATAAAATGTAACAAAAAATAATCAAACAATGTTAGACAGAACATTATGTCTATGTTTTCTAACCATAGCACTCTTGTTTCAGCCAGATATAAATAAAATACATATAAATTTAACATGCATTTTTCTTAATTATTTTGTTATATTAGTATATGACATGTACATATCGTTGGATTCAGAAAAAAATACTCTATCGAATAACCTAAAAATAAACATACGTTCCCATTTAAAATAAGAAAGTTGTGTCCCGTATTTTGAGAACGACTGGTTGAAAAACAATTTTTTTTTACTCATTGTATTAGTCTTGTAAAATGGTGGTTCTTTGCTAATTTAACCAACCTCGTAGCTCTTATAGTTCTCGAGATAGCAATGGTGGCACTTTTAAATGGAACAATCTGTATATATATATATATATATATATATATATATATATATATATATAATTATTATTATTATTATTATTATTTAGTACTACACCCTACAGGCAAATGCCCAATTACAGGGTAAGAGAGAATCATATTTAGAAAAAGTATACACAAATTCACAATCAATTTTATTGTTTATTATTTTATGCAAAGTGACAGTGGCATTTATATTTCTTCTTTGTATTAGTAGCTGGAGATCAAATCTTTCTAACAGAATGCATTGTGCGGTGCCTCTGCGTGGGTAAGTACCATCCAAGATAAATATGGCAGCTTTCATAAATTTTCCTTGAATTTTTTCTATTGAATCAGAGGCGATATTAAATACTGGGTTCCATATCACTGAACAATATTCGAGATGAGGTCGAACTAAAGAGACAAATAACAGTTTAAGTACGTTTTGATCAGTAAATAGTTCTGAGTTTCGTGTGATAAATTCTAAACACTTATAAGCCGTGGATATTTTAGTCTCAATGTGCGTTGTAAACGTTAGTTTAGGATCAAAAGTTACGCCTTAGTCGGTGATTGTATCTGGTTTATTTAAAATATGATTTTTTAGGGTATAATTGTATTTAATAGGAGATAGTTTGCGAGTGAAGGTCATGGCATTGCAATTCTTGATATTTAAGTTGAGTTTATTTAAAATACACCAATTATGGACAATCTCTAAGTTGTCCTGAAGAATTTCGCAATCCAGTGGACTAGAAATCGTCTTGTACAGTTTAAGATCATCTGCATAAAGTAGGTGTTTAACTTCAAGATTTGCGGTGATGTCATTAATGAAAATGTTAAATAACAGTGGACCTAGGATTGACCCCTGAGGTACACCGGAAGATTGTAAAAATATTTTTGATTTATACCCATGTGTACTAACATATTGATATCTGTTACGAAGGTATGAAGATAAAAGATCAAGTAAAGAAGGAGATAGACCATAGTATTTAAGTTTTTGAATGAGAAGAAAATGATCTAACTTATCGAAAGCCTTAGAAAAATCAGTGTATATAACGTCGACCTGTCCTCGTGCATCAATGACTTAACTTATGGGTTTTACACATTAAATTCGTAACGGTAGATCTGCCTTTAATGAAGCCGTGCTGGTTTAATGATAGAGAATGAGAAATATGGCTGTATATTTTATCATGGAGAATAATTTCAAGTATTTTACTGAAGTTGGATAATATAGCTATGGGCCGGTAGTTTTCAATATTATTTCGATCACCTTTCTTAAAAACAGGATTAATTCTTGATAATTTCCAGCAGTCTGGAAATGAAATCTGTTTTAGAATTAAATTAAAGATATAGGTCAATGGCGTAACGAAGGCAAATGCACAGTCTTTTATTATGAACGACGGAACTGAATCTGGGCCCATAGTAGCTTTAGATTTGAGCTTTTTTATTGCTGATACAACATCCTCTTCAGTTAGAGAACCAATGTATAACATTGATAAGGAGGTGTCACTACAAAGTGCGAAATTATTATTGGAAGGTTCATTGCTAAAGGAATTAGAGAAGTGTTCTGCAAATGTATTAACAATTGATTGTGGATCATCGATAACATTTTTATTGTATGTTAGGTCTCCTGGAATAGAAGTGGAGTTGCGTATATTCTTGATAAATGACCAGAATCGCTTGGGATCTTCTTTGATTTTAATTTGCATTTTTTTGCAATAGTTAATATATGCCTCTCTAATCTCAGATTTAAGCTGCGTTCTTAGTAATGAATAATTTGATTTGTCGGTTATATTGCCTGTATTTTTGAATTGCCTAAATAATTTATATTTTTCTTTAATTTTGTGAATTATTGACCCAGTGAACCAAGGAGGATAAGAGCGATTACATCGTTGTTTAGGTAGAACATTTTTATGTAGAGCAGAATTTAATATGGTGTAAAATATGTCTATAGTAGAATTAACATCGTTGGACTCATATAAAATATCCCAATTGATATTGAATAAATCATTATAAAGGGATGGATAATTGGCCTTTTTGAAGTTTAATTCGTTGTTATTAGTTGATTAAAAGTTATTATGGCAATGCTTTATATTCATATCAATAGACAAGGAAAAATGATAATAATCTTCTCTTACAATAGGGTCAATAGATCTTGTAACGACACAATTATTTTTATTATTGATCAGGACTAGATCTAGCAACTTATTGTCCTTATTAAGAACGAAGTTACATTGTTCTAAGTTGAAGAAATTCATGAAATTGTTAAAAGAATTGAATATAGGGGAGGAAGAAGTACCTGTATGATATTGAAGATAAAAAGGCATGTTGAAATCACCAAATATGATAAAGACAGAATTATATAAGAAGTTTAAACATAATAAGGATTCAAAAAGGCTGTTATAATCATGAAGATTGCAGGATGGAGGAATGTAAAGATTAATAGTATAAAATATAGAGTATGGCAAAACAATTTTAATTACTAATATGTCAATGTAATATAATTCTCTAAATTTATCAGAAAAAGGATAAATATCAACTTTAAAAGCTTTGTATTTATTTTTTATTGCCATAAGGACTCCGCCACCACGTTTCAATTTAGTTGCGTTGAAATTTCTGTCGGTTCGAAATACGGTAAAATAATTGGAATTAAACAACTCTGTATCCATTATATTATTATTACATCAGGTTTCAGATAATGCATATACATCATATTGAGGATTTGCTGTAGAATTTAAAAATAAATCTGTACATTTACCACCTATACCTCTAACGTTCTGGTAGTAACACAAAAAGGTTTTAGTAGTTGGAGCATGTTTATTAGGAACTAAGTTTTTCTTTGCAGGTTTAATGCAACTGAAACTCAGTAGTTGCTATGTAACACGGTCTGCTTAAATTTGCGCAATGTTTCCTTATATACATGGCAGTTGTTGTCCCGTACTGCGTGATCAGTTGTAATATCGGATTTCTGGGATAATTTGATTTGGCTGCAATGAATACACTTCAAGCAGGTAGACTCACAGTCTTTTATGGTATATATATATATATATATATATATATATATATATATATATATATATATATATATATATATATGAGACTGATCTGTAACTTTGTGTTAATCAGCGAACTTCTAGAATATTTAATGACAAAACAGAATTTATTAAAGTTGTAATTATGTTTTTGAGTAAAAAAGTCGAGCTAATAACTCTTAGACCGTAAACTATCAGCTCATTGCAGACTGATCTCTAATTTTGTGTCAGTCAACGCACTTCTTCTAGAATATTTTAACTTTCTTATAAAATATATCGGCTTATTATTTATTATTTGAATAATTTTTGTATTGCTATGTTACAAAGAACTTTGTGAAAATCTTGTAATCATTATTATAACGATAAACTTTAACCTTTTTACTATATATAACTGAATTGTGTTGAAAGTTTTCATAGTTGTTTGAACTTAATTATTGCAACTTCTCTTCACACGTGCAGGTAAAAGAATATTTTATTAAATAAATAACTTATTAATAACCGGTACATCATCAATAGGTTTTCTTGTACAGTCGGTGTATTTCAAAGTGAATTATTTTAAATAACTTATACACGTAGAGCAACTTTAAAATTCCTTTCACACGTGCAGGTAAAACAGTTTTAAATAAATAAATAACATATTAAAACCTGTAAACAAAAACAATTAAATGTGACCTCTGATTGACAGTTGATAGTTTGAATAGCCGAAATATAAAAACAAATTTGTATTAATATCTAAATCTGAAAAGAAGAATCTTCTAAGGAAGTGGTAGTTAAAGGTCAGATAAAGAGCAGGAAGTGTTATCTGTGCAAAAGAAGCCGTATCCATTTTAAAAGTACTCTTTGAAAATTTTAAGCATAACATAACCTAAAAATAATAACAAGCAAACCTTAACAAATTTTACATCGAGTTAAACTGCAACCACGAAAACACCTAAGGACCGCAGAAGTTTCCAACTAGGCGTACAAAGATGGAAGATGAAGAACGTAAATTTACTAGATGTTCCAGTGTCAGCAACATAAGTGATAATATGGTCTTCAGTAAAAGTAGGAAGACATCGAGATCACCAGTTGCTAAACGCAAAGTCATAGAATCAGAAGAAAATGAAATAGTAAGGATGCTAATGACAATAAACGAGGAGATAAAATCGATGAAGAAGGAAAACAAACAACACAGAGAAGAAACTCAAGAATTACGGACAGAAATACGAGGGGAAATGCAGGAATTACATAAAGGTTTCCATGAAGTAATAAATACATTAAAACAAGAAGTCAAAGATTTAAAAACAAAAGAAAAATTGATGATCGAGGAAATAAAGGTTTTAAAAGGGAAAATAATAGCTTAAGAAACAACGGAAGAGAAGAAAGAAAAAATTGAAAAACGTAATAATATCGTAATTAAGGGAGAACAGAATATAAACAACATCAGGATGTTGAACAACTTATAAAAAACAAATTAGAAATAGACATCAGAGTTAGAGAAACCCATAAGAAAGGAAAAGAGGATAAAAAAGTTACCATTGTCAAAATAGAGAATTGGGAAGATAAAATAAAAATATTAAAAAATAAAAACAAACTTACAGGGACAAAAACTTACATAGAAAGTGAAATGACTAATAAAGAGATGCAAATACAAAAATTAATCTTAAAATTGGCGAAAGATGAGAAAAATAAAGGAAATAGAATAAGAATAGGGTATAAAAAACTGAAAATAAATGAGACTTGGTATATATGGGATGAAGAGAAGATGAATATAGAAAAACAGAAAGATAAAGCTCCAAAAAACTTAAACAACTAACAATGGAGAACGAGGATGGCAATATGGAATACGGAAAGCGAGGAAAAGGATATAAAGATAAGGGAAAGGCAATAAATACAATTAAAACAAAAAAAGTAAATAGGAAAAAGAACAAAATGTTAAAATTTAGTACATGGAATATAAGAACGATGCTCCAACCAGGAAAGATGGAAGAAGTAGCGCAAGAATTGAAAAGATATGATATTAATCTGGCAGCGATTCAGGAAACAAGATGGGGCGGTGAAGGTATAATCAAGAATAATTACTATACAACATTATATTCCGGAGATAAACAGGGTAAATATGGGGTAGCATTCATAGTTTTAAAAAAATTAAAAGAAAAAATAATAGAATTTAAAGCAATTAATGAAAGGTTGGCATACATTAGAATGGAAGGATCACCTGTCAACTTATCGATATTAAATGTGTATGCACCTACGGAGAATGCAACAAATGAAAGGAAAGAAGATTTTTATGAGAATCTGGAAGAGGAAATTGAAACTAGTAACGAAAAGGAGGCAATCTTCGATACTAAACGTAAGGACATACAGAGGAGCATGTGCCGACTCAGATCACTACATGGTAACAACAAAGATACGAAACAAAGTTAAGACAAGTGATAGATAAAATATAACGAGAATTAAATGGAATATAGAAAATATAAACAATGAAAGCTCGAGAGAGAAATACGAAGAGGAGGTAGAAAAAAACATAAAAAAGGAAGAACATAAAATGGAAGATATAGAAAAAAAATGGTGCTAGATAAAAAGATGTATTAACGACGCTGCTCAAAAATGGATAGGACATGAAAATAAGAATGCAAAAAATAAAAAAGCCTGGTTTAATGAAGAAATTAAAAAAATACAAGATGAAAAGAGAAACGCAATATTAACATATTTAAGAACAAATAAAAAAGAGGACAAGGAGAAGTATGAGAAAAAAAGAAAGGAATGTAATAAAATTATTAGGAAAAACAAAAGAATATCAATAGAAAATACAATAAAAAATATTGAGAATGAAAGAGCAAACAGAAACACTAAAATATTTTACAAGGAAATAAAAGAACAAACTAAAATATATAAGACCAAGACAAATGGGATAAAGGATAAAAATGGGCAACTAGTAGAATCTAAAGAACAATACAAAAAGGTATGGACAGATTATTTTAAGGAACTACTCACAGAAGAGGAACAGGAAATAAAAAGTGAATTACCAGAAGAAAACGAAAAACACATAGCAGAACCAACTCTAGAGGAAGTAAAAGAAATTATAAAAAATAGTCGCAACGGTAAAACACCTGGAAGCGACAATATTAATATGGAATTATTAAAGTACTGAGGCGAAGCAATACAGAAACACATCCATGAACTTATAGTAAAAATATGGAGGGAGGAAGAAATGCCGAAAGAATGGGAAACAGGACAAGTTGTAACGATACATAAGAAAGGAAGCCAACAAATATGCGAAAACTACAGAGGAATCACGTTACTGAACACTACCTATAAAATAATGTCAACAATAATACAAAGAAGAATAACAAATGAATCAGCAAGAATTATCGGAAATTATCAATGTGGTTTTATGAAAGGAAAATCTACCACGGACGCAATACATATTATTAAACAGATAATGGAAAAAATACTTGAGTACAACATAAACACTGAGATTCTGTTCATTGACTTCAGACAAGCCTTTGCCTCAATTAAAAGACAGCAACTAATGAAAGCTTTAAAAGAACTACAAATACCAAACAAATTAAGAAGATTAATAGCAATGACTATGAAAACATCAAAAATACGAATTAAAACACAAAAAGGAGAAACGGAAGATATATTAACAAATAAAGGTGTAAAACAAGGTGATGCCCTATCTGCCACATTATTTAATTTAGCACTGGAATATACCATGAGAAAAGTAAAGAAAGGAACTCTCAGAACAGGGGGAAGTCAAATAATAGCATATGCAGACGACATAGTAATAATAACGAAAAACAGAAATATAATGAGAAAAATGCTAGAGAAGATAGTAAAAGAAGGAAAGAAAATAGGACTAGAAATCAACCAAAAAAAGACTAAAATAATAGTAATGGGAAAAGAAGTGCAAGAAAAGACTATTAAAATAGAAGAAGCAGAGTTTGAACAAGTAAACAAATTCAAATACTTAGGTGTAATGTTAACAAATAGAGGCGAAAGAGATGAAGAAATAAAAGAAAAAATAGCTGCTTTACAAATAGAGCTTTCCAAGCCAATAAAAAATTACTACGAAACGGAATTTTAAGCAAGACAACAAAAATGAGAGTATATAGAACAATAATAAGACCAATAAAAATTAATAATTGAATGGAGTCTAAGGTTATATATGAAATAATATAAATTACCCCTAACCTTAAAATAAATTTTACATATACATATGTTTCGACAACTAAGTTGTCATCATCAGTAACAGAGTGTTTAAATAACTCAACATGTAAACCAGACCAGAGGTCTAAACAACTCTGATCTTAGTTTTTAGTTTAGAATAGTAATTTAACTCCGTTGACCGGGAAGTCATTTTTAAAAATTAATAATTGAATGGAGTCTATGGTTATATATGAAATAATATAAATTACCCCTAACCTTAAAATAAATTTTACATATACATATGTTTCGACAACTAAGTTGTCATCATCAGTAACAGAGTGTTTAAATAACTCAACATGTAAACCAGGCCAGAGGTCTAAACAACTCTGATCTTAGTTTTTAGTTTAGAATAGTAATTTAACTCCGTTGACCGGGAAGTCATTTTTAAAAATTAATAATTGAATGGAGTCTAAGGTTATATATGAAATAATATAAATTACCCCTAACCTTAAAATAAATTTTACATATACATATGTTTCGACAACTAAGTTGTCATCATCAGTAACAGAGTGTTTAAATAACTCAACATGTAAACACTCTGTTACTGATGATGACAACTTAGTTGTCGAAACATATGTATATGTAAAATTTATTTTAAGGTTAGGGGTAATTTATATTATTTAATAAGACCAATAGCATTATACGCAGCCGAAACAATGACATTTACAAAGAAGGACGAAGAAAAATTAAGAATAATAGAAGGGAAAATAATAAGAACGATACTGGGACCTAAGAAGATATCTGATAATGAATACAGAGTAAGAATGAACCATGAGATTGATAAAGAATTAAAAGGAGAAGATATAATAAAAATAATCAAGAAACAAAGAGTAAAATGGCTAGGACACGTAAGCAGAGCTGACGAAAAAGAACCAATAAAAGTAATCATGCAATGGAGCCCTGGAAGTAAGAAAAGAAGAGGAAGACCCAGATCAACATGGCTAGCAGAAGTAGAAGAAGATTTAAGAAGAGCGGGAATTAACAACTGGAAAAATAAAAGAAGAGATAGGAAGAAATGGAACATCATAGCGAAGAATATTTAATAAATAACTGAAACAGAGTCCGATCCCCTCCAAAAAAGGATCTAGAAAGCTTAAGTAAAAGGGGTGCAACTCCACAACGGAGTGTTAAACCACTATATATATATATATATATATATATATATATATATATATATATATATATATTATTAATTAAAGGTAATGAGATGGCTGATGAGGCAGCCCGTCTTGCTGCTAACAACGACTCTGCTGATGTAGAACTAGTTCCAGCTTCAGACATTGCCGCGAAGCTAAAGAGAGACGTGACCAAGTTATGGCAACGACACTGGGATGCAGTTCAGAACCATATGAGAACCATTAAGCCTTCTGTTGCACCTGTTTTGTTACGTAGCGATCTTGAAAGACGGGATCTCGTCAAGATCCATCGTCTGAGGATGGGTCATACATATTTGACACACGGGTACCGACTCAGTCGGAGTAATGCTCCTCTGTGCGTCCACTGCGGAGTTACGCTTACCGTGCATCACATCCTGATAGAATGTCAACAGTATGACCCAATCCGTAGGCTTTACGAAATAGATCCTGATATTTCAAGTCTACTTCAAGATCATAGGAAACTGAGAAATGTACTCAGGTTTTTAAAGGCAATCGGCCTATATGGCAGTGTGTAATTTTTTGAGATCCTTTATTTATTGATGTGTCTGTTTATTATTTGTTATTTATTTATTATTTTATATTAACAAATGACGAAGGTACTTACCTGAAAGATTTTAACTAATCATTTTAATATGTTGTGACTGTCCCAAAATAATAATAATAATAATAATATTTTAACTTGCGTTTTTAATTGCACCTCTCTTGAGGAACCAACTTGTGATACTTACTGTGATACTATACTTACCGGATTTCTTTTAACATGTTGTGATCGTCTGAAAATAATAATAATACTTTCTCAAATCTTTTTTAACTGTGATTGTACTTACCTGTGCAAAATACTGTATTCTGTACCAGTTAAATAGGCTAATGACCCTAGCAGTCGATGCCAAAACCAAAAAAAAAAAAACAATACATATTAACGTTTACAAAATACTATGCATATATTTACAGGTACTATAATGTATAGAACAATCCCCACTATTATGAATATTGATAGTGGGGTAATACTTTAACACTATGTAGTATTGAGTTCATCTCCCCATGGTAATGTAGTTGTGTACAAATAATTCACAACTATTTTGTCATCATGAGGACTCAAAATAATTTTTTGTTGTCTTGTTGTATACACATTATGCAGCTTAGATGTGATATGTAGCTGATTTTTAGAAATAATTATATTGTTAAATTAACAATTATAATAATCTTCAAATGTAATTGTTTTCAAAACTCAGGATGTTATACCTTTAGCTTTCTTAAACGATTTGTTACAATTTAATATTTTATAGTTATACATTTTTGATTCTAATCCTATATATTCATATAAATGCCCATTGCATTCATCTTTCATTAATCCAATTACTTTTTATTAGCTACATGTAGGCCATAACAATTATTTTCATTGTAATCAGATGTGTCAAATTTTGAAATATCTCACAACATTAATTCATATATGTTGATATTAGCAAACTTATATATGAAGCTATCTGTATCTGCATGCAATAATTTTGCTTTATCACCCATTTCTTTTTTAATATAATTATAATGGAAGTCATATACATATGTTTTTGAAATATCTAAAAATGAGAAGCTTACATAAATTGATTTATTAAAATAGATATTGGTTTTTGTCATTTCAATAATTACAAAATCAGATTGTTTATCTAAAACAATACAATTATAATAATTTGGTCTTGAAATTTAATACTTAGCTCCGTATCTACCAGACCATTTTGTAACAATTTTTACATCTTTGTGCTTCCGCACATTTTCCATAGTTTTCCCAAATACTGCATTGTTCATTAATTTGTAAAAATTTTTTTTGAACTCATTATTATATATTGTCCTTAAGTGTGTGTTTAAATTAATATATTTTTTCTACCAACCACATTTTCTAAATTGTAGTATTCGATGAATTTAGTCAATTTCATTCCTAACTCTAAACATTGTTTCAAATTTTGATAATGAATGACATAATTTTGTTTGGAGCATAAATTAGTAATTAATTTTGCATTCCTCAAACTGGGTGGAATAAAATATTCATGACATAATGGCAAGCCTTTATGCGCTTTATGTAATTGTTTTTTATATTCCAAATCAACCTCAAGAATATAAATAGTTACAGAAAAATTACTCAAATTAAAATAGTCAATACTATAGAAATCTTTTTCCTCCACCCACTCAAAACCTTTATATGGTAAAAAATGAGACATTGCTGTCCATATAAATTACTTATATCAAAATACATCAAATAAATTTGATCTTCCTGTGAATTATATATATATTTCCCATATATCGGTTATTTGCTTTTGCATACCTCTTTGAACATTGTGAAACACCGCCTCTAATTCCCTTCACGATGAATAAAATTTTATCAATATCAGTCAGTAATTCAAGTTCTATTTTAATACATTTTAACATGGCATCAAAAGCAAGGCCTGGAGCAGTAAAATACCATAAACTGTCTAATCCATATGTTTCTATACAACTTTCTCGAAAATTTTAAAATATATCTGCTAACAAAAGAACATCAGTTTTGAAATATAAATCTGCATATTCTTCCAACGTTTTAATGTTAAACTTATTCCATACATTTAAAGCATGTTCATAGTCGGCATTGCTAATATTTTAATTTTTTAATGTGCCATAAAAATATAATTTTGAAGGTAAAGTTTTTTCATCAAGTTTATCCCAGTCACTCATATATTTATATGGAAATATACCTTTTTTTCTGAGTAATTGAAATTCTTCATCATTTTTACAAAATGATTTTGTAATTTGCAATTCTGAATCTTGTAAAAATGAGGACGGTTTATCAATACTACTACCTAAGAATCGAAAAGAAAGAAAATTGATTTTCATGTCATTTACAATATTTTGTAAATGAAATATACCGTTCTTTATTAATTGGAAGTAATGATATGTTACCTTTCATTTCAATGGCTATACTTTTAATTATAAAATGTCCATCATATCCACTTAAATTATGAAATACCACAGGAACCATAAAAGACTGAATAGTTTAAATTGCAATTTTGGTGGGCAGCACCTCTAAATTTTAAAGTAAAATTACAATGATCTTGAACACGTATATCTTTTAAGGTAAATGGTTTGTCACATATATGACATTTGTTAGAATTTTGAAAAAAAAAATCTTTACCTCAGACATAGTGATTGGTTGTACATATTTTATAATAAAATTTAATTTACTACTTATATCTAATATCTCTTTACAAAACAATTGCAAACAATCTTTCCCCTGATGTATTTTAAACTGTGATAAAGTATCATCATAAGAACATTTTAAATAATAAGCTATACTAAAAGGTGTATGTTTATGAATAAAAGAAGTATTACAATTCAACTGATTATCCAAAGGCTCTAAAAGTGATTCTACATCGCTATAAATAACAAAGGGTACCTTTTCTTTATTATGAAAATTTTTTAATTTAAAAACTTTATTCTTTTCCTATTGTAAATCAATACGACATTTATTTTTATTTATAGTATTACAATGTTCAATATGTTTTTGTAATAATACTTCACTTACAAAATAATTTAGACAAATATTACAAAGAAATTTCTTGCTTTGACAATTGATTTCCCACTAAACGTGATAAATTTTTTATGCACATATAATGATACTTTACACATTTAATTTCTTGTTCTTCCATTTCGTTGTACTCTGTGGTATCACAATATTTGTTATTTGACTCAACTAATAATAAATTAATTATTCCATTATAATTACTGTTACTTATTGCCACAGGAACAAGCTGAAATTTCTTTTTTTTTATTTTCTCTAGGATACATATATCAATACTTAATCCGTTTAATTTTTCAAATTTTAAAATATCTTTTAATTGCTTTGGAAAATTTATCCCATTATATTTTAATATGTTTTCAAACGATGGATGTGAATTAACACGGTAGGAATGTTCTTTAAAAACAATACTCATCGTTATTTTTAATATTTATTACAGCACATTTATAGCTTATACTTTTAGGTAGTTTAGTATAACACCCACTGGTGATTAGTGTATAGGTATTAATATTTACTTTTAAATGCATTATTTTTAACAATGCTCAACCACTATGCCTTTCTTGAAATTCTTCTAATTTTATTAATATTTTATCTTTCACATTTTCAAAATACTAATCATTTAAATCTATTAACCGAGTAATAACAGCATTACATGTATTAAAACTTTTCACCTCTTTTATTCTTTTGGTAGGTAAAATGAATTCAGCACTCAACAAACAATTTACTTTTGTTAAAGATTTTTTTAATTCTTCATTATTTCTATGTCCGAATAATATTAGCCGAAAATATTTCAAATGTGATAAATTTGCTTCTAATTTAAATAAATTTTCATTTTTAACTTTTTTATTACGTTGATTTTTTATAAATTTTATGAGTAAAAATATAAACTTATTTATTTTATTTTTACATCTGGCTACCTCTTATTTTGTTTATATAAAATCTATTTTTGTTTGCAACGTTTTTATAAGACCATCACTAAGACAACTAATAGTTTCTTCTGACATTTTTATTGAAATATGTATATTTTTTATTCAAAATATTTTACTTTGAAATACACCGAAGTGTATAAGTACAATCTAGGAATGAACTACAGGTTTTAATATATATATATATATATATATATATATATATATATATTATGTATGACCCATCCTCAAGATCGCTAGGTAACAAAACAGGTGCAACAGAAGGCTTAATGGTTCTCATATGGTTCTGAACTGCATCCCAGTGTCGTTGCCATTACTTGGTCACCTCTCTCTTTAGCTTCGCGGCAATGTCTGAAGCTGGAACTAGTTCTACATCAGCAGAGTCGTTGTTAGCAGCAAGACGGGCTGCCTCATCAGCCATCTCATTACCTTTAATTCCAACGTGACTTGGAACCCAGAGAAATGAGACATCCTTCCCCACGTCATGAAGATGTTTCATGAGGGACAGGATGCTCTGTATTATTGGGTCGACGGAAAAGGTATTTGAGATGGCCTGAAGAACGCTCAAAGAATCGCTAACAACGAGGAAGCGTGAAGTGGATGCTTCAAACTCGAAGTAGCGTAGTGCCTGCTGAACTGCGTATGACTCTGCTGAATAAACTGAATAGAGAGGGGGTAGTGACCAAGAGTGTGCGGTGTTATTCACGGCAAATGCGGAACCGACACCTAGATGAGTTTTTGAACCATCTGTGTAAATCACAACCGTCTCCCTATATTTGTCCAGAATGTCGAGGAAATGTGACCGTATGAGAACAGGTGGCGTGTTCTCTTTATCGAACCTTGTCAGAGCAAGGTTCGTTTGGTGCTCTAGTATGAGCCATGGCGGTACTTCACATTCCCCGACTGAGTTCGTAGGTGGAAGACGAAACTCAATGGCATCTAGAATTTCTCTAGCTCGGATAAATAAGGGTTTGGTAGTGGTTTGTCTTCTGTTGCACCTGTCACCGAAAAGTACTACATGGTTTTTATGACCTGGCAACGAGTGTATCTTGTGAATATACAGCAGTGTGAATTTCTTTCTCCGGATGTCAAGTGGCGTCAGTCCTGATTCCGCACAAAGGTTTAACGTTGGGGTACTAGGAAACGCTCCAAGAGCGTACCTAAGAGCTTGGTTGTGTATGGAGTCTAGCCTGCTAAGGGTTGTTCGCTTAGCGGACGCATACACTACACACCCATAATCAATCTTGGATAGGATTAGAGATTGATACAACCTTATAAGCATCTTAGGTTCTGCCCCCCATCTAGTACCCGCTAACATTTTTAAAATGTTGAGCGCTTTAAGGCAGCTTGCCCTGAGCTGCTCAATGTGCGGTTTCCAGGTGAGTCTGGGATCGAAAGTTAAACCAAGGAATCTGACGCTATTGACATCCCGGATTGGAGAACCCCTGATGAACAGGAGTGGCCCGTAGTGTGGTCGATTGAGTCGACAGAAGTGCATGCATTGGGTTTTAGGTTGTGAAAACTTAAACCCCAGTTCATCAGCATTGCGGGTGATGGTGTTGATGTCAGTTTGCAGCGTTTTGTTGATGACTCCCATTTTACTGGCATAGCAGAATATGGTGAGATCATCAACGTAGAGGCAGATTCCCACACTGTCACTAACTGCTGAAACTAGGGCATTTACCGCTATGGCAAAAAGTGTAACGCTTAGAGTCGAGCCTTGTGGTACTCCGTTCTCCTGTACTCGGAGAGAGGACATGGACGTACCGACCCGAACTCTAAAGCTGCGGTTACAAAGAAAAGATTTCACAACCTGCGGTAGAAAACCGCGGAAACCCCAATCATGCAACTTCTTCAGGATCGCATACCGCCAAGTCATATCGTAGGCCTTCTCGAGGTCGAAGAACACCGCGACCAGGTGTTCTTTTTTGTTGAAAGCCGCTTGTACTGCGTCTTCGAGATAAACAAGATGGTCAATTGTGGATCTGAATTTGCGAAAACCGGCCTGGTGCTGCGAGAGTAGATTTCTGCTTTCCAGAATCCACATCAACCGGTTATTGACCATTCTCTCGAATATCTTTTCAACGCAGGATGTGAGGCATAGGTCTATGACTTGACGGTAGTACTGGATCTTTTCCGACCTTTGATATCGGAACAATGATGGCTTCCTTTTAATTCTCTGGGTAAATACCTTCTTCGTACAACTTATTGTACACTGAGAGTAAGTATAGCTTGAAATCAGGGGTTAGGTGTTTAAGCATGTCGTTAGTGACCCTATTTGGCCCTGGAGAAGAAGATTTAGCCTGACCTAGTGCATGGTCCAGTTCGAAGAGCTGAAATTTTCCGTTGTAGGGAAGAGTACAAATAGTGGAGAAGTTTAAGGGTATCTCCTTTTCAGCTTTGCTGTTGACAAATGCAGGCTCGTAGTTCGCTGAACTACTCGCCTCTTCGAACTGGTTTGCCATGATTTCGGTGATCGTGAGAGGATCACGCGTGTAAGTTTCTTCATCCAGCTTCAGACAGGTCACGCCTTACGAGCCGCCATGCCCTGCGACACGTTTAACCCTTGACCAGCATTCTTGTGTTGTAGTGGTGGAGGATATGCCAGACACATACTCATTCCACGACCTACGCTTACACTCAAGTATACTACGTCGGGCTGTTGCCCTGTCTTTTTTGAAAGCAATCAAGTTGTCTTGTGAAGGATACCTTTTGAATCGGTTGAAAGCCATCTTTTTCCTACGGACCAGCTCCTGAATCTCGGTGTTCCACCAGGGAATTGAGATTTTATGGGTGGCCTGCCTACTCGTAGGGATGGCAGCGGAGGCTGCCGATAGAATAGCAGATGTCAGTTCTTCTACATTTAGACTATTATCAATCCACAGTGTTGGTACATTAAGGGATTGCTTAAACCTCAGCCAGTCGGCTTTTGACGTAAGCCACCTGGCAGGAAACACTTGTTCGGATTTCGGAGAACCCGTAGTTATGACCAGAGGAAAATGGTCACTGCCATAAAGACTGTCAAGTGCCTGCCAGGAATAACGTATGGCTAAACAAGAAGACAGAATAGTGAGATCGATGCGTGAAAAATCCCTTGAGCGGGCATTAAAGTAGGTGGGCGACCCCGTGTTCATAAGAACAAGAGCGGGGTCATCGAGCAGGTTTTCCAAGATCTTTCCTCTTTGATCCGCACGACAGGAACCCCACAGGGGACTGTGAGCATTGAAGTCGCCCATGAGGATAAAGGGTCTTGGAAGCTGGCGAATGATGACAAGAATGTCAGTCAAGTCCCAGTTAAATATTAGGAGGTAGATGTTACACACTGTAACGTTGAAAGGGTCTGACATTCTGATCGCAACAGCTTGAAAGTTGGAGTTGAGAGGAACCTGCTCGTAGCTTACATCTTGCCTTATGAAGATAGCCACACCGCCATTGACCCGGATGAGAGGGTCGGCATCTTTTCTCACTATACTGTAGTTCTTGAGTGCGTAAGGTTGGCTGGGTCTAAAGTGCGTTTCCTGAAGACACACGCATATCGGGTTGAATTCTGATAGCAGCATCTTCAGTTCGCAGTAGTGGTAAACGCATCCCTTAATGTTCCACTGAATGATACAGTCACTGTCTCTGAATGTAGAAGAACTAGACATCTTGTATTAATGTTTCTTTCGGCTTCCTCGCCATACCCTTTGGCCATCCCGGACCTCGCTTTTTAGGGCGTTTGGGGTTCTGGGATATTTGAGATGTTTGTGAGGTGGTGGAGTAGACGGATGTGTCTCCGTCAGAAAGAGAATCTTCCCCTCCTTTAGTCCTCTTCCTTTTGTCCACCTCAGAGGGTGTTGGACTAGGTGCCCTTTTCGGGAGGGCACGAGATAACTCTGCTCTTGGAAGAGCAAAGTTGTCTCTGGTTTAAAATACAGATTTCAAAGCAGAGACTAATTGCGGCAAAAGTTCCTTCACTAGCGAAGATGTTACGGAACTGTTTAAGGCTGGTTCTTTACCAGCTGCTGCCGCATAGCTCACTCCTTGGTTAGGAGTTCGCACAACTACTTTGTTCCGTGCTTCGAAGTAAGAGATTTTTTCCCTTGTCTTAACTTCTTGTATAGCTGCTTCCTGTTTGAAAACAGGGCAATTTCGAGAGCGGGCGGAATGGTTACCTTTACAGTTTATGCACTGTAAAGGTTCTTCACACTCACCCTCGTGCAGATCTTTTCCACAGGCACAAATCTGCGGATTGTTGCAAGTTCGTGTCGTATGACCAAAGCGCTGGCACTGGAAACACCGCATTGGTGCAGGGATGTACATACGAACTTTCAAGTTGTAATATGCAACGGTTACATTAGTCGGCAGCTTGGGGTTGTTAAAAGTGAGAACGTGAGTTGGCGTGTCCACCAACAAACCATTCTCACGCCTCTTAATTCGTCGGACTTCAATAACGCCTTGGTCGCTTAGGTTTTCACAGATCTCCTCAACAGTACAATTAAGGAGATCATGGCAGAAAATTACACCTTTAGAAGTATTTAAGGTTTTGTGCGGTGTCACCTCTACGTCAAATGTACCAATTTTTTTGGCTTCAAGAAGTCGGTTTGCCTGAGCAGACGATACTGTCTCTATGAAAAGACCTTCTCTAGTTTTTCTTACGTTTTTTACATTGCCTACTACGCCAAATAGAGCTTTTTGTATTATGAAAGGACTAACTTTCTCAAATGAACCGCTTAGATTTTTGACGACCAGGAACCGAGGTGTGGACGACTTTTCCTGGCTTGTACTTACTTTTGCTGTCATTGCCTCGATGGCAGCCTGAACTCTGGCAGCAGTGTTGTCTACAGTAGACTCTTTCTGCCCACTTGTCCCCGGTTGGGGAGTCTTGTTTGGTGACGAGGTTTTCTCCCCGGGAGCTTTTGACGTGGCCCCTGACGCACCGTTTTTGCCGGACGGAGAACCGGTGGGCGGCTTTGGTTTACCCATTACCCATATTAACAAAAATTCGGTCTCGGGTATCCCCACCCTCCACGGAGCCTCAAAAGGGACGCTAACGCCGCAAGCCGACGTAGCGCCAGGGCTTCCCCGAGACTATAGCCATCCCAGGGGGCAGCAGGGTCGGTCCACGGAAGAGATCATGAGAGACGCCGCAAGACTCCACGCACGCCCGCTTTCCGGTGATCCCACCACTTCCCCAAGAAAACTCACCCCCCAGCCTCAAACGGGATGGGAACCGATTGGCCACAGCTGGGTTAGACTGCGACCTCCCGTTTAGGTAAATCATGGGCCAAAGTAGTGTGTTGGGGCTTCCTCAACTACCAGGATTCCACTTTCTACCGACACGGGTCACCGGGCACGGTCAACACCCAGGTAGGTATTGAAATACAGGTCTCGATACGATCGCCTACTAATCGCACGGTATGGAACAGTATGGCCCGTTAGTTCCCCCTCTGCTGGCAACAAAGGGGTACTAAGCCCCCCCACCACGACAAGGTGGGCCCACGGGGGGGAATATGTATTGTTGCATTATAAATAGTGCTGAGTTTTTTTGTTTATTCTGTATAACAAAATAGTATTTTTACAAGTAAAAATGATAATTTTGCACTTATAATAATATATCAACAACCGAGAATAAATGGATTAGTAGATTTATGGATTGAGGTAGAAGAAGAGAAGTCACAATTGAATCCACTTATTAAATTTAATATCAAGTTACAGAGAGGTCAAGTTAATTGTTTTAAACTTGATTATATAAAAACTAAATACGAGTGTATGTTGACTGCCGAATATTATAATGGAAATAACATTTACTATGTTGTACCTTAAATATGAAAATGTATTCTTATATGATATGTGGATTTTAAATCCGTATAAATTGGAAGAGGAGAAGAAGGGGGAAGATGAGTGTAATCGTCGAATTGTATTATTTCTTTTAACTGGTCATGAAGACTGTATTAATTACAATCATATAAAACGATGATTTTTGCAAATTCAGCAAAAAATGAACTATAAAACCTAAGTTACAATGCATTCAGATTTCAGTACTTAAAAATGTATAAAATAAGAAACATGTTTTTTCCAGGTGCTATACTTTATAATTTTTTCATTTATTTGCATTGTCAAGTAAAAATAGCACAAACTTATCTTCTAATAATGGTGAGAAAGATATTTCATTAAATATTAAAGAATTACAACAGTTTAATGACAGCGACGAGTTTTACCAATCAGTGGACTATTTGGGAAAATATGGTTTCCTACAAACATCACCAAATAATCAAGTTGACCTACATTCCAACAGTGAAGAATAATTTACATGCTTAAAGAACATTTCAAGAATATTATCATTTAAATGTCACAAATATTTTGGATACTAACGCGTTAGCTTTTATGAATACACCTAGATGTGGTGTATCTTATACTATATAAATTTTACTCATAAAGCAATAGGTTGGAATTAATCTGTTAAAACATAAGAATTTATACAAACAACCAGTGAAATAAAAGATTTAACAAGAAAAGCGTTTGAAATTTAGGAAAAACATGTAAATATAACCTTTCAGAGGAAAGAGTTAAGAAATTTTCAAAATAAACCAAATATTATTATTTCATTCGGAGGACTTATCCATAAATCTTATACATATAACTATATATGTAGTTCAAATTTCGATGGACCAGGCAATGTATTAGGACATTTAGATATTCACATGGATTAGAGTGGAAATTGGAATTTTAAACTATCTGATACAGAAATTGATAATAATAAAATGTCTTTTATCACAGTTTTAGTACATGAAATTGGTCATGCGTTAGGGCTTGAACATATATATAATCAAAATTCTGCTTTGTATGCATATAATAAAAATAAATATTTTAATAATATATCAGATTTTAAATTAAGTAATGATAACATAAAAGCAATTAAAAATTTATAGGGTAAAAAAATATAGGAAAATTATACTACACAATATAAAATACCAAAACAAAATCCAAAAATAATAATACCTCCGCACAATTTTCCAGATTTATGTACTTTGAATAACTTAACTAAATTTTTATTAATAGATAATGAATTAATTATTTTTTATGATAAATGGGATTAGATAAAAAAAAATTCTGAAGAATGTTTTGTTCTTCAACCATTTTATTTACCTAGTTGGCTACCGTTTATACCTCAAAATTTTAATAAATTATCAGCTGTGTATCGTAGACCCAATAGAAATATAGTTTTAGTAATAGTTGATATATTTTATAATAGTTTATGGCCTGAAATGAAATTATTTAATCAAAAAATTGTTTTACTTGCAGTAATAAAAAATATAAAAGGAGTTGTCCACACAAACATGGGAAATACGTATATTTTTTATAATAGTAAGTTCATAACAAAGTTTAGTGAATGTATTTTAAACATAGAATCTCATTCGTACCTATATAAATACATTATTTCCTTGTATTCCATCAGATGTGGACGGTATTATTTAATATATAAATGGCTACATATTTTTTTTTTAAAATAACGTTGTTTATGAATATAGTGAATATTTAAAATAAGTAATAAAAGCAACACAATTTGACTTGACTTGACAAGTATTAATGTAACTATTGTAATTTTGAGAGTAAAAAACATTACTAAAAATAAAATTCAAAATTCAAAAAAACGAGTGATTTATTCCGAAATGGTTCGTTTCCAGATATGGGTATATTAGGATTATTTTCTTGTTTTGGTTTGATTAATATATTTTTCAAATTTGGTCCCGTATTTTTTGAACACAATGTATCTGTTCTGAAACAATTAAAAAATGTATTATTTAAATTAGAAAATAAATATTACTAAATCAATTTTACGTTTCTAGTTAAAAAATATCTACATCATCCACATCTAATACAAAGTATGAACTTTTCAACAAAAATTCTAAACCGAGGGAAATCTGGGGTCTCAGAATGATAGAAGAGAACAAAAAATTCTATATTAAAACTATTGAAAAAGTGTAATTAAATTCGGCTTATGGGTACGAGTAGAATTGGAGAATAGTTATGTCTTTCTAAGTGAAAGATACAATAACCACATCGGTAAACAGGAGGTGAGTTATATGAAAGAAGATAAATAAAGGACTTCTGTATTTAGTGTCAAAAGGCACTAAAGGGAAAGCAATCGATATAGAAATTCATGCTAATTAAATAAAATTGTAATTATTTTATGATATGAAATAAAAAATATAATTTATGGTACATGTTTTATTTAATACTAATATATACAGGTATAAAATATTAACAATTTTCATTACATCTTTTACAGTCTCTAATTAATATATAATCACTATCGTTATTTTCATCATAATGATGCCAACATTTTTGATATTTTGAAATATTTTATTATTTCTCTTAACTTCTGGTAACTTATTCCATACCCAATCAATTTGATTTTCTGCATAAACAATCACAAATTCTATTGGCAAATGTATATAATCTTCTTCAATCGTATTATGAAGTGATTTATTAGCAAATAATTGAAATGATTTAAACATATTCAACCTTGATTAATACCATCTTCTTATATCTTCCACATTTTTAACAGCACAGTTTAAAACGTGAAGATAACAATTTTTAATTTCAACCGGAGAACGTAATGCTGATATCGGTGGACATTCCAGGTGTTCTAAATTTATTATATTCTTGTGAATAAATGCTTCTAACCATTGTTTCTTATCTTCTCCCAAAACGTAGGTTTTATAAACTTCAGGCTGTTCAAGTATTTTCTTCAAAATTGATTGATGTTTACTCTATCGTATATTGCCTGTAGACCAGTCTAAATTATGTGAATATTTTACAGATAATTGCACACTGTTTTGAGCTTCTTTGGATAAATATGTAAACGGATATGGTTGCTTAAATATTCCTGTTTCATATTTACCACCTGTTATATTAATAACTGCAAATTCTTTGCAAATAAACTGATTTGTTTCTAGAATAATAAAACCATGAATATCGACAATAATAGTTGAAGTCATCTTAACGCTGTCTGTTCAACACAAGCAGAGAAACTAAATAATAACGAATTAATGTTTTCTATTTATACATAACTTTCCTTCTCAATTTAGCTGTTATGCGTGTTATTAAATCCTAGCCATTTTACATACATTTTATTATCTTTTTCCTTTAAATTTTTTTCTACTAAACAAATATCAGAATATTTTACTTTTTGTAACTCGTTTTCATAAAACCCACCTTTAATAGGTTGCCCAAATATATTACTAAGTATATAGGTAATTGGATTAGTTTATTTTATATTTTCAATTACAAATATTTCATTAGGCTAATTTCTTATGTAACCTTTTGCAAATAATCCCCTCTCTTTACTAATTCTAACATTATCACCTATTTTAAATTTAGATTTTATATTAACAATTTTTATGTGATTATATACAGTTCTTAATAAATATTTTTCGCTGCTCTTGGTTACATCAACAGATTTCATATGAATTGTACTATGTTTCTTATCGTTATATATTTCAGTAATTTTTGGTTATAAATCTGATCATTTACATGAACCTTGAAAACTACATTCTTTCTACATTAAAGATTTTAATGTTCTATTTACACGTTCAATGGTAATTAATTTTATATTTTTCCATGAAATTACTGAATTCTTTATTATAAATTTCTTTTTCCAAATTTGTTTGCAAATTTTCTGGTATACGATTATCTGTAATGTATATATTTTTTAAGCATTTGTTACATCAATTGCATTCTTCTTCTGCGACGTACACGCTGCTTGAAGGGGGGGGGGATTTCTTTTAACATGTTTGATCGTCTGAAAATAATAATAATACTTTCTCAAATCTTTTTTAACTGTGATTGTACTTACCTGTGCAGAATACTGTATTCTGTACCAGTTAAATAGGCTAATGACCCTAGCAGTCGATGCCAAAACCCAAAAAAAAAAAACAATACATATTAACGTTTACAAAATACTATGCATATATTTACAGGTACTATAATTTATAGAACAATCCCCACTATTATGAATATTGATAGTGGGGTAATACTTTAACACTATGTAGTATTGAGTTCATCTCCCCATGGTAATGTAGTTGTGTACAAATAATTCACAACTATTTTGTCATCATGAGGACTCAAAATAATTTTTTGTTGTCTTGTTGTATACACATTATGCAGTTTAGATGTGATATGTAGCTGATTTTTAGAAATAATTATATTGTTAAATTAACAATTATAATAATCTTCAAATGTAATTGTTTTCAAAACTCAGGATGTTATACCTTTAGCTTTCTTAAACGATTTGTTACAATTTAATATTTTATAGTTATACATTTTTGATTCTAATCCTATATATTCATATAACTGCCCATTGCATTCATCTTTCATTAATCCAATTACTTTTTATTAGCTACATGTAGACCATAACAATTATTTTCATTGTAATCAGATGTGTCAAATTTTGAAACATCTCACAACATTAATTCATATATGTTGATATTAGCAAACTTATATATGAAGCTATCTGTATCTGCATGCAATAATTTTGCTTTATCACCCATTTCTTTTTTAATATAATTATAATGGAAGTCATATACATATGTTTTTGAAATATCTAAAAATGAGAAACTTACATAAATTGATTTATTAAAATAGATATTGGTTTTTGTCATTTCAATAATTACAAAATCAGATTGTTTATCTAAAACAATACAATTATAAAAATTTGGTCTTGAAATTTAATACTTAGCTCCGTATCTACCAGACCATTTTGTAACAATTTTTACATCTTTGTGCTTCCGCACATTTTCCATAGTTTTCCCAAATACTGCATTGTTCATTAATTTGTAAAAATTTTTTTTGAACTCATTATTATATATTGTCCTTAAGTGTGTGTTTAAATTAATATATTTTTTCTACCAACCACATTTTCTAAATTGTAGTATTCGATGAATTTAGTCAATTTCATTCCTAACTCTAAACATTGTTTCAAATTTTGATAATGAATGACATAATTTTGTTTGGAGCATAAATTAGTAATTAATTTTGCATTCCTCAAACTGGGTGGAATAAAATATTCATGACATAATGGCAATCCTTTATGCGCTTTATGTAATTGTTTTTTATATTCCAAATCAACCTCAAGAATATAAATAGTTACAGAAAAATTACTCAAATTAAAATAGTCAATACTATAGAAATCTTTTTCCTCCACCCACTCAAAACCTTTATATGGTAAAAAATGAGACATTGCTGTCCATATAAATTACTTATATCAAAATACATCAAATAAATTTGATCTTCCTGTGAATTATATATATATTTCCCATATATCGGTTATTTGCTTTTGCATACCTCTTTGAACATTGTGAAACACCGCCTCTAATTCCCTTCACGATGAATAAAATTTTATCAATATCAGTCAGTAATTCAAGTTCTATTTTAATACATTTTAACATGGCATCAAAAGCAAGGCCTGGAGCAGTAAAATACCATAAACTGTCTAATCCATATGTTTCTATACAACTTTCTCGAAAATTTTAAAATATATCTGCTAACAAAAGAACATCAGTTTTGAAATATAAATCTGCATATTCTTCCAACGTTTTAATGTTAAACTTATTCCATACATTTAAAGCATGTTCATAGTCGGCATTGCTAATATTTTAATTTTTTAATGTGCCATAAAAATATAATTTTGAAGGTAAAGTTTTTTCATCAAGTTTATCCCAGTCACTCATATATTTATATGGAAATATACCTTTTTTTCTGAGTAATTGAAATTCTTCATCATTTTTACAAAATGATTTTGTAATTTGCAATTCTGAATCTTGTAAAAATGAGGACGGTTTATCAATACTACTACCTAAGAATCGAAAAGAAAGAAAATTGATTTTCATGTCATTTACAATATTTTGTAAATGAAATATACCGTTCTTTATTAATTGGAAGTAATGATATGTTACCTTTCATTTCAATGGCTATACTTTTAATTATAAAATGTCCATCATATCCACTTAAATTATGAAATACCACAGGAACCATAAAAGACTGAATAGTTTAAATTGCAATTTTGGTGGGCAGCACCTCTAAATTTTAAAGTAAAATTACAATGATCTTGAACACGTATATCTTTTAAGGTAAATGGTTTGTCACATATATGACATTTGTTAGAATTTTGAAAAAAAAATCTTTACCTCAGACATAGTGATTGGTTGTACATATTTTATAATAAAATTTAATTTACTACTTATATCTAATATCTCTTTACAAAACAATTGCAAACAATCTGTCCCCTGATGTATTTTAAACTGTGATAAAGTATCATCATAAGAACATTTTAAATAATAAGCTATACTAAAAGGTGTATGTTTATGAATAAAAGAAGTATTACAATTCAACTGATTATCCAAAGGCTCTAAAAGTGATTCTACATCGCTATAAATAACAAAGGGTACCTTTTCTTTATTATGAAAATTTTTTAATTTAAAAACTTTATTCTTTTCCTATTGTAAATCAATACGACATTTATTTTTATTTATAGTATTACAATGTTCAATATGTTTTTGTAATAATACTTCACTTACAAAATAATTTAGACAAATATTACAAAGAAATTTCTTGCTTTGACAATTGATTTCCCACTAAACGTGATAAATTTTTTATGCACATATAATGATACTTTACACATTTAATTTCTTGTTCTTCCATTTCGCTGTACTCTGTGGTATCACAATATTTGTTATTTGACTCAACTAATAATAAATTAATTATTCCATTATAATTACTGTTACTTATTGCCACAGGAACAAGCTGAAATTTCTTTTTTTTTTATTTTCTCTAGGGTACATATATCAATACTTAATCCATTTAATTTTTCAAATTTTAAAATATCTTTTAATTGCTTTGGAAAATTTATCCCATTATATTTTAATATGTTTTCAAACGATGGATGTGAATTAACACGGTAGGAATGTTCTTTAAAAACAATACTCATCGTTATTTTTAATATTTATTACAGCACATTTATAGCTTATACTTTTAGGTAGTTTAGTATAACACCCACCGGTGATTAGTGTATAGGTATTAATATTTACTTTTAAATGCATTATTTTTAACAATGCTCAACCACTATGCCTTTCTTGAAATTCTTCTAATTTTATTAATATTTTATCTTTCACATTTTCAAAATACTAATCATTTAAATCTATTAACCGAGTAATAACAGCATTACATGTATTAAAACTTTTCACCTCTTTTATTCTTTTGGTAGGTAAAATGAATTCAGCACTCAACAAACAATTTACTTTTGTTAAATATTTTTTTAATTCTTCAATATTTCTATGTCCGAATAATATTAGCCGAAAATATTTCAAATGTGATAAATTTGCTTCTAATTTAAATAAATTTTCATTTTTAACTTTTTTATTACGTTGATTTTTTATAAATTTTATGAGTAAAAATATAAACTTATTTATTTTATTTTTACATCTGGCTACCTCTTATTTTGTTTATATAAAATCTATTTTTGTTTGCAACGTTTTTATAAGACCATCACTAAGACAACTAATAGTTTCTTCTGACATTTTTATTGAAATATGTATATTTTTTATTCAAAATATTTTACTTTGAAATACACCGAAGTGTATAAGTACAATCTAGGAATGAACTACAGGTTTTAATATATATATATATATATATATATATATATATATATATATATATATATATATATATATTATGTATGACCCATCCTCAAGATCGCTAGGTAACAAAACAGGTGCAACAGAAGGCTTAATGGTTCTCATATGGTTCTGAACTGCATCCCAGTGTCGTTGCCATTACTTGGTCACCTCTCTCTTTAGCTTCGCGGCAATGTCTGAAGCTGGAACTAGTTCTACATCAGCAGAGTCGTTGTTAGCAGCAAGACGGGCTGCCTCATCAGCCATCTCATTACCTTTAATTCCAACGTGACTTGGAACCCAGAGAAATGAGACATCCTTCCCCACATCATGAAGATGTTTCATGAGGGACAGGATGCTCTGTATTATTGGGTCAACGGAAAAGGTATTTGAGATGGCCTGAAGAACGCTCAAAGAATCGCTAACAACGAGGAAGCGTGAAGTGGATGCTTCAAACTCGAAGTAGCGTAGTGCCTGCTGAACTGCGTATGACTCTGCTGAATAAACTGAATAGAGAGGGGGTAGTGACCAAGAGTGTGCGGTGTTATTCACGGCAAATGCGGAACCGACACCTAGATGAGTTTTTGAACCATCTGTGTAAATCACAACCGTCTCCCTATATTTGTCCAGAATGTCGAGGAAATGTGACCGTATGAGAACAGGTGGCGTGTTCTCTTTATCGAACCTTGTCAGAGCAAGGTTCGTTTGGTGCTCTAGTATGAGCCATGGCGGTACTTCACATTCCCCGACTGAGTTCGTAGGTGGAAGACGAAACTCAATGGCATCTAGAATTTCTCTAGCTCGGATAAATAAGGGTTTGGTAGTGGTTTGTCTTCTGTTGCACCTGTCACCGAAAAGTACTACATGGTTTTTATGACCTGGCAACGAGTGTATCTTGTGAATATACAGCAGTGTGTATTTCTTTCTCCGGATGTCAAGTGGCGTCAGTCCTGATTCCGCACAAAGGTTTAACGTTGGGGTACTAGGAAACGCTCCAAGAGCGTACCTAAGAGCTTGGTTGTGTATGGAGTCTAGCCTGCTAAGGGTTGTTCGCTTAGCGGACGCATACACTACACACCCATAATCAATCTTGGATAGGATTAGAGATTGATACAACCTTAGAAGCATCTTAGGTTCTGCCCCCCATCTAGTACCCGCTAACATTTTTAAAATGTTGAGCGCTTTAAGGCAGCTTGCCCTGAGCTGCTCAATGTGCGGTTTCCAGATTAGTCTGGGATCGAAAGTTAAACCAAGGAATCTGACGCTATTGACATCCCGGATTGGAGAACCCCTGATGAACAGGAGTGGCCCGTAGTGTGGTCGATTGAGTCGACAGAAGTGCATACATTGGGTTTTAGGTTGTGAAAACTTAAACCCCAGTTCATCAGCATTGCGGGTGATGGTGTTGATGGCAGTTTGCAGCGTTTTGTTGATGACTCCCATTTTACTGGCATAGCAGAATATGGTGAGATCATCAACGTAGAGGCAGATTCCCACACTGTCACTAACTGCTGAAACTAGGGCATTTACCGCTATGGCAAAAAGTGTAACGCTTAGAGTCGAGCCTTGTGGTACTCCGTTCTCCTGTACTCGGAGAGAGGACATGGACGTACCGACCCGAACTCTAAAGCTGCGGTTACAAAGAAAAGATTTCACAACCTGCGGCAGAAAACCGCGGAAACCCCAATCATGCAACTTCTTCAGGATCGCATACCGCCAATTCATATCGTAGGCCTTCTCGAGGTCAAAGAACACCGCGACCAGGTGTTCTTTTTTGTTGAAAGCCGCTTGTACTGCGTCTTCGAGATAAACAAGATGGTCAATTGTGGATCTGAATTTGCGAAAACCGGCCTGGTGCTGCGAGAGTAGATTTCTGCTTTCCAGAATCCACATCAACCGGTTATTGACCATTCTCTCGAATATCTTTTCAACGCAGGATGTGAGGCTTATAGGTCTATGACTTGACGGTAGTACTGGATCTTTTCCGACCTTTGATATCGGAACAATGATGGCTTCCTTCCAATTCTCTGGGTAAATACCTTCTTCGTACAACTTATTGTACACTGAGAGTAAGTATAGCTTGAAATCAGGGGTTAGGTGTTTAAGCATGTCGTTAGTGACCCTATTTGGCCCTGGAGAAGAAGATTTAGCCTGACCTAGTGCATGGTCCAGTTCGAAGAGCTGAAATTTTCCGTTGTAGGGAAGAGTACAAATAGTGGAGAAGTTTAAGGGTATCTCCTTTTCAGCTTTGCTGTTGACAAATGCAGGCTCGTAGTTCGCTGAACTACTCGCCTCTTCGAACTGGTTTGCCATGATTTCGGTGATCGTGAGAGGATCACGCGTGTAAGTTTCTTCATCCAGCTTCAGACAGGTCACGCCTTACGAGCCGCCATGCCCTGCGACACGTTTAACCCTTGACCAGCATTCTTGTGTTGTAGTGGTGGAGGATATGCCAGACACATACTCATTCCACGACCTACGCTTACACTCAAGTATACTACGTCGGGTTGTTGCCCTGTCTTTTTTGAAAGCAATCAAGTTGTCTTGTGAAGGATACCTTTTGAATCGGTTGAAAGCCATCTTTTTCCTACGGACCAGCTCCTGAATCTCGGTGTTCCACCAGGGAATTGAGATTTTATGGGTGGCCTGCCTACTCGTAGGGATGGCAGCGGAGGCTGCCGATAGAATAGCAGATGTCAGTTCTTCTACATTTAGACTATTATCAATCCACAGTGTTGGTACATTAAGGGATTGCTTAAACCTCAGCCAGTCGGCTTTTGACGTAAGCCACCTGGCAGGAAACACTTGTTCGTATTTCGGAGAACCCGTAGTTATGACCAGAGGAAAATGGTCACTGCCATAAAGACTGTCAAGTGCCTGCCAGGAATAACGTATGGCTAAACAAGAAGACAGAATAGTGAGATCGATGCGTGAAAAATCCCTTGAGCGGGCATTAAAGTAGGTGGGCGACCCCGTGTTCATAAGAACAAGAGCGGGGTCATCGAGCAGGTTTTCCAAGATCTTTCCTCTTTGATCCGCACGACAGGAACCCCACAGGGGACTGTGAGCATTGAAGTCGCCCATGAGGATAAAGGGTCTTGGAAGCTGGCGAATGATGTCAAGAATGTCAGTCAAGTCCCAGTTAAATATTAGGAGGTAGATGTTACACACTGTAACGTTGAAAGGGTCTGACATTCTGACCGCAACAGCTTGAAAGTTGGAGTTGAGAGGAACCTGCTCGTAGCTTACATCTTGCCTTATGAAGATAGCCACACCGCCATTGACCCGGATGAGAGGGTCGGCATCTTTTCTCACTATACTGTAGTTCTTGAGTGCGTAAGGTTGGCTGGGTCTAAAGTGCGTTTCCTGAAGACACACGCATATCGGGTTGAATTCTGATAGCAGCATCTTCAGTTCGCAGTAGTGGTAAACGCATCCCTTAATGTTCCACTGAATGATACAGTCACTGTCTCTGAATGTAGAAGAACTAGACATCTTGTATTAATGTTTCTTTCGGCTTCCTCGCCATACCCTTTGGCCATCCCGGACCTCGCTTTTTAGGGCGTTTGGGGTTCTGGGATATTTGAGATGTTTGTGAGGTGGTGGAGTAGACGGATGTGTCTCCGTCAGAAAGAGAATCTTCCCCTCCTTTAGTCCTCTTCCTTTTGTCCACCTCAGAGGGTGTTGGACTAGGTGCCCTTTTCGGGAGGGCACGAGATAACTCTGCTCTTGGAAGAGCAAAGTTGTCTCTGGTTTGAAATACAGATTTCAAAGCAGAGACTAATTGCGGCAAAAGTTCCTTCACTAGCGAAGATGTTACGGAACTGTTTAAGGCTGGTTCTTTACCAGCTGCTGCCGCATAGCTCACTCCTTGGTTAGGAGTTCGCACAACTACTTTGTTCCGTGCTTCGAAGTAAGAGATTTTTTCCCTTGTCTTAACTTCTTGTATAGCTGCTTCCTGTTTGAAAACAGGGCAATTTCGAGAGCGGGCGGAATGGTTACCTTTACAGTTTATGCACTGTAAAGGTTCTTCACACTCACCCTCGTGCAGATCTCTTCCACAGGCACAAATCTGCGGATTGTTGCAAGTTCGTGTCGTATGACCAAAGCGCTGGCACTGGAAACACCGCATTGGTGCAGGGATGTACATACGAACTTTCAAGTTGTAATATGCAACGGTTACATTAGTCGGCAGCTTGGGGTTGTTAAAAGTGAGAACGTGAGTTGGCGTGTCCACCAACAAACCATTCTCACGCCTCTTAATTCGTCGGACTTCAATAACGCCTTGGTCGCTTAGGTTTTCACAGATCTCCTCAACAGTACAATTAAGGAGATCATGGCAGAAAATTACACCTTTAGAAGTATTTAAGGTTTTGTCAACACCCAGGTAGGTATTGAAATACAGGTCTCGATACGATCGCCTACTAATCGCACGGTATGGAACAGTATGGCCCGTTAGTTCCCCCTCTGCTGGCAACAAAGGGGTACTAAGCCCCCCCACCACGACAAGGTGGGCCCACGGGGGGGAATATGTATTGTTGCATTATAAATAGTGCTGAGTTTTTTTGTTTATTCTGTATAACAAAATAGTATTTTTACAAGTAAAAATGATAATTTTGCACTTATAATAATATATCAACAACCGAGAATAAATGGATTAGTAGATTTATGGATTGAGGTAGAAGAAGAGAAGTCACAATTGAATCCACTTATTAAATTTAATATCAAGTTACAGAGAGGTCAAGTTAATTGTTTTAAACTTGATTATATAAAAACTAAATACGAGTGTATGTTGACTGCCGAATATTATAATGGAAATAACATTTACTATGTTGTACCTTAAATATGAAAATGTATTCTTATATGATATGTGGATTTTAAATCCGTATAAATTGGAAGAGGAGAAGAAGGGGGAAGATGAGTGTAATCGTCGAATTGTATTATTTCTTTTAACTGGTCATGAAGACTGTATTAATTACAATCATATAAAACGATGATTTTTGCAAATTCAGCAAAAAATGAACTATAAAACCTAAGTTACAATGCATTCAGATTTCAGTACTTAAAAATGTATAAAATAAGAAACATGTTTTTTCCAGGTGCTATACTTTATAATTTTTTCATTTATTTGCATTGTCAAGTAAAAATAGCACAAACTTATCTTCTAATAATGGTGAGAAAGATATTTCATTAAATATTAAAGAATTACAACAGTTTAATGACAGCGACGAGTTTTACCAATCAGTGGACTATTTGGGAAAATATGGTTTCCTACAAACATCTCCAAATAATCAAGTTGACCTACATTCCAACAGTGAAGAATAATTTACATGCTTAAAGAACATTTCAAGAATATTATCATTTAAATGTCACAAATATTTTGGATACTAACGCGTTAGCTTTTATGAATACACCTAGATGTGGTGTATCTTATACTATATAAATTTTACTCATAAAGCAATAGGTTGGAATTAATCTGTTAAAACATAAGAATTTATACAAACAACCAGTGAAATAAAAGATTTAACAAGAAAAGCGTTTGAAATTTAGGAAAAACATGTAAATATAACCTTTCAGAGGAAAGAGTTAAGAAATTTTCAAAATAAACCAAATATTATTATTTCATTCGGAGGACTTATCCATAAATCTTATACATATAACTATATATGTAGTTCAAATTTCGATGGACCAGGCAATGTATTAGGACATTTAGATATTCACATGGATTAGAGTGGAAATTGGAATTTTAAACTATCTGATACAGAAATTGATAATAATAAAATGTCTTTTATCACAGTTTTAGTACATGAAATTGGTCATGCGTTAGGGCTTGAACATATATATAATCAAAATTCTGCTTTGTATGCATATAATAAAAATAAATATTTTAATAATATATCAGATTTTAAATTAAGTAATGATAACATAAAAGCAATTAAAAATTTATAGGGTAAAAAAATATAGGAAAATTATACTACACAATATAAAATACCAAAACAAAATCCAAAAATAATAATACCTCCGCACAATTTTCCAGATTTATGTACTTTGAATAACTTAACTAAATTTTTATTAATAGATAATGAATTAATTATTTTTTATGATAAATGGGATTAGATAAAAAAAAATTCTGAAGAATGTTTTGTTCTTCAACCATTTTATTTACCTAGTTGGCTACCGTTTATACCTCAAAATTTTAATAAATTATCAGCTGTGTATCGTAGACCCAATAGAAATATAGTTTTAGTAATAGTTGATATATTTTATAATAGTTTATGGCCTGAAATGAAATTATTTAATCAAAAAATTGTTTTACTTGCAGTAATAAAAAATATAAAAGGAGTTGTCCACACATACATGGGAAATACGTATATTTTTTATAATAGTAAGTTCATAACAAAGTTTAGTGAATGTATTTTAAACATAGAATCTCATTCGTATATAAATACATTATTTCCTTGTATTCCATCAGATGTGGACGGTATTATTTAATATATAAATGGCTACATATATTTTTTTTAAAATAACGTTGTTTATGAATATAGTGAATATTTAAAATTAGTAATAAAAGCAACACAATTTGACTTGACTTGACAAGTATTAATGTAACTATTGTAATTTTGAGAGTAAAAAACATTACTAAAAATAAAATTCAAAATTCAAAAAAACGAGTGATTTATTCCGAAATGGTTCGTTTCCAGATATGGGTATATTAGGATTATTTTCTTGTTTTGGTTTGATTAATATATTTTTCAAATTTGGTCCCGTATTTTTTGAACACCCTGTATCTGTTCTGAAACAATTAAAAAATGTATTATTTAAATTAGAAAATAAATATTACTAAATTAGTTTTACGTTTCTAGTTAAAAAATATCTACATCATCCACATCTAATACAAAGTATGAACTTTTCAACAAAAATTCTAAACCGAGGGAAATCTGGGGTCTCAGAATGATAGAAGAGAACAAAAAATTCTATATTAAAACTATTGAAAAAGTGTAATCAAAATTCGGCTTATGGGTACGAGTAGAATTGGAGAATAGTTATGTCTTTCTAAGTGAAAGATACAATAACCACATCGGTAAACAGGAGGTGAGTTATATGAAAGAAGATAAATAAAGGACTTCTGTATTTAGTGTCAAAAGGCACTAAAGGGAAAGCAATCGATATAGAAATTCATGCTAATTAAATAAAATTGTAATTATTTTATAATATGAAATAAAAAATATAATTTATGGTACATGTTTTATTTAATACTAATATATACAGGTATAAAATATTAACAATTTTCATTACATCTTTTACAGTCTCTAATTAATATATAATCACTATCGTTATTTTCATCATAATGATGCCAACATTTTTGATATTTTTGAAATATTTTATTATTTCTCTTATCTTCTGGTAACTTATTCCATACCCAATCAATTTGATTTTCTGCATAAACCATCACAAATTCTATTGGCAAATGTATATAATCTTCTTCAATCGTATTATGAAGTGATTTATTAGCAAATAATTGAAATGATTTAAACATATTGAACCTTGATTAATACCATCTTCTTATATCTTCCACATTTTTAACAGCACAGTTTAAAACGTGAAGATAACAATTTTTAATTTCAACCGGAGAACGTAATGCTGATATCGGTGGACATTCCAGGTGTTCTAAATTTATTATATTCTTGTGAATAAATGCTTCTAACCATTGTTTCTTATCTTCTCCCAAAACGTAGGTTTTATAAACTTCAGGCTGTTCAAGTATTTTCTTCAAAATTGATTGATGTTTACTCTATCGTATATTGCCTGTAGACCAGTCTAAATTATGTGAATATTTTACAGATAATTGCACACTGTTTTGAGCTTCTTTGGATAAATATGTAAACGGATATGGTTGCTTAAATATTCCTGTTTCATATTTACCACCTGTTATATTAATAACTGCAAATTCTTTGCAAATAAACTGATTTGTTTCTAGAATAATAAAACCATGAATATCGACAATAATAGTTGAAGTCATCTTAACACTGTCTGTTCAACACAAGCAGAGAAACTAAATAATAACGAATTAATGTTTTCTATTTATACATAACTTTCCTTCTCAATTTAGCTGTTATGCGTGTTATTAAATCCTAGCCATTTTACATACATTTTATTATCTTTTTCCTTTAAATTTTTTTCTACTAAACAAATATCAGAATATTTTACTTTTTGTAACTCGTTTTCATAAAACCCACCTTTAATAGGTTGCCCAAATATATTACTAAGTATATAGGTAATTGGATTAGTTTATTTTATATTTTCAATTACAAATATTTCATTAGACTAATTTCTTATGTAACCTTTTGCAAATAATCCCCTCTCTTTACTAATTCTAACATTATCACCTATTTTAAATTTAGATTTTATATTAACAATTTTTATGTGATTATATACAGTTCTTAATAAATATTTTTCGCTGCTCTTGGTTACATCAACAGATTTCATATGAATTGTACTATGTTTCTTATCGTTATATATTTCAGTAATTTTTGGTTATAAATCTGATCATTTACATGAACCTTGAAAACTACATTCTTTCTACATTAAAGATTTTAATGTTCTATTTACACGTTCAATGGTAATTAATTTTATATTTTTCCATGAAATTACTGAATTCTTTATTATAAATTTCTTTTTCCAAATTTGTTTGCAAATTTTCTGGTATACGATTATCTGTAATGTATATATTTTTTAAGCATTTGTTACATCAATTGCATTCTTCTTCTGCGACGTACACGCTGCTTGAAGGGGGGGGGGGGGGAGCGTAAAGCCACAGTGATCCCTGTAAGTAAGAAAAGGGAGCCGGAAGCTCTAGTGGAGACGGGAGGGTTCCTAAAAAAAACTAAGGTATGTTCAACCTCTTTTATTTACACCTTATTTCACAAGAATATGGCCAGACTGTGAAGAGAAAGCACAAAACTAACTAACAAAACTCCGTGGACATAACCAGTGGCTAAAAGGGAATACGGGACGCCTTCCTGCGGAAAACCAAACAGGAAGGCAGGATTAAGACTTGTAGGACGCGGTCCTGCGGATAGCCAAACAGGAAGACTGGATTCAGACGTGTAGGACGCCTTCCTGCGGACAGCCAAACAAGAAGACCGAATTTAGACGTGTAGGACGCCTTCCTGTGAACAGCCAAACAGGAAGACAGGATTCAGACGCATACTTCTCTCGCTACGGACTGCCAAACGGTCCGAGTCATACGCTCTGACCGGTGGTCGAAAAACACCAAGTCGCGGACGGCCTACGACTTAGCGGGTGACAAACACAAGGGTCTTCCTCAGTGCGGCCGGCCTACACTTTGGAAGATAACAGGGAGCGGAGAGACGGTAACAGAAATTATTCTAAGTCCCAGCCGCAGACGACCAAACGGCTGAGACAAAACAAACATGCAAAATCTCACCAGTACACTCGTAGAGCAGGCAGCTAGATTCGGCGTACGGCCAAGCTCGAATCTTTCTGACTAAACAGCGAGTGAGCACCGGCTTTTATACCCGAAAATCTTAATTAAAGGCGTTAAGCGCATGTTTTTAGACAAAGAGAGTAAAAACTTCTTGAAAATTCTACCATTTTTGTCTAATAAATTTGAATTGAAGTTTTGTCAACTCTTCTGTAACTCTGTGCCTATTTTATACAATTGGCAAGTAAAATGTTCACGTAGCCACCTACTGGTCAATTTATGAAATATTCTATCAAGTATACCTACTTCTTGTCAAAGCTTATTTTAAGTAAAAGCGTGTGATATATTATTACGATGGAAGGCAGAAAAATTTGCAATACAAATTATTGTGTGTTTGGATGCCATTCTAAGGCATCTAGAGAAACCAATTTAAGTTTCCATCGGTTTCCGAAGCTTGGACTTCGAAAAGTACAAGTGATAAATAAGAATGGACACAAAGAATTGCTTAATCAGAGGTTAGCTTGGATAAAAGTAATAAAAACAGAGAAAAACGTAACAAATACAATGGTAATTTGTTCTAAACATTTCGCAAATGAATATTTCTTCTTCCCAGGTAAGTTTTAAACATGTAAAAGTGTTTTTATCAGAAATTATTGTAATTTATATTTGTAGAATTGCCTTCAGTTAGAAGGAAATTAAAATCCAATGCTGTACCGTCCCTCTATTTACCGAAACAAATATCTTCCAAACCAAGTTCAAGAGATTTGCGAATGAAAAGAAGAGGAAACAAGCAAAAAGAAAATTCTGCGAGTAACGAATTATTCGAAGAAGCAGTGCAACAAGTTGAACCAACAGTTGCAGAATCCTCTTTCCAATACACTCAAGAGGAGCATGATGCGGCCGTAACTCTTTTAGGGTTAGTTAACATAAAATTAACAAAAGACATGTCTGTTCAATTAAAAAGTGGTGACATTGTAAACTCTTTTATCGAATGTATCGATTCAGATAAAAAATTAAATACGTTAACCGGGTTGCAAAGTTTTAATTTATTACATTCGATTGAAGTTAATTATAAAAAACTTTTCAAAAATACTAAAAAAGAAAAAACAAGTTTAAGAGAAAAGTTAATACTAACATTTATGAAATTAAAGCAAAATACATCGTTTTGCATGTTAGCCATATTGTTTAAAACCATTAGTTCTGTAACTATATATTTAAACTAATGATACGAAGATTAGCTTATATATTTAAATTTTGTATTCCATGGAGTGATAAAAATTAAATTATTAGAAACATGTCAAAATGTTTCGAATCATTTCAGAACGTTCGAGTTGTACTTGATTGTACCGAGATACCAATTCAGAAACCTAAATGTTTGTGTTGTAGACTTAAGTCATATTCTCATTATAAAGGACATAACACTGTTAAAGTTTTAATTGGAGTTAGTCCTGCAGGACTAATTACATTTGTTAGTAAATGTTATGGTGGAAGAAGTTCGGATAAATCAATATTCGAACAAAGTAATTTAATAGAAAAATTGAATCCAAATGAGGCGATAATGGTTGACAAAGGATTTAAAATTGAAGATAATACTGGTTTATTTGGTGTAAAATTAATAAGACCGCCATTTTTAAGAAATAAAAGCCAACTCTCAGAGGAGGACGCATTAAGAAATTCAAGAATTGCAAGTGCTCGAGTTCATGTCGAACGGGTAATTGAAAGAATAAAAATATTTAAAATTTTGGTACAACCATTGTCGTGTCATTTGTTTGCAAATATAGATGACATATTAACAACTGTTTGTGGCATAACTAATTTAAGTAGTCCTATTCTTAGCGATGATAAGTTTTTGTAATAAATTTTGTAAATACAATTATTCTCTTCTATGGGATGAGTTTTATTATTTGGGTAAATAAAATTACGTTAAGTTTCTATACTTTACACTTTTTATATAAATATGAATATAAAATTTATAAAAATATTGCACATAATATTATTTATAATATACATCAGTGTATTATTACTCTATTATGTTATACATACAGGTGTTCATCGAAAAGCGGATTTAATTCCACAACATAGAATTGTATATTGATGATTTTTGATACTTGTTTTTTCAAATGAATTGAATAAAGGAAAATGAAATTTTTCATTAAATTTTTATGTCGCGCATTTCGTTGTACAACTTGTATGTAAATGAAAAAGAAATAAAACTCTTATTGTTTGTAACATATCACATAAAATTGGAAAATTTAAAATACATAGTTAAATAAAGAAATAGAGTCTTTAAAACAAAAAAGCTATTAATATGATATCACATATGTACATGTAAAAATAGAAAACTAAATTAATTACAATTTACAATCTTATACATTGTTTTGTGTAAGGCATATACAATGAATCATTTTAAAGAAATAATTTTCTTTTAAAACTTTCACCATGTTCTGAGTGAATTCATAATCAAAATGAACTATTATATTTAAAAAAGTTTTCGAAAACGAGGAGTAAACTATGAAATCTCAGGTTTCTACGTTCAGCATTAACATACCCAACTGCACTTGACCGTAGAATTTATGTTTGGGATTTAGAGAAATTTTATTGTTAATTATTTTCAAATAAGGCAAATGTGGAAAACAATCTAATGCCGATACTGTTTTACCTGAAATATATATATATATATATATATATATATATATATATATAAATATATATATATTTATAAACAGCGCACAAGACCTGTCTGGTAACTTATAAAGTTTTCCTATCATTTATTTAAGAATTTACGAAAAGTTACTTTGTACCACTTGTTACCATGCAAAAGCCAGTTTGGGTTCATTAATATTCTTATTTTCTGGACAGATCTTATGTGGTAACATACCTTTAATTGGACATTTTATTTTCAGTAATTTGTGAGGTTTGTTATCTTTATTTAAAATGACTCCATCTGGTGAATATCCAAGCCAGGGGTTATTTATATTTGTTCAAAATCCTGGTTGTGCTACTATCCGATTTAATCTGTTCTTATATATTTCTCTGGCTTCATCTTTCATTGCTGCACCATATTTCATATTGTTGTTACAGAAGCTTTTAGGCCAATAATACTTTTCCGCTTTACTCATCCAGTCGTCTTTTTTAAAAGTGTAAATTTCATAACACCTTGAACCGGTTATTCGAAATTGTCGTTCTTTAATCCAGTTATGTTTTATGGTTGTATTTATTAATATTTCTTCTGGATTCGTATCAGCAAATAATTGGTTGTATGTTTTGAAGCAACAATTCGCAATTTCAATAACAATTTTTTAAGGGTTTGTCAGTATTTCATGGTCTCCGTTCATTCTTATTTCTGTTTTGTTGATAACACCTTCATTATCAACGGAGTTCATTATTTCTCTCCTTCCTTTACTATAAATGAAATATAGTTTTAAGATATAATTAATAAAGAATTACCGTATATACCTATGCTTTGCTAATGAAGAGCTCGTATTAAAATTTAAAAACGTATTCAAAAATATCGGATTTTTCTGCGGCTGTGGTAGATATATTAACAACATTTTCATTTATGGGTTGAATACATTTCGATTTACACCATGGCTTCGGTTTAAATTTCTCTTGGACAACTTCTTTCTTTAGCTTCCATGTACATTTCAGGTCAGTAGATGATAAAATTTCCAACTGATTAAGTTTGAACCTAAAACATGAAAAAATACGACAGAAAAAAGGAAAAGCACATTATAGATCAGAAAATAAACTATCAATATTTTTTTTTTTTTTTTTTTTGTTAAAGGCATCGGCTGCCAGGGCCATTAGCCTTATGTGGTATATATTATTATAAAAATGATAAAATGACAGCACAACATGTTAAAAATATCACCGTTTATTGCCCGTCGGCAGTCAAATAATTAAAACATAGACGTTCACAAAATAAATTAACATGTAGAAATAAATAACAAACAAAACTAACACAACTGAATTGTCTTAAAGTCCTTGGTTAGATCCGATCATAAAGGTCGCAGGCTTGAAGGAAAGTGATGACTTTCCTTATCTCCCCATGATCAGTTAACATTTCTTCGATGTTTTGACCTAAGTCGAAAGCTTGTCTCATCGGTTGCAGAGCGGGACATTCCAATAAAACATGCGGTACAGTTACAGGCACTTGACAGTCCGTGCAGGAGGGCTGTTCCTCCCTTGTGAGTCTGTACCAATACGTTAGACCCGTATGGCCTAATCGCAACCGATGGACTTTAACAAGGTCTCGTCTCGACAGATCATGGGGCAGATTGACAGGTCCAATCGAAGGTTTGATTCGGTGTAGATGATTGTCCACCATGTCCCAACTTTGTTGCCATAAGATGGACAACTTCCTGTACGCTGCATTTCTGACATCAGTGTACTTAATGACTTGCGCTTCTACTGTGTCTCTTGTCGCTGCATTACGCGCAGCATCGTCGGCAACCTCGTTCCCTCGTATCCCAACGTGACTAGGGACCCACACGAAACGGACATGTTTACCCATGTCAGACAGATGTTTTATCAATGATAAAATCATCTGAATGACTGGGTCGGTGGACGAGGAATCTGAGATGGTGGAAAGAATGCTGAGGGAATCGCTAGCAATAGCGAATTCCCTGCCGTTGTGATCGAGAACACAGTAGAGTAGCGCTTGCCAAATAGCATAAGCCTCGGTCGTGTACACTGAGGCATCTGCGTGCAGCGTCCAGTCGTGGGCAGTCTCTTCTACTACTACAGCCGAACCAGAACCTTCTTGAGTCTTGGACCCATCAGTGAAAATCACTTTCACTTCAGGTGGAAACGTGTCCCTTATGCTGAGAAACTTCTGAGTAAAGAATACTGGTGGCATGGAGTGCTTGTCGTATTGGAGTAGATCCAATATGACATCCGCTGGAGGGATAAGCCATGGTACGGTTTCGAGGAAACCCATTGGCATGATACGCGGAAAGTTGTATTCAATTTCACTCAGAAGTTCTCTAGCTCGTACACATAAAGGTTTTGATAAAGCCTGCGACCTAAAATCCTCTTTGAAGAGGATGTCGAAATTCTTATGGCTGCACTGTGCCCACATTTTGCATACGTACGCAAGCGTGAGCTTTTTACGCCTAATGCTCAGAGGTGCTAATCCAGTTTCGCAGCAGAGATTTGCTGTCGGTGTGGTGGGAAAAGCACCAATGCTGTACCGAATGCCAGCGTAGTGTACTGGATCTAGCAACCTCAGCGTTGAGCGCGTAGCAGACGAGTAGACAATGCAACCATAATCAAGTTTCGACAGAACTAGAGCCTGATACACTCGAAGGAGAGTTCGAGGTTCAGCGCCCCACTTCGTACCAGCAAGGACTTTAAGACAATTCAATGCCTGTAAGCATTTGGTTTTTAATTCAATTAGGTAAGGTTTCCAGGTAAGTTTGTGGTCGAACAAAAGACCAAGGAACCTAACCTTGTCCCTACACCTAATCAAATTGCCGTTCAGATACAACATGGGCCCGTAGTGTGGACGGTTTAACCTGCAAAAGTGCAAACATTGGGTTTTCTCGGGGGAAAACTTGAATCCAGTACCTGCAGCCTTCAGGTTAATCTCATTGATTGATGTTTGCAATGTACGATTGATGTCTCTCATTTCCTTTGAGCTAAAGAAAATTGTGAGATCATCAACGTACATGCAAATTCCCACGGTCTTGCTGAGGCCGGAAACAAGGTCATTCACGGCTATCAGGAACAACGTAACACTCAGAGTAGAACCTTGTGGTACTCCATTCTCCAGAGTCCTTCTGGAGGATAAGGTAGTGCCGACTCTAACTCTGAATGTACGGTCCGATAAAAAAGCCCTTATGAATTGTGGTAGATTACCCCGGAATCCCCATTCGTGCATTTTTTGCAGGATGTGATACCGCCACGTCATGTCGTATGCCTTTTCGAGGTCGAAAAATACGGCGACCAAATGCTCACGGCGTTTAAAACTCTTGTGTACTTCGTGTTCTAGGTACACTAACTGGTCGGTCGTTGATCGAAATTTGCGAAAGCCTGCTTGGTGCTCGCTTAAAAGACCCCTGGTCTCGAGACACCAGACTAATCGCTTATTGACCATGCGTTCCAGTAGTTTCCCTAAACACGAAGTAAGGCTGATAGGCCTATAGCTAGAAGCTGAGAGAGGGTCTTTTCCTACCTTCGGAATTGGGACTACAATAGCCTCCTTCCATTCGGTAGGGTAGTTTCCCTCAAACCACAACTTATTATACGTGGAAAGCAAATCTAATTTAAAATCGGGAGTCAGGTGCTTTAACATCTCATTGGTGACGTTATCCTGTCCTGGAGATGATGATGTAGCACTAGCGATTGCAGAATTCAGCTCTTCCAAGGTGAATGGTACATTGTACTCGAGCGGGACATGAGTACTGAAGTCGAGATGTACTTCCCGTTCACGCTTGGAATTGAGGAAAGCTGGCTCGTAGTTCTCAGAACTACTAGTTTCCCCAAATTGATCAGCTACTTTTTCTGCAATCCTGTTCACATCAGTAGTGATGCTGTCATCATCCCATTTCAGGTGGGTCAAAGGTGGTGAATAACCCCGACCCGAGATGCGTCTCACCCTCGACCAACACTCCTGTGTAGTTGTCTCAGACGAAATGCCTGAGACGTAGGCGTTCCATGTATTTCGCTTGCTTTCCAGTATTTTTCGACGGGCTTCAGCTCTAGCTTTTTTAAAGGCTATTAGGTTAGCCTCGCTAGGTTGCCTCTTGAATTTGTTGAAAGCAGCTTTCTTGGCCCGAACGAAACGTTGTACCTCCGGGTTCCACCAGGGTATTCTACGCTTTTAGATACCCGGTTTGGTGGCGGGAATGGACGTTTCAGCTGCTTTCAATAAACTGTTGGATAGATCATTTATCGATTTGTGGACATCATCGCTAAGGGCTGGTGTTTCTAGAGTAACTTCAAACTCTGGCCAGTTGGCTTTGTGGAAAAGCCATTTACTCGGACGAACCTGACTAATGGTAGGGGTGTCCGTAGTGATCACTATCGGGAAGTGATCACTACCATGCAGGTCGTCTAATGCCTTCCAAGAGAATCTATTCGCCAGTCTCGAGGATATAATGGTCAGGTCAATGTGGGAGAAGTCCCTTGACCGTGCATTGAAGTAGGTGGGTGAGCCATCGTTAAGGAGTAGAAGATCCTGGGCTTTAAGCAGGTCTTCTATCATGCGCCCTCGTTGGTCTCTGCGATCTGAGCCCCAGAGCATGTTGTGAGCATTGAAATCTCCAAGTAGTACGAATGGCGTGGGCAATTGTCTAATGACATTGCGTATGTCATCTAAATCCCAATCTGCCTCCGGTAAGTATATACAACATACCGTGAGGACAGTTGGGCAAGACATTCTAATTGCCACTACTTGGAGATTGGTGTCGACAGTGACTCGCTCAAACTGCGCATCGTTCCTTATTATGATGGCCACTCCACCTCGTACCCTGACGTTGGGTGTCATATCTCTCCGGACTATTGAATAGTTCTTTAGCGAGTAAATTTGACCAGGTTTGAAGTGTGTCTCCTGAAGACATGTGCATAGCGGATGAAATTCCGTCAGCAACATCTTCAGCTGACAATAATGATACACACAGCCCTTGATGTTCCACTGAATGATATTATCCATAAGATGGATATGGATAAATTGATCTATCCAACTTCTTTCGGCTTCCTAGGCTACCCTAAAGGCCAGCCTTTTCCCTGTTTTTTCTTCTGGTTGGTATTTGAAGATTGCGACGAGGCTGAGTACGCAGAGAATTCCTCCTCTGAGGAAATCCCTGCCTCGTCGACGGGGCGTTTTCGTTTTTCCGACGACTGAGACGGCGTCGGACTTGATTCACGGTATCGTGGGTTTCTCGGCATTCTGAAACTGTCTTTTGTAACAAATGATGCTTGTAGTGCTTCCACGATAGCCGGGACGATGTGGCTTACCTCAGATGACGTTGAGGGTTTAGATGGCATACTACTCTTTGTTACAAAGACAGCTTTCATAGCCGAGACGAGTTGAGGGATCAGTTCTTTAACAAGAGCAGACGAATCGATCTTTGACGTAGGCGCGGGTGTACTAGCAGCCGCCCTAGAGTAGGATACTCCGGCAGTCGGCGTACGAATTACAACCCTTACCCTTGCCTCAGGATAGGAGAGGTTCTCCTTGGTCTTGAGCTCTTGAATCGCTGCTTCTTGTTTGAATATTGGGCAATTATTAGACCTGGCGGAATGATTTCCGTTGCAATTTATGCACTGAAGGGGTTCTGAGCATGGGCTGCCTTCGTGTAGTTCCTTTCCACACACGCAAACCTGCTTGTTGGGACAGCGCATAGACGTATGCCCGAAACGCTGGCATTTAAAGCAGCGCATTGGAGCAGGAATATACAGCCTCACCTTAAGTACATAAAAGGCAACTTTGATCTTATCAGGTACATTACAACGGTTGAAGGTCAGGATATGGTTTGCGGTATCTACCCACTCACCATTAACCTTAGACCGTATTCTCCTGACTTCAATTACCGCTTGATCCCTCAATTCTTCACAAATATCTTCCACGGTACAGTTCAGCAAGTCGCGACAGAAGATGACACCCTTAGAGTAGTTCATACTCTTATGAGGTGTCACTTCGATGTTAAAATCGGCAAGTTTGCGTACTTTAAGTAACCGTGCTGCCTGAGTCGCAGATACAGTTTCTACTAAAAGCCCATCCTTGATTTTCCTGACCGATTTCAATTCCCCAACGATACCAAAAGGAAGTTTATTAATCAAAAAAGGATTGTTTTTATCAAAATTTCCATCGCAATTTTTTACGACCAGGAACCGGGGTATAACCACCTTTTCCTGGCTCGCAGTACTTTGCGGGTTTTGAGATGGACCCGCACCACCTACTTGATTTGGTGTCGGGGTTTGCTCCCCGGGGGTTTTTACCGTCCCACCAGACGGGCCAATTTTGTCGGCTGGCTTTCCGATAATTGATTGTGAATTGTCCTCCCCTTTGTTCATCTTATACATGGTTTTGTCCAGCGCATAGTGTGAGAAGGAGCGGGCCGGTAAGTTGGGAACGGGTATACCCTCGGACGCATCCTACCCCAGTTCCCCGGGGCCCAACCTAAACCGTTTAACCGACCCCGGAATACACGGACGGGTCGGACTCGTTCGGAGCAGTAGAGGTTCCGACACCTCTACCCATCTCACACTTCCTGATCAGGGCCCGAAGTGGCTGGCTCCTGACTCCTGTAGCTTCGACGCGTCGGCAGAGCAAGCTCACATCAGCCCTTCCTCTCTGACGCCGCGGGAGGACTCCCGCACCACCACCCTTTCGGCATCAAAGCACCCGGGCACTCCCAGCGCCTCTACTACAGGAGCCGATCAACATAATCCAAAGTCATAGCAAAAGTCAAAATCCAAAAAGGTCCGGGACCCGTTAGTTCCTCCTCTGCTGGCAACAGAGGGGTACTAAGCCCCCCCACCACGACAAGGTGGGTCCACGGGGGGGCTATCAATAATAATAAAACAATTTGAAAATATGATGAATGACCGCCTAGTTTAGTACTATTTTTTTAAAGAAAAAGAAAAACAGAACTTAATCTTAAATAATAAAATTAAACTCTTTCTTAAAAAAAAAATAAATACTTTTGTAACACTAGGAGTAGCTACAAGCAGGTTCATCACGACAAGCTCTCGATTTTTATATTTAAGTTTATAATACATATATCACAATAATTGTAAATAATATGTCACATTTACATTAATAAACTTAAATATAATTGTTTTATTATTATTCAATTATAATAACAAAATCAATGAAGTTAATAAAGTCATGCTCATGCTATACATTTAATGATTTAATACAACCTGTTGCAATAAATTAAGACACCTGCAATGTGTTTACATCTACCACCAGCGCCAGCTGTGCATGTGCATAAGAAATTATTAATACATAGTTTGTTATTAGCAAAAATAAATTTGCCAGTTATTTCGTGCGGACTTGCTTGCAAGGCACTTGTTTGTAAGCACAAAGCGAACACAATACGATAAGATTCTTTACTTTCTTTCACTCCACACATAATAATCATTCCGCTATTTACTATTCGCTCTCCTTCCAAGAAACATCTTGATTTATAATCTGCTCTTAAATATGAAAATAATTCTTGAGTTAGAAGTTGCTTATTCGCTCCTATGAAATCCATTTTAATAAAAACCTATCCTAAAAGAATAAAAATATATATTATATGAACATTAAAAAGAACTCTCTGTTCCAATTATAATTTTCACTCACTTTTATATGAATAACAACGCATAAGTCTATTGACATTACATTAAACATTAAAAGTATACTTGATATGGCAACCATTTGCAAAAGCAGTCGCAGCGCCATCAACGGTAATTTTAGTTGCCAATGATGAAAAATTATAAAATTCGGGAGCGAAAGCAAATATTTATATGATTTTTTAGAAAAATAAAGTCAGATTTTACCTATTTTTGAAATGGATATTTTTGTTAAAACATTCATAAAAATGCTTTCGGACCTATACTATGGATAAAATATGATGAAAAATTATAAAATTCGAGCGGAAGCAAATATTTATAGGATTTTTTACAAAAATAAAGTCAGATTTTACCTATTTTTGATGAATACGTTGCATATTGTAAGCTTCATTGGCTGTATTCTAGAGTACCTACCACACTTCAAATAGCAATTTTCTTGTTGTAATGTTTTCTTTTACCTAAATTATGATGAAAAATCGTAAAATTCGGGCGCGGAAGCAAATATTTATATGATTTTTTACAAAAATAAAGTAAGATTTTACCTATTCCTGAAATGGATATTTTTGTTAAAACATTCATAAACATGCTTTTGGACCTATACTATGGATAAAATATAATAAAAAATTATAAAATTCGGGCGCGGAAGCAAATATTTATATGATTTTTTACAAAAATAAAGTAAGATTTTACCTATTTTTGATGATTACGTTGTATATTGTAAGCTACATGGGCTGGATTCTAGAATACCTACCACAATAGAAATAGCAATTTTCTTGTAGCAATGTTTTCTTTTAGTTAAAATATGATGAAAAATCATAAAATTCGGGCGCGGAAGCAAATATTTATATGAGTTTTTACAAAAATAAAGTCAGATTTTACCTATTTTTGAAATGGATATTTTTGGTAAAACATTCATAAACATGCTTTTGGACCTATACTATGGATTAAATATGATGAAAAATTATCAAATTCGGGCGCGGAAGCAAAAATTTATATGATTGTTTACAAAAATAAAGTCAGATTTTACCTATTTTTAATGAATACGTTGTATATTGTAAGCTACATGGGCTGGATTCTAGAATACCTACCACACTTGAAATAGCAATTTTCTTGTTGCATTGTTTTCTTTTAGCTAAAATATGATGAAAAATTATAAAATTCGGACGCGGAAGCAAATATTTATATGATTTTATACAAAAATAAAGTCAGATTTTACTTATTTTTTAAATGGATATTTTTGTTAAAACATTCATAAACATGCTTTTGGACCTATACTATGGATAAAATATAATGAAAAATTATAAAATTCGGGCGCGAAAGCATATATTTATATAATTTTTTACAAAAATTAAGTCAGATTTTACCTATTTTTGATGAATACGTTGTATATTGTAAGCTAAATGGGCTGGATTCTAGAATTCTACCACACTTGAAATAGCAATTTTTTTGTAGCAATGTTTTCTTTTAGCTAAAATATGATGAAAAATCATAAAATTCGGGCGCGAAAGCAAACATTTATGATTTTTTACATAAATAAAGTCAGATTTTACCTATTTTTGAAATGAATATTTTTGTTAAAACATTCATAAACATGCTTTTGGACCTATACTATGGATAAAACATAATAAAAAATTATAAAATTCGGGCGCGGATGCACATATTTATATAATTTTTTACAAAAATTAAGTCGGATTTTACCTATTTTTGGATGAATACGTTGTATATTGTAAGCTTCATTGGCTGGATTCTAGAATACCTACCACACTTGAAATAGCAATTTTCTTGTTGCAATGTTTTCTTTTACCTAAATTAAGATAAAAAATCATAAAATTCGGGCGCGGAAGCAAATATTTATATGATTTTTTACAAAAATAAAGTCAGATTTTACGTATTCTTGAAATTGATATTTTTGTTAAAACATTCATAAACATGCTTTTGGACCTATACTATGGATAAAATATGATAAAAAATTATAAAATTCGGGCGCGGAAGCAAATATTAATATGATTTTTTGCAAAAATAAAGTCAGATTTTACCTATTTTTGATGAATACGTTGTATATTGTAAGCTACATGGGCTGGATTCTAGAATACCTACCACAATTGAAATAGCAATTTTCTTGTTGCAATGTTTTCTTGTAGCTAAAATATGATAAAAAATCATAAAATTCGGGTGCGGAAGCAAATATTTATATGATTTTTTACAAAAATAAAGTCAGATTTTACCCATATTTGAAATGGATATTTTTGTTAAAATATTCATAAACATGCTTTTGGACCTATACTATAGATAAAATATAATGAAAAATTATAAAATTTGGGCGCGGAAGCAAATATTTATATATAATTTTTTACAAAAATAAAGTCAGATTTTACCTATTTTTGATGAATACGTTGTATATTGTAAGCTACATGGTCTGGATTCTAGAATACCTACCACAATTGAAATAGCAATTTTCTTGTAGCAATGTTTTCTTTTAGCTAAAATATGATGAAAAATCATAAAATTCGGACGCGGAAGCAAATATTTATATGATTTTTTACAAAAATAAAGTCAGATTTTACCTATTTTTGATGAATACGTTGTATAATGTAAGCTACATGGGGTGGATTCTAGAATACCACCACACTTGAAATAGAAATTTTATTGTTGCAATGTTTTCTTTTAGCTAAAATATGATGAAAAATTATAATATTCGGGCGCGGAAGCAAATATTTATGATTTTTTACAAAAATAAAGTTAGATTTTACCTATTTTTGAAATGGATATTTTTGTTACACCATTCATAAACATGCTTTTGGACCTATACTATGGATAAAATATAATGAAAAATTATAAAATTCGGGCGCGGATGCAAATATTTATATAATTTTTTACAAAAATTAAGTCAGATTTTACCTATTTTTTGATGAATACGTTGTATATTGTAAGCTTCATTGGCTGGATTCTAGAATACCTACCACACTTGAAATAGCAATTTTCTTGTTGCAATGTTTTCTTTTACCTAAATTAAGATAAAAAATCATAAAATTCGGGCGCGGAAGCAAATATTTATATGATTTTTTACAAAAATTAAGTCAGATTTTACCTATTCTTGAAATGGATATTTTTGTTAAAACATTCATAAACATGCTTTTGGACCTATACTATGGATAAAATATGATAAAAAATTATAAAATTCGGGCGCAGAAGCAAATATTTATATGATTTTTTGCAAAAATAAAGTCAGATTTTACCTATTTTTGATGAATACGTTGTATATTGTAAGCTACATTGGCTGGATTCTAGAATACTTACCACAATTGAAATAGCAATTTTCTTGTTGCAATGTTTTATTTTAGCTAAATTATGATGAAAAATCATAAAATTTGGACGCGGAAGTAAATATTTATATGATTTTTTACAAAAATAAAGTTAGATTTTACCTATTTTTGATGAATACGTTGTATATTGTAAGCTAGATGGGGTGGATTCTAGAATACCACCACACTTGAAATAGCAATTTTCTTGTTGCAATGTTTTCTTTTACCTAAAATATGATGAAAAATTATAATATTTGGGCGCGGAAACAAATATTTATGATTTTTTACAAAAATAAAGTTAGATTTTACCTATTTTTGAAATGGATATTTTTGTTACACCATTCATAAACATGCTTTTGGACCTATACTATGGATAAAATATAATGAAAAATTATAAAATTCGGGCGCGGATGCAAATATATATATAATTTTTTACAAAAATTAAGTCAGGTTTTACCTATTTTTTGATGAAAACATTGTATATTGTAAGCTTCATTGACTGGATTCTAGAATACCTACCACACTTGAAATAGCAATTTTCTTGTTGCAATGTTTTCTTTTACGTATATTATGACGAAAAATTATAAAATTCGGTCGCGGAAGCAAATATTAATATGATTTTTTACAAAAATAAAGTCAGATTTTACCTATTTTTGATGATTACGTTGCATGTTGTAAGCTTCATTGGCTGGATTCTAGAATACAACCACACTTGAAATAGCAATTTTCTTGTTGCATTGTTTTCTTTTAGCTAAAATATGATAAAAAATTATAGAATTCGGGCGCGGAAGCAAATATTTATATGATTTTTTACAAAAATAAAGTCAGATTTTACCTATTTTTAAAATGGATATTTTTGTTACACCATTCTTAAACATGCATTTGGACCTATACTATGGATAAAATATAATGAAAAATTATAAAAATCGGGCGCGGAAGCAAAAATTTATATAATTTTTTACAAAAATCAAGTCAGATTTTACCTATTTTTGATGAATAAGTTGTATATTGTAAGCTACATGGGCTAGATTCTAAAATACCTACCACACTTGAAATAGCAATTTTCTTGTTGCAATGTTTTGTTTTAGCTAAAATATGACGAAAAATTATAAAATTCGTTCGCGGAAGCAAATATTAATATGATTTTTACAAAAATAAAGCTAGATTTTACCTATTTTGGATGATTACATTGCATATTGTAAGCTTCATTGGCTGGATTCTAGAATACCACCACACTTGAAATAGCAATTTTCTTGTTGCAATGTTTTCTTTTAGCTAAAATATAATGAAAAATCATAAAATTCAGGCGCGGAAGCAAATATTTATATGATTTTTTATAAAAATAATGTCAGATTTTACCTATTTTTGAAATGAATATTTTTGTTAAATCATTCATAAACATGCTTTTGGACCTATAATATGGATAAAATATGATGAAAAATTATAAAATTCGGGCGCGAAAGAAAATATTTATATGATTTTTTACAAAAATAAAGTCATATTTTACCTATTTTTAATGAATACATTGTATATTGTAAGCTACATGGGCTGGATTCTAGAATACCTACCACACTTGAAATAGCAATTTTCTTGTAGCAATGTTTTCTTTTAGCTAAAATATGATGAAAAATTATAAAATTCGGTCGCGGAAACAAATATTTATATGATTTTTTACAAAAATAAAGTCAGATTTTACCTAAATTTGATGAATACGTTGCATATTGTAAGCTTCATTGGCTGGATTCTAGAATACCACGAAACTTGAAATATCAATTTTCTTATTGCAATATTTTCTTTTAGCTAAAATATGATAAAAAATGATAAAATTCGGGCGCGAAAGCAAATATTTATATGACTTTTAACAAAAATAAAGTCAGATTTTACCTATTTTTGATGAATACGTTGCATATTGTAAGCTTCATTGGCTGGATTCTAGAATACCACCACACTTGAAATAGCAATTTTCTTGTTGCAATGTTTTCTTTTAGCTAAAATATGATGAAAAATTACAAAATTCGGCCGCGGAAGCAAATATTTATATGATTTTTTGCAAAAATAAAGTCAGATTTTACCTATTCTTAAAATGGATATTTTTGTTAAAACATTCTTAAACATGCTTTTGGACCTATACTATGGCTAAAATATGATGAAAAATTATAAAATTAGGTCGCGGAAGCAAATATTTATATGATTTTTTACAAAAATAAAGTCAGATTTTACCTATTTTTGATGAAAACGTTGCATATTGTAAGCTTCATGGGCTGGATTCTAGAATACCTACCACAATTGAAATGCAATTTTCTTGTAGCAATGTTTTCTTTTAGCTAAAATATGATGAAATATCATAAAATTCGGGCGCCGAAGCAAATATTTATATGATTTTTTACAAAAATAAATTCAGATTTTACCTTTTTTAATGAATACGTTGTATATTGTAAGCTACATGGGCTGGATTCTAGAATACCTACCACACTTGAAATAGCAATTTTCGTGTTGCAATATTTTCTTTTAGCTAAAATATGATGAAAATTTATTAAATTCGGGCGCGGAAGCAAATATTTAAATGATTTTTTACAAATATAAAGTCAGATTTTACCTATTTTTGAAATGGATATTTTTGTTACACCATTCATAAACATGCTTTTGGACCTATACTATGGATAAAATACAATGAAAAATTATAAAATTCGGGCGCGGAAGCAAATATTTATATAATTTTTTACAATAATTAAGTCAGATTTTACCTATTTTTGATGAATACGTTGTATATTGCAAGTTACATGGGCTGGACTCTAGAATACCTACCACAATTGAAATAGCAGTTTTCTTGTAGCAATGTTTTCTTTTACCTAAATTATGATGAAAACTCATAATATTCGGGCGCGGAAGCAAATATTTATATGATTTTTTACAAAAAGAAAATCAGATTTTACCTATTTTTAATGAATACGTTGTATATCGTAAGCTACATGGGCTGGATTCCAGAATACCTACCACACTTGAAATAGCAATTTTCTTGTTGCAATGTTTTCTTTTACCTAATTTATGATGAAAAATTATAAAATTCGGTCGCGGAAGCAAATATTTATATGATTTTTTACAAAAATAAAGCTAGATTTTACCTATTTTGGATGATTACATTGCATATTGTAAGCTTCATTGGCTGGATTCTAGAATACCACCACACTTGAAATAGCAATTTTCTTGTTGCAATGTTTTCTTTTAGCTAAAATATAATGAAAAATCATAAAATTCAGGCGCGGAAGCAAATATTTATATGATTTTTTATAAAAATAATGTCAGATTTTACCTATTTTTGAAATGAATATTTTTGTTAAATCATTCATAAACATGCTTTTGGACCTATAATATGGATAAAATATGATGAAAAATTATAAAATTCGGGCGCGAAAGAAAATATTTATATGATTTTTTACAAAAATAAAGTCATATTTTACCTATTTTTAATGAATACATTGTATATTGTAAGCTACATGGGCTGGATTCTAGAATACCTACCACACTTGAAATAGCAATTTTCTTGTAGCAATGTTTTCTTTTAGCTAAAATATGATGAAAAATTATAAAATTCGGTCGCGGAAACAAATATTTATATGATTTTTTACAAAAATAAAGTCAGATTTTACCTAAATTTGATGAATACGTTGCATATTGTAAGCTTCATTGGCTGGATTCTAGAATACCACCAAACTTGAAATATCAATTTTCTTATTGCAATATTTTCTTTTAGCTAAAATATGATGAAAAATGATAAAATTTGGGCGCGAAAGCAAATATTTATATGACTTTTAACAAAAATAAAGTCAGATTTTACCTATTTTTGATGAATACGTTGCATATTGTAAGCTTCATTGGCTGGATTCTAGAATACCACCACACTTGAAATAGCAATTTTCTTGTTGCAATGTTTTCTTTTAGCTAAAATATGATGAAAAATTACAAAATTCGGCCGCGGAAGCAAATATTTATATGATTTTTTGCAAAAATAAAGTCAGATTTTACCTATTCTTAAAATGGATATTTTTGTTAAAACATTCTTAAACATGCTTTTGGACCTATACTATGGCTAAAATATGATGAAAAATTATAAAATTAGGTCGCGGAAGCAAATATTTATATGATTTTTTACAAAAATAAAGTCAGATTTTACCTATTTTTGATGAAAACGTTGCATATTGTAAGCTTCATGGGCTGGATTCTAGAATACCTACCACAATTGAAATGCAATTTTCTTGTAGCAATGTTTTCTTTTAGCTAAAATATGATGAAATATCATAAAATTCGGGCGCCGAAGCAAATATTTATATGATTTTTTACAAAAATAATGTCAGATTTGACCTATTTTTGAAATGGAAATTTTTGTTAAAAATTCATAAACATGCTATAGGACCTATACTATGGATAAAATATGATGAAAAATTATAAAATTCGGTCGCGGAAGCAAATATTTATATGATTTTTTACAAAAATAAATTCAGATTTTACCTTTTTTAATGAATACGTTGTATATTGTAAGCTACATGGGCTGGATTCTAGAATACCTACCACACTTGAAATAGCAATTTTCGTGTTGCAATATTTTCTTTTAGCTAAAATATGATGAAAATTTATAAAATTCGGGCGCGGAAGCAAATATTTAAATGATTTTTTACAAATATAAAGTCAGATTTTACCTATTTTTGAAATGGATATTTTTGTTACACCATTCATAAACATGCTTTTGGACCTATACTATGGATAAAATACAATGAAAAATTATAAAATTCGGGCGCGGAAGCAAATATTTATATAATTTTTTACAATAATTAAGTCAGATTTTACCTATTTTTGATGAATACGTTGTATATTGCAAGTTACATGGGCTGGACTCTAGAATACCTACCACAATTGAAATAGCAGTTTTCTTGTAGCAATGTTTTCTTTTACCTAAATTATGATGAAAACTCATAATATTCGGGCGCGGAAGCAAATATTTATATGATTTTTTACAAAAAGAAAGTCAGATTTTACCTATTTTTAATGAATACGTTGTATATCGTAAGCTACATGGGCTGGATTCCAGAATACCTACCACACTTGAAATAGCAATTTTCTTGTTGCAATGTTTTCTTTTACCTAATTTATGATGAAAAATTATAAAATTCGGTCGCGGAAGCAAATATTTATATGATTTTTTACAAAAATAAAGCCAGATTTTACCTATTCTTGAAATGGATATTTTTGTTAAAACATTCATAAACATGCATTTGGACCTATACTATGGATAAAATATAATAAAAAATTATAAAATTCGGGCGCGGAAGCAAATATTTATATAATTTTTTACAAACATTAAGTCAGATTTTTCCTATTTTTGATGAATACGTTGTATATTGTAAGCTTCATAAGCTGGATTCTAGTATACATACCACACTTGAAATAGCAATTTTCTTGTTGCAATGTTTTCTTTTACCTAATTTATGATGAAAAATCATAAAATTCGGGCGCGGAAGCAAATATTTATATGATTTTTAACAAAAATAAAGTCAGATTTTACCTATTCTTGAAATGGATATTTTTGTTAAAGCATTCATAAACATGCTTTTGGACCTATACTATGGATAATATATGATGAAAAATTATAAAATTCGTCGCGGAAGCAAATATTTATGATTTTTTACAAAAATAAAGTCAGATTTTACGTATTTTTGATGAATGCGTTGTATATTGTAAGCTACATGGGCTGGATTCTAGAATACCTACCTCAATTGAAATAGCAATTTTCTAGTAGCAATGTTTTCTTTTAGCTAAAATATGATAAAAAAATCATAAAATTTGGGCGCGGAAGCAAATATTTATATGATTTTTTACAAAAATAAAGACAGATTTTACCTATTTTTGAAATGAATATTTTTGGTAAAACATTCATTAACATGCTTTTGGACCTATACTATAGAGAGAATATGATAAAAAATTATAAAATTCGGGCGCGGAAGCAAATATGTATATGATTTTTTACAAAAATTAAGTCAGATTTTTCCTATTTTTGATGAATACGTTGTATATTGTAAGCTTCATTGGCTGGATTCTAGAATACCTACCACAATTGAAATAGCAATTTTCTTGTAGCAATGTTTTCTTTTAGCTAAAATATGATGAAAAATCATAAAATTCGGCCGCGTAAGCAAATATTTATATGATTTTTTACAAAAATAAAGTCAGATTTTACCTATATTTGAAATGGATATTTTTGTTAAAATATTCATAAACATGCTTTTGGACCTATACTATAGATAAAATATAATGAAAAATTATAAAATTTGGGCGCGGAAGCAAATATTTATATAATTTTTTACAAAAATAAAGTCGGATTTTACCTATTTTTGATGAATACGTTGTATATTGTAAGCTACATGGGCTGGATTCTAGAATACCTACCACAATTGAAATAGCAATTTTCTTGTAGCAATGTTTTCTTTTAGCTAAAATATGATGAAAAATCATAAAATTTGGACGCGAAAGCAAATATTTATATGATTTTTTACAAAAATAAAGTCAGATTTTACCTATTTTTGATGAATACGTTGTATATTGTAAGCTACATGGGGTGGATTCTAGAATACCACCACACTTGAAATAGCAATTTTCTTGTTGCAATGTTTTCTTTTAGCTAAAATATGATGAAAAATTATAATATTCGGGCGCGGAAGCAAATATTTATGATTTTTTACAAAAATAAAGTTAGATTTTACCTATTTTTGAAATGGATATTTTTGTTACACCATTCATAAACATGCTTCTGGACCTATACTATGGATAAAATATAATGAAAAATTATAAAATTCGGGCGCGGATGCAAATATTTATATAATTTTTTACAAAAATTAAGTAAGATTTTACCAATTTTTTGATGAATACATTGTATATTGTAAGCTTCATTGACTGGATTCTAGAATACCTACCACACTTGAAATAGCAATTTTCTTGTTGCATTGTTTTCTTTTACCTATATTATGACGAAAAATTATAAAATTCGGTCGCGGAAGCAAATATTAATATGATTTTTTACAAAAATAAAGTCAGATCTTACCTACTTTTGATGATTTCGTTTCATGTTGTAAGCTTCATTGGCTGGATTCTAGAATACCACCACACTTGAAATAGCAATTTTCTTGTTGCATTGTTTTCTTTTAGCTAAAATATGATAAAAAATTATAGAATTCGGGCGCGGAAGCAAATATTTATATGATTTTTCACAAAAATAAAGTCAGATTTTACTTAAATTTGATGAATACGTTGCATATTGTAAGCTTCATTGGCTGGATTCTAGAATACTACCAAACTTGAAATAGCAATTTTCTTATTGCAATATTTTCTTTTAGCTAAAATATGATGAAAAATTATAAAATTCGGGCGCGGAAGCAAATATTTATATGACTTTTAACAAAAATAAAGTCAGATTTTACCTATTTTTGATGAATACGTTGCATATTGTAAGCTTCATTGGCTGGATTCTAGAACACCACCACACTTGAAATAGCAATTTTCTTGTTGCAATGTTTTCTTTTAGCTAAAATATGATGAAAAATTACAAAATTCGGCCGCGGAAGCAAATATTTATATGATTTTTTGCAAAAATAAAGTCAGATTTTACCTATTCTTAAAATGGATATTTTTTTGTTAAAACATTCTTAAACATGCTTTTGGACCTATACTATGGATAAAATATGATGAAAAATTATAAAATTCGGGCGCGGAAGCAAATATTTATATGATTTTTTACAAAAATAAAGTCAGATTTTACCTATTTTTGATGAATACGTTGTATATTGTAAGCTACATGGGCTGGATTCTAGAATACCTACCACAATTGAAATGCAATTTTCTTGTAGCAATGTTTTCTTTTAGCTAAAATATGATGAAATATCATAAAATTCGGGCGCGGAAGCAAATATTTAGATGATTTTTTACAAAAATAAAGTCAGATTTTACCTATTTTTGAAGAATACGTTGCATATTAATATTTTTATTGTGCGTGGTTGACGTTTCTGTCATATGCTCTGTGTATTTACTGTTTTTTTAGTGGTATATTTATAAATTATTTATGTAAGTTATATATTAGTGTGCCGATCTAGTTTTCATCTTTTTCTATATCCCTATTACTTTATGATTCCTACTACCAGGGGTAAGTTAAGGGCTATTTTATATTTTTTATATATTTTTTAAAAGCGTGGTTCGCAATTTTTGTTTATACTTGCAAAACGTGAATACAGGTTCATTCACCTCTACTATTATTGCTACACCTATTGGGTGTTTCTGTTTTTGACATACGGGATGTTGTTTGGCGCATTGTAAAATATTTAAAAAAATTTTTAGTTTTTATATAGTTATTATATTTATTTATATATTTTATCTGTAATTTTATTTCAATATTTTTTATAATTATTTTTAGGTACCTACTTTTAGTTCTTGCTACATTTTAAATCGGTAAAAATTTTTTCTTAAAAAAATAATTGTTTTAGGTTATAGGCTTTATGTTCGGTCATCCGTTTTCTTCATTGTCAGTAACACCATTTTCTCAATTGTTTACCCTCCCGTGGTCCAACTCCTGTATGTTGTAAGCCCTAAGCCGTGACGGACCGCACTGGCGCTTCCGATTTCCCTTCTTGTGTCCTTCGTGCTGTACTCACATTCATTCTTTTAGTTTAGGAGTTACTATTTTTAAGAAAGTTTTATTATACTACATATTTTATTTATTTATTTATGAAATCATGGCATGTGCAAAATGTAAATTTAAAACAAAAGACGGTTTAGTAGGATGTGAAGGCTCATGCAATAAATGGTTTCGCTCCAGTTGCATTAATATGAGTGATGCTGAATTTAAATTTATTGAAAAAAATAATAATCTACTGTACTTGTGTGACATTTGTAAACGTACATGTGATGTTATTGATAAATCGAAAGCAATTAACATTGAATCTAATCTTAAAGATCTACAAAATAGTATGTCGAAACTATCTCATTTTACTAACGATATGCAAATCAGTACAATGCTAGATAAGTTACAAACAGATTTACATTTAAAATTTGAATCGGTTGTTTCGAAGTTTAAAGTTGAATTTCAACAATCACTCGAGGAAACGCTTAAAGACCTTTATAATGAAATTAACTCTAACTCTAGACCTACTTCTGTATCTTACTCTGATATTACCAAGAAAAATGTTGAACCCCCTATTATTGTTAAACCAAAGAAAACTCAAAGTTCTGTAGCAACGAAATCAGATCTGCTCAAGACGATCGACCCTATCACTTTAGATATCAAAGTTTCTAATATCCGTAACAAACGTAATGGAAGCTTAATTGTTAATTGCGTTAATTCTGAAGAAACTACCAAATTAAAAGATCTAGTAAACAAAAAGATGAGTGATAAATATGACGTACAACAAACAGCCGCTTTTCACCCTAGAATCAGACTTGTTGGCATGACAGATAAGCTGGATTCAGAACAGGTAACTAAGTATCTTAAATCATTGAATAAATCATATATTTCCGAAGATTCTTTATGTGATATTAAATTGATTAAACCACTGCGTAACAATAACAAATTGTATCAATGTGTTGTTCAAGTCGACCGTGAAACTTATAGAAAATCATTAAATGTGGGCAAACTATGGATTGGATATGACTACTGTTCTGTGTACGATGCTGTGGATATTTGAAGGTGTTTTAAATGTTGTGGCTTCCATCACAATGCATCTCACTGTACAAAAAAGGAACCTACATGCCCGAAATGTGCAGGAGCCCATGAACTCAGTGCATGTACCTCCAATATTTTAAATTGTGTTCATTGTTTACATATTAAATCCACTCAAAATACTGCTATTTCCACGGATCATCCCGTTTGGGACTCGGATTGTCATGTTTACAAAGAAACGTTACGAAAACTTAAAGAGACTATACTTGGTGATGCATAGCAATTACTGAATTTTCAACCAAACAAGATGTCATCCCTTGATAAGTGTGATAATGAGCATAATGATATGTTAGTATGCTACTATCAAAACGTTAGAGGTTTGAATACCAAATGCACTGATATTTTCATAAACTCTATAAGTTCTCCTCAATACCATATATTTGCTCTTACAGAGACTTGGTGTCACGAAGGTATCAACAACTCAGAGTTATTTGATATCAACAAGTATGAAGTTTTCAGAAGCGATCGTAATTTTCTCTTGACTAATACTAAACGCGGTGGAGGTGTTCTTATCGCCGTTAAAAAAGAATTCAAACCCATACAATTAGATATCCGATCACTTTGTCCTCAATTACAAGACATAATTAACATTGATATCCTACTTATTAAAATATCGTCAAACTTCAAAACATTATATGTAATTAATCTTTATATCCCACCTTCCTGTGGAGCTAATAACTACAGCACTTTATTTGACTCTATTTGCGCTCTTAACTGTCTGTTTAATTCAAATGTTTTAATTTTTGGAGACTTCAACATATCAAATTATTATAATTGTGTCTTTAAGGATCACTATTGTCCCTTTTACGACATGTTACACAATTTTACTAATTTTTATAACTTACTTCAATACAATTTTATAGTTAATACATACGGTAAAATTCTCGATCTCATTTTAAGTAACATCTCTTGTTCTGTATCAAAATCTAAAGATATCTTAGTGAAAGAAGACCAGCATCATCCTGCTTTAACCATACTATTTAATTTAAAAATAAAGAACAATAAATTTCACTCTACCAACAATAATGGTTACAACTTTCCGCTTTTATACAATGATCTTGCAAATACAGATTGGAAGAGTCTTAATACCTGCAAAGATGTTAATGTAGCAATAGATAAATTTTATGGTATCGTTAACAATATATTAAATACACACGTTCCGAAGAAACTAAAAACTAAAGGTAGTTATCCGGCATGGTATACTGGTTCACTGATATTTATGATTAATAAAAAGCATAAAGCATGGAAACAATTCAAGAAATCAGGAAATATACTGTACGAAATGGAATTTAAACACTTAAGAGCACAAATTAAAATTGATATAAAAATAGCATATAAAAATTATCATGACACTTTACAAAATGAAATGAAAAATGACCCCAAGAAGTTTTGGTCTTTTATTAATCAAAAAAGAAATACATCATCCATACCATCTACTTTAAAATACAAAAATCAAATTTTAGATAATGAAAAAGATATAGTCGAAGGATTTGCCCAATATTTTTTATCATCATTTAATGACAACCAGGGAAGCGGAATTACTAATTCTAATATAAACAATTGCCCAAACCTTTCTATTAACAGCGTATCAGAGGAGGATGTGTTATCCGCAATACAAAAATTAAATTCTAAATTAACAATGGGGCCAGATCAATTTCCTTCTTTCATCCTTAAAGACTGTGCAACTGCATTTGTAAAACCTCTTACAATCCTCTTTAATTTAATATTACAAACATCTACATTTCCTAATCAATGGAAAATTTCTCGCATATGCCCAATCTTTAAAAAAGGAGACAGACATGATATGACTAACTACAGACCAATTGCTATTATCTCAAACTTCAGCAAAATTTTTGAAATTATCCTCCATTCCACGATTTATAATCATGTGAGCAATTTAATATCAGAGAACCAACATGGTTTTATAAAAGGAAAATCCACAGTCACAAATTTAATATGTATAACACAATTTATCAGCGAAGCTTTAGACAATCAAAACCAAGTAGATGTTATTTATACGGATTTCTCCAAAGCATTCGATAAAATCGATCACTCTATGCTTATTGCAAAACTACACTCTTTTGGTTTTTCCGATTCCCTCATTATGTTATTTTCGTCTTATCTACATAATAGACAACAGTTTGTTAGCTACGGTGGATTTCAATCATTGCTTTTCGATCAAGTATCAGGCGTACCTCAAGGTTCGGTATTAGGTCCTCTTCTTTTTAATCTATTCATTAACGACATAACCAACGTCATAAAGGTACCATTTTTAATGTTTGCAGATGATTTAAAACTCTACTCTACCGTATCATCTCAAAAAGATTGTAAAAACATTCAAGCCAATTTAAATGAAATTTATAACTGGTGCGTAAATAACAATCTGTTACTTAATATCAACAAATGTAACATCATGAGCTTTCATAGAAAATCTAATCCAATCACCTATAAATATGTGATTGACAACAATACTCTGCATAGACCTAATTCTTTTAAAGACTTAGGTGTTATATTCGATCCCAAATTACTGTTTACCGAACATATCAAACGTTCAGTAGCATCTGCCTACAGGAGTCTAGGACTAATAATTAGAAATGCTCAATTTTTCAACGACATTTCAATTTTAAGACTATTGTTTATTTCCCTAGTACGTCCTCAATTAGAATACTGTTCAGTAATTTGGAATCCCTTGTACATGAATCAGAGCGAATCCATTGAAAAAGTGCAAAGAAAATTTTTAAAGTTTGCCAAATATATAGTGGATGGTTGTTATCCGCCCAGAGGTACGTCCCAGAATAAGCTGTTGGAAACTTTTCATTTAAATTTCCTTCACCACAGACGCACCATTAACTCAATAATTCAACTACAAAAAATTATTAACAATGATATAGATTGTGCTTATATTATGAATAAAATTAATTTTAAGTCCCTAGACTATCTGCCAGACATACAAATACTTTCTACATTAAAACTGCACGATCAAATACACTAATGAAATCACCATTAAATCAAATGCTTCAAAATTATCATCAAATCGAATCATACGTAGACATATTTTACGATAGTATTAAGTGTACGAAAAAATGCATTATTTATTTATCTTAAATCATTTACATATCTATTTTTTTTTTCCTTACCCTAGAATTGGACAGTAGTCTGTTGGGTATTGCATTGAAATAATAATAATAATAATAATAATAACAATATTGTAAGCTTCATTGGCTGGGTTCTAGAATACCACCCCACATGAAATAGCAATTTTCTTGTTGCAATGTTTTCTTTTAGCTAAAATATGATAAAAAATTATAAAATTCGGGCGCGGAAGCAAATATTTATATGATTTTTTACAAAAATAAAGTCAGATTTTACCTATTTTTCATGAATACGCCGTATATTGTAAGCTATATGGGCTGGATTCTGGAATACCTACCACAATTGAAATAGTAATTTTCTTGTAGCAATGTTTTCTTTTAGCTAAAATATGATGAAAAATCATAACATTCGGGCGCGGAAGCAAATATTTATATGATTTTTTACAAAAATAAAATCATATTTTACCTATTTTTGAAATGGAAATTTTTGTTAAAAATTCATAAACATGCTTTAGGACCTATACTATGGATAAAATATGATGAAAAATTATAAAAATCGGCGCGGAAGCAAATATTTATATGATTTTTTACAAAAATAAATTCAGATTTTACCTATTTTTAATGAATACGTTGTATATTGTAAGCTACATGGGCTGGATTCTAGAATACCTACCACACTTGAAATAGCAATTTTCGTGTTGCAATATTTTCTTTTAGCTAAAATATAATGAAAATTTATAAAATTCGGGCGCGAAGCAAATATTTAAATGATTTTTTACAAATATAAAGTCAGATTTTACCTATTTTTGAAATGGATATTTTTGTTACACCATTCATAAACATGCTTTTGGACCTATACTGTGGATAAAATATAATGAAAAATTATAAAATTCGGGCGCGAAAGCAAATATTTATATAATTTTTTACAATAATTAAGTCAGATTTTACCTATTTTTGATGAATACGTTGTATATTGTAAGTTACATGGGCTGGACTCTAGAATACCTACCACAATTAAAATAGCAGTTTTCTTGTAGCAATGTTTTCTTTTAGCTAAAATATGATGAAAAATCATAAAATTCGGGCACGGAAGCAAATATTTATATGATTTTTTACAAAAATTAAGTCAGATTTTACCTATTTTTGATGAATACGTTGTATATTGTAAGTTGCATGGGCTGGACTCTAGAATACCTACCACAATTGAAATAGCAGTTTTCTTTTAGCAATGTTTTCTTTTAGCTAAAATATGATGAAAAATCATAAAATTCGGGCACGGAAGCAAATATTTATATGATTTTTTACAAAAATAAAGTCAGATTTTACCTATTTTTGATGAATACGTTGCATATTGTAAGCTTCATTGGCTGGATCCTAGAATACCACCACACTTGAAATAGCAATTTTGTTGTTGCAATGTTTTCTTTTAGCTAAAATATGATGAAAAATTATAAAATACGGGCGCGGAAGCAAATATTTATATGATTTTTTACAAAAATACAGTCAGATTTTACCTAGTTTTGATGAATACGTTGTATATTGTAAGCTACATGGGCTGGGTTCTGGAATACCTACCACAATTGAAATAGCAATTTTCTTGTAGCAATGTTTTCTTTTAGCTAAAATATAATGAAAAATCATAAAATTTGATCGCGGTAGCAAATATTTATATGATTTTTTACAAAAATAAAGTCAGATTTAAACTATTTTTGAAATGAATATTTTTGTTAAAACATTCAAAAACATGCTTTTGGACCTATACTATGGATAAAATATGATGAAAAATTATAAAATTCGGGCGCGGAAGCAAATATTTATATGATTTTTTACAAAAATAAAGTCAGATTTTACCTATTTTTGAAATGGATATTTTTGTTAAAACATTCATAAACATTCTTTTGGACCTATACTATGGATAAAATATAATGAAAAATTATAAAATTTGGGCGCGGAAGCAAATATTTATATAATTTTTTACAAAAATAAAGTCAGACTTTACCTATTTTTGATAAATACGTTGTATATTGTAAGCTACATGGGTTGGATTCTAGAATACCTACCACAATTGAAATAGCAATTTTCTTGTAGCAATGTTTTCTTTTACCTAAAATATGATGAAAAATCATAAAATTCGGGCGCGGAAGCAAATATTTATATAATTTTTTACAAAAATAATGTCAGATTTTACCTATTTTTGATAAATACGTTGCATATTGGAAGCTTCATTGGCATGATTCTAGAATACCACCACACTTGAAATAGCAATTTTCTTGTTGCAATGTTTTCTTTTACCTAAATTATGATGAAAAATCATAAAATTCGGGCGCGGAAGCATATATTTATATGATTTTTTACAAAAATAAAGTCAGATTTTACCTATTTTTGAAATGGATATTTTTGTAAAACATTCATAAATATGCTTTTGGACCTATACTATGGATAAAATATGATGAAAAATTATAAAATTCGGGCGCGGAAGCAAATATTTATATGATTTTTTACAAAAATAAAGTCAGATTTTACCTATTTTTGATGAACACGTTATATATTGTAAGCTACATGGGCTGGATTCTAGAATACCTACCACAATTGAAATAGCAATTTTCTTGTAGCAATGTTTTCTTTTAGCTAAAATATGATGAAAAATCATAAATTTCGGATGCGGAAGCAAATATTTATATGATTTTTTACAAAAATAAAGTCAGAATTTACCTATATTTGATAAATACGTTGCATATTATAAGCTTCATTGGCTGGATTCTAGAATACCACCACACTTGAAATAGCAATATTCATGTTGCAATGTTTTCTTTTAGCTAAAATATGATGAAAAATTATAAAATTCGGGCGCGGAAGCAAATATTTATATGATTTTTTACTAAAATAAGGTCGATTGTACCTATTTTTGAAATGGATATTTTTGTTAAAACATTCATAAACATGCTTTTGGACCTATATTATGGATAAAATATAATGAAAAATTATAAAATTCAGGCGCGGAAGCAAATACTTATATATATTGTTACGAAAATTAAGTCAGATTTTACCTATTTTTGATGTATACATTGTATATTGTAAGCTTCATTGGCTGGATTCTAGAATAGCTACCACACTTGAAATAGCAAATTTCTTGTTGCAATGTTTTCTCTTACCTAAATTATGATGAAAAATCATAAAATTCGGGCGCGGAAGCAAATATTTATATGATTGTTTACAAAAATAAAGTCAGATTTTACCTATTCTTGAAATGGATATTTTTGTTAAAACATTCATAAACATGCTTTTGGACCCATACTATGGATAAAATATGATGAAAAATTATAAAATTCGGGCGCAGAAGCAAATATTTATATGATTTTTTACAAAAATAAAGTCAGACTTATATATATATATATATATATATATATATATATATATATATATAATCGGTTCATCTTCTACTCTGTGGGTGTTGATGTATTTCATTACTTATTCTTCTACAAAGCTTTTCCATTTCTTTTTATGTTTAGATAATTCATGCGCTCTTCTGCTTGTTATATTTCTGTTCTTCAGAATTTCGTCTATGATGTCATCCCATGTTTTTCGCGGTCTTCCTCTACTTCTTTTACCATTTAATCGTGTTTTCCATATTTGTTTTACTTGTCTTTTATCGTCTAGTCTGTTTAGGTGACCGAACCATAGTAGCTGTTTTATCTCCAACGTTTTTCTAATATCTTCATTTCTTCATTTATCCATTTTGGTTACTCCCATAATTCTTCTTAAGCATTTCCTTTCGACAGCCTGTATTTTTCTCATTTGTCTTTGGTTTAGCACCCAGGACTCGCTACCATATAACAGTATCGGGAGTATTATTGTTTTATAGGTTGTTATCTTCGTTTTTGCAGATAGGTTTTTATGGTTGAATATTCCCGTTCTCAATAGGTGGTATGTTCTAGTAGCAGATAATATTCTAGCGTTAATTTCTTCTTCAATACTTTCTTCAGCTCCTATGATACTTTCTAGATATTTAAACGTTTTAACTTGTTGTATTATCTTGTTATTAATTTTTATGTTGATGTTTTTAGGTTCTTTCGAAATGACCATCACTTTTGTTTTTTCTATGTTAATATCCATGTTTGCTGACTTAAGTTCGTTATTCCAAATATTAATATTTTCCTGTAATTTTTCTTCTGTGTTACTGAGTATTGCAATGTCGTCCGCGAATAGTAAATCGAATACATTGATTTGTCCAAGGTTTAGGTATCCTATAATAGTCTTCTTTGCTTTTATGTTAACTTCTCTTACTATTTCGTCCATATATATGATAAATAGAAGAGGACTAAGATTTCCGCCTTGTTTTAATCCCTGTGTTGTTGTAAATTCATCTGATATGCAATTATCGGTTCTTATGTAGTTTTTACAATTTTTGTATATATTTTGTATTGCACGAAGTAATTTGTTTCCTATATCTTTGTTTTTTAATATATTCCATAGTTTTTTTCTGTTTACTTTATCAAACGCCTTTTCAATATTAACATAGCAGATATACATGTCCTTGTTAAATTCAAGTGCTCTATCTATAATTTTCCGGAGACTGAAAATGTGGTCTTGCGCTGAGTATCCTTGTCGAAATCCACTTTGCGATTCATCTAATTTGTTACATATTTGTCTTCTGAGTTTATTTTCGATTACAGCTTCATACAGTTTTCCTGCAACACAAAGTAGAGAGATCCCTCTATAGTTGCTGCAGATTCGATTATCACCCTTCTTATATAGTGGCATAATTATAGTTTTTTCCCAATCCTTTGTGATATTTTCAACATTCCATATTTTATTGAACAAAGCATGTAGTAATTCTTCTCCGGCGCGTCCTATGTATTTAATTTGTTCTGGTTTCATATCATCAAATCCTGCAGCTTTACCTATTTTTATTTTCTTTATAGCTTCTTGTACCTCTACGAGTTCTAAATCTTCATCTTCTATAGGTATATTGTCTTCAAGGGTTTGTAACTCTGGTTCGTGTTGTTTTATTTCCAAGAGGTTTTCAAAATGTTCTTTCCATCTACTCAATATGCTTGTGTCGTTTTGTAATACATTACCATTTTTATCCATTATTTGCTTCAGAGGTGGCTCTTTTTCTTTTCTTAAATTTTTAGTAATTTTATAGAATAATTTTTTATTTTCTTTATAGTTTGTTTCTATTTTTCGTCCAAAGTCTTCCCATTCTTGTGTTTTATTTACTTGGATTAGTTCTTTTACTTTTTTTCTCTGTTTCTTATATATTTCGTATTTGGTTTGGCATTTACAATTTAGGTATTCTTTCCATTTTTCTTTTTTCTTTTTTATTTCCTGTTTTATCTCATCATTCCACCATCTTTTTATTTTTTTTGCTCTTGTCGATATATGTACGCCACAACTTTCTACTGCTGCTTGTTGTATTATATTTTTAATTGCATTCCATAATGTCTCTACGTCTAAGTTATTGTAGTTCCCAAGTTCTAGAATTTGATCATTTACTATTTGCTGGTATTTTAATCTTGTTTCTTCGGTTTTTAATTTGTATATTTTTATGGTATTTTTTCCTTTTTTTTTCATCTTGTTTAGGTTTATTTTCTTGGTTCTTTAATATTTTTATTTTACTTTCTAGTAGGAAGTGATCGCTTCCTATTTCCGGCCCTCTTTTTACTCGTACGTCTTTTATCTTATGTCCTCTGTTCTTCTTAGTTAGTATGTAGTCGATAATGGATCTTTCATTTCTACTGAAGACCTCTCTAGTATATTTATGTATATTTTTATGGGCGTAAAATGTATTTGTTATCTTTATGTCATTAATAATGCAAAAGTCTATTAACCTGTTGCCGTTATTGTTTCTTGTTTTCTCTCCAAATGTACCCATTACTTCTTTAATTCCCGTGTTATTGTTTCCAACTCGTGCATTGAGATTTTATCGTCATTGCTTGCGTCTTCATTAGGTGCATATGTAATAATTATATTTGTTTTGTCTTCACCTAACTGTAAAGTCACCAATGATATGCGTTCAGAATAAAATTTCCACTGTAAAATTTTGTTTTTTAATCCTTTATTTATTAAACAACCCACTCCTTCTTTTGCGTTTCCATGTGTCGGCACTCCACTATATATAAAAATATGTCCCTCTAGTGTTATTACCCCGTTACCTTTCTTTTTTGTTTCTGTAACTCCTAGAATATTTATTTTTGATTTTTCAAATTCCTCTATAAGTTCAGCCTCTTTCCCTTTAATGCCCCTTACATTCCAAGTACCTATTTTTATTATTTCGTAAATTTGTGTATTAACCTTTTTACAATTTTTCTTTTCCGTTTTCATTGCCATAGTCATCATCTGTAAATTTCTCCGATTGTCGCTGGTTAGTTTTTTGACGGTTCGTTATTGTAATTATTATTTTTTTGTTTATTTCCCATTAATCTGTTTTCTTTCTTATCCCAAGTAAAACTTTTACCGTTGATAGTAATTTTCTGGTGTCCAATTTTTACTGAATTGCCTCTTCGCTTTTCTTCTTTAGCTTTTTGTCTTATATATGCTTGTATTTTTCTTTCTTCTTTTGAGAGGTCATTTTCTATGAAAATATGGCTGTTGCCTAATTTACTTTTTTTTCTCCTAATTTCAGATTTATCTTCACATTTATTTAATTGTACCATTATTATTGTTCGGTTATTTTTTGTATTTATTTTATTGACTTTATTTATCTGGGGTTCTATCATCATTTCATTTTTAAATAATTCTTTTACTTTAATTTCATCGTGTTCGGTTTCAGTTATATTTATTCCTTTTATTATTACGTTATTTTTCCTTTCCACTCGATTTTTATGTTCTATTTCCTGCTCTAGTTTTTCTAGTCTTTGACATATTTCGTTCTTTTCTTCATCCCATTTTTGTTCCCTCTTTTTTATATCAGTTTGAAGTTTTTTAATAAGTTCACTATTTTTATCTATATGACCCTTGAGTTCTCTTTCTATCTCTTTTTTATTTGTTTTCATTTCATTTTTTAAATCAGTAGTCATTTTATCTAGCATTTTTTTTATTTCTTCCATCTTGATATCTGTATTGTATTTTCGTTTAGAGTCTGAATCGCTCTTTTTTCTAAAGTTTTCACTCATCTGTGTTGTCCCGTATTCTATGCCACTGTCTAACCACGTGTTTTTTACACTGCACTTGTGCGACGGGCGGGCACGCGCGCGCATGCACTACTTAGCGGATTGATGTGACTTTAGATTTTATTTTTGAAAAATTTTAAACCTTTACACTGCCTTTATTTTAGTTTCCGCACAACGCACTTTAATGTCATACAGTACGTATTATTTTATTCACAACTTTAACACTATATAAATCACAACCTCACAATAATTCCCTTATATTCGGGTTAAAACTATTGGTGCTGTAAAATATGACCTTCACCTTGACAGCTCAGAATAATAATAAGGCATTTAATATGGAACTAGAGATATTATATTAAATACATATGTTTGTGTAAAATATCAAACATAACCATAAAACCCATATTTGAAATTATTGCCAACAATCTATAATTTTAAGCATTAAGAATAATGTTGGACTTAGACAGAAAAATCATGAATAATTTAAATTGTCATTTTACATATAGGTAAGTATACATATGATATTCTAAAGCATTTAAGATAGAATTAAAGATATTATGTTAAATACATTTGTTTGCGTATAATATTAAGCTTAACCAATCAACACATATTTAACATTATTACAAAATATTTTAACATCATCTGTGTATGCGAGAGTAGGGCATGTGAACGAGTGTAATAATTCATCGATAAATAATAAAAACAACAAGGGACCTAAATTAGAACCTTGCGGTACTCCTGAAGTGGGAACAAAGTGAAATGATAAATATCCATTGTAAGTGACATAACAGATCCGATTAGCAAGGTACGATTTCAAAAGGTTTATTAATTCAGGCGTCGCGCCATATTTACTAACTTTTTTTAGTAAAATCTCATGATCAATAGAGTCAAATGCTGTAGACAAATCCGTATAAATAGTGTCAACTTGTCCACGAGCATCAAGAACTTCGGAAACAAATTGAGTAAAACAAATAAGATAAATTGATGTTGATTTGCAACTCATGAAACCATGCTGTTTTGTAGAGTAGTGACCTAGTGTTAGTATATATGATATTATATATTGTTTTTTCAAGAATTTTAGCGAACGTATTAAGAATGGAAACTGGCCTATAATTTTGAATTAAGGTTTTGTCACCTTTTTTAAATACCGGCGTTATAACAGTTCTCTTTCATAGGTCAGAAAATATTTGAGTATTTATAGCAAGATTAATAATGATCGTAAGAGGTTGAGCTAAAGCAAAACGGCAATTTTTTACTAAAAAAGAAGGTATTTGATCTTCTCCTGCTGATGTTTTATTTGGTAATAGAGCCATTATTGAAGTTATATAATCTTTACAGACGTTGTTTATGGTAAATGGTAAGAAGTTTGAAGATTCTTGAACAGGGTCAGTAGAAGAATTTGTTTGAAAAAAGGCTCGAAAAGAAATTCGCAAACGCATCTACAATATACTGTGGTTTATTATATACATTATTTCCGTCCTTGAGCATAGCAGGTATACGACTAGCATCTTGTTTGGAGTGGACATATTTCCAAAATTTAAAGGAATTCATTTTAATATTTTGTTCTATATTGGACAAATATGAGTCATAAGCAATTTTACTTTGTTGCTTACTTAAAATTCTTAATCTTTAGAATTCAGCTAAATGATACTCATTTTTATATTTAAGCCATTTTTTTCTGTAGTACTCCTTAGTTTTTATGACATATTTTAATTCAGGTGTGAACCAGACAGAATATTTTCAAGGAACCTTTTTAGACAGCGGAACAGAATTATTAAATATATTATAGATTACATCATAAAACTGAGCAACAGCGTCATTAACATTTTCGCAAAAATTTAAAAAATACCAGTCATATGTGAGTAGATCATTGTACAATTGTGGGTAGTTAGCTGTGCGAAAATTGTATCTTCCATTATTGTTAGAAGAAAATTTCGGTAATTTAGAAACAGATAATGTGATATCAATACCCAATGCTGGATGGTATTTGTCTTCCAAGACAAATGGAAAAGTAGCTTTGTCAACATTTATAAAAAAAAATTCTTACCAATGGAGAAGTGGATAACCAAAACGTGGTACCAATCAGATAATAAACATTAAATTTTTAGGTGTCATTTTAATGAATACGCTGTATATTGTAAGCTACATGGGCTGGCTTCTAGTACACCTACCACACTTGAAATAGCAATTTTCTTGTTGCAATGTTTTCTTTTAGCTAAAATATGATGAAGAATTATAAAATTCGGGCGAGGAAGCAAATATTTATATGATTTTTTTCAAAAATATAGTCAGATTTTACCTATTCTTGATGAATAAGTTGTAGATTGTAAGCTACATGGGCTGGATTCTAGAATACCTTCCACACTTGAAATAGCAACTTAATTGTTGCAATGTATTCTTTTAGCTAAAATATGATGAAGATTTATAAAATTCAGGCGCCGAAGCAAATATTTATATGATTTTTTACAGAAATAAAGTCAGATTTTACCTATTCTTGAAATGGATATTTTTGTTAAAACATTCATATTCATGCTTTAGGATCAATACTATGGATAAATTTAGCATTGGACATGCAAATGGGACCAAAACGTGGTACTAATCAGATAATAAACATTCAATTTTCGGGTGTCATTTTAATGGATACGTTGTATATTGTAAGCTACATGGGCTGGATTCTAGAATACATACCACACTTGAAATAGCAATTTTCTTGTTGCAATATTTTCGTTTAGCTAAAATATTATGAAGAATTAAAAAATTCAGGCGCGGAAGCATATATTTATATAATTTTTTACAAAAATAAAGTCAGCGTTTACCTATTCTTGATGAATACGTTGTATATTTTAAGCTACATGGGCTGGATTTTAGAATACGTACTACACTTGAAATATCAATTTTCTTGTTGCAATGTTTTCTTTTAGCTAAAATATGATGAAGAATTATAAAATTTGAGCGCCTAAGCAAATATTTATATGATTTTATAAAAAAACAAAGTCAGATTTTAACTATTCTTGATGAATACGTTGTATATTGTAAGCTACATGGGCTGGATTCTATACTACCTACCACACTTGAAATAGCAATTTTCTTGCTGCAATGTTTTCTTTTAACTAAAATATGATGAAGAACTATAAAATTTGGTAGCGGAAACAAATATTTATATGATTTTTTTACAAAAATATAGTCAGATTTTACCTATTCTTAATGAATACGTTGTATATTGTATGCTACATGGGCTGGATTCTAGAATACCTACCACACTTGAAATAACAATTTTCTTGTTGCAATGTTTTCTTTTAGCTAAAATATGATGAAGAATTATAAAATTTGGGCGCGGAAGCAAATATTTATATGATTTTATAAAAAAACAAGTCTGATTTTAACTATTCTTGATGAATACGTTGTATATTGTAAGCTACATGAGCTGGATTCTAGAATACCTACCACACTTAAAATAGCAAGTTTCTTGTTGCACTGTTTTCTTTTAGCCAAAATATGATAAAGAATTATAAAATTCGGGCGCGGAAGCAAATATTTATAGGATTTTTTACAAAGATAAAGTCAGATTTTACATATTCTTGAAATGGATATTTTTGTAAAAACATTCATATTCATGCTTTAGGTTCTATACTATGTATGGTTTTAAGTATTGGACATGCAAAAGTGACCAAAACGTGGTACCAAACATTTCATTTTCGGGTGTCATTTTAATGAATACGTTGTATATTGTAAGCTACATGGGCTGGATTCTAGAATACCTACCACACTTGAAATAGCAATTTCCTTGTTGCAATGTTTTCTTTTAGCTAAAATATGATGAAGAATTATAAAATTCGGGCGCGGAAGCAAATATTTATATGATTTTTTACAAAAATAAAGTCAGATTTTACCTATTCTTGATGAATACGTTGGATATTGTAAGTTACATGGGTTGGATTCTAGAATACCTACCACACTTGAAATTGCAATTTTCTTGTTGCAATGTTTTCTTTTAGCTAAAATATGATGAATAATTATAAAATTCGGGCGCGGAAGCAAATATTTATATGATTTTCTACAAAAATAAAGTCAGATTTTACCTATTCTTGAAATGGATAATTTTGTTAAAACATTCATATTTATGCTTTAGGATCTATACTATGGATAAATTTTGCATTGGACATGCAAAAGTGACCAAAACGTGGTACCAATCAGATAATAAACATTCAATTTTCGGGTGTCATTTAAATAGATACGTTGTATATTGTAAGCTACATGGGCTGGATTCTAGAATACATACCACACTTGAAATAGCAATTTTCTTGTTGAAATATTTTCGTTTAGCTAAAATATTATGAAAAATTAAAAAATTCAGGCGCGGAAGCAAATATTTATATAATTTTTTACAAAAATAAAGTCAGAGTTTACCCATTCTTGATGAATACGTTGTATATTTTAAGCTACATGGGCTGGATTTTAGAATACGTACTACACTTGAAATATCAATTTTCTTGTTGCAATGTTTTCTTTTAGCTAAAATATGATGAAGAATTATAAAATTCGGGCGCGGATGCAAATATTTAAATGATTTTTTACAAAAATAATGTCAGATTTTACCTATTCTTGATGAATACGTTGTATATTGTTAGCTACAAGGCTAGATTTTAGAATATCTACCACACTTGAAATAGCAATTTTCTTGTTGCAATGTTTTCTTTTAGCTAAAATATGATAAAGAATTATAAAATTCGGGCAAGGATGCAAACATTTATATGATTTTTTACAAAAATAAAGTCAGATTTTACCTATTCTTGAAATGGATATTTTTGTTAAAACATTCATATTTATGCTTTAGGTTCTATACTATGGATAAATTTAGCATTGGACATGCAAAAGTGACCAAAACGTGGTACCAATCAGATAATAAACATTCAATTTTCGGGTGTCATTTTAATGGATACGTTGTATATTGTAAGCTACATGGGCTGGATTTTAGAATACCTACCACACTTGAAATAGCAATTTTATTGTTGCAATATTTTCGTTTAACTAAAATATTATGAAGAATTAAAATATTTGGGCGCGAAAGCAAATATTTATATGATTTTTTACAAAATTAAAGTCAGATTTTACCTATTCTTGATGAATACGTTGTATATTGTAAGCTACATGGGCTGGATTTTAGAATACGTACTACACTTGAAATAGCCTTCATGAATACGTTGTATATTGAGAGCTAGAAGGGCTAGATTCTAGAATACCTACCACACTTAAAATAGCAATTTTCTTGTTGCAATGTTTTCTTTTAGCTAAAATATGATGAAGAATTATAAAATTCGGGCGCGGAAGCAAATATTTATATGATTTTTTACAAAAATAAAGTCAGATTTCACCTATTCTTGATGAATACGTTGGATATTGTAAGTTGCATGGGTTAGATTCTAGAATACCTACCACACTTGAAATAGCAACTTTCTTGTTGCAATGTTTTCTTTTAACTAAAAAATGATGAAGAATTATAAAATTCGGGCGCGGATGCAAATATTTAAATGATTTTTTACTAAAATAATGTCAGATTTTACCTATTCTTGATGAATACGTTGTATATTGTTAGCTACAAGGCTAGATTTTAGAATATCTACCACACTTGAAATAGCAATTTTCTTGTTGCAATGTTTTCTTTTAGCTAAAATATGATAAAGAATTATAAAATTCGGGCGCGGATGCAAATATTTATATGATTTTTTACAAAAATGAAGTCAGATTTTACCTATTCTTGAAATGGATATTTATTTTAAAACGTTCATATTCATGCTTTAGGATCTATACTATGGATGGTTTTAAGCATTGGACATGCAAAAGTGACCAAAACGTGGTACCAATCAGATAATAATCATTCATATTTTGGGTGTCATTTTAATGAATACTTTGTATATTGTAAGCTACATGGGCCGAATTCTAGAATACCTACCACACTTGAAATAGCAATTTTCTTATTGCAATATTTTCTTTTCGCTAAAATATGATGAAAAATTATAAAATTCGGGCGCGGAAGCAAATATTTATATAATTTTTTACAAAAATAAAGTCAGATTTTACCAATTCTTGATGAATACGGTGTATATTGTTAGCTACAAGGCTAGATTTTAGAATATCTACCACACTTGAAATAGCAATTATGTTGTTGCAATATTTTCTTTTAGCTAAAATATGATGTAGAATTATAAAATTCGGGTGCGGAAGCAAATATTTATATGACTTTTTACAAAAATAATGTCAGATTTTACCTATTCTTGATGAATATATTGTATATTGTAAGCTACATGGGCTGGATTCTAGCATACCGACCACTCTTGAAATAGCAAATTTCTTGTTGCAATGTTTTCTAGTAGCTAAAATATGATAAAGAATTATAAAATTCGGGCGCGAAGCAAATATTTAAACTATTTTCTACAAAAATAAATTCACAATTTTACCTATTCTTGAAATGGATGTTTATGTTAAAACATTCATATTCATGCTTTAGAATCTATACTATGGATGGTTTTAAGCATTGGATATGCAAAAGTGACCAAAACGTGGTACCAATCAGATAATAAACATTCAAATTTCGGGTGTCTTTTTAATGAATACTTTGTATATTATAAGCTACATGTGCTGGATTCTAGAATACCTACCACACTTGAAATAGCAATTATCTTGTTGCAATGTTTTCTTTTAGCTAAAATATGGTGAAAAATTATAAAATTCGGGCGCGGAAGCAAATATTTATATGATTTTTTACAAAAAACAAGTCAGATTTTACCTTTTCTTGATGAATACGTTGTAAGCTACATGGGCTAAATTCTAGAACACCTACTACACTTAAAATACCAATTTTTTTGTTGCAATGTTGTCTTTTAGCTAAAATATGATGAAAAATTATAAAATTCAGGCGCGGAAGCAAATATTTATATGATTTTTTACAAAATTTATGTCAGATTTTACCTATTCTTGAAATGGATATCTATGCTAAATTAATTATAATAATGCTTTAGGATCTATACTATGGATAATTTTAGCATTGGACATGCAAAAGTGTTCGAACCTTGGTACCATCAGATAATAAAAATTCAATTTTCGGGAGTCATTTTAGTGAATACGTTGTACATTGTAAACTACAGGGGCTAGATTCTAGAATACCTACCATACTTAAAATAGAAATTTTCTTGTTGTAATGTTTTCTTTTAGCTAAAATGTAATGAAGAATTATAAAGTTCGGGCGCGGAAGCAAATATTTATATGATTTTTTACAAAAATAAAGTCAGATTTAACCTATTCTTGATGAATACGTTGTATATTGTAAGGTACAAGGCCTGAATTGTAGAATACCTACCACACGTGAAATAGCAATTTACTTGTTGCAATGTTTTCTTTTAGCTAAAATATGATGAAAAATTATAAATTCGGGCGCGAAAGCAAATATTTATATGATTTTTTACAAAATTATAGTCAGATTTTACCTATTCTTGATGAATACGTTGTATATTGCAAGCTACATGGGACTGGATTCTAGAATCCCTACCACACTTGAAATAGCAATTTTTTTGTTGCAATGTTTTCTTTTAGCTAAAATATGATAAAGAATTATAAAATTCGGGCGCGGAAGCAAATATTTATATGATTTTTTACAAAAATAATGTCAGATTTTACCTATTCTTGAAATGAATATTTTTGTTAAAACATTCATATTCATGCTTTAGGATCTATACTATGGATGGTTTTAAGCATTGAACATGCAAAAGTGACCAAAACGTGGAACCAATCAGAAAATAAACATTAAATTTTCGGGTGTCATTTTATTGAATACGCTGTATATTGTAAGCTACATTGGCTGGATTCTAGAATACCTACCACACTTGAAATAGCAATTTTCCTCTTGCAATGTTTTCTTTTAGCTTAAGTATGATAAAAAATTATAAAATTTGGGCGCGGAAGCAAATACTTATATGAATTTTTACAAAAATAAAGTCAGATATTACCTATTCTTGAAATTCATATTTTTTTTATAACATTCATATTCATGCTGTAGGATCTATACTATGGATAATTTTAGCATTGGACATGCAAATGTAACAAGCTCGCTCTGCGGCTCCTCATTTTAGAGGAAATTGTTTAAATAAATTAAGTAATATGCCAGCTGTACTTGCAGCTAGAGTAATAAAAGAACAATGGTAGAAAAACATAGTATTGTAAATGTAGATTTTTGTACGGTTTTAAGATTGCTTTTCGTTGGAATATTTGAGAGCAATAAAGTAAATGGTACTACATGGGGTTAAGGAAGCAATAAATGTTAAAAGCTAAATAGAAAAGGGCAGTTTTTAAGAATACAATGGGAAAGAAATCTTAAGATCACATTTCATGATTGACAGCGTCCGGCGACAAATACTTGGAGGTCTCAAAAAGTCCGTTAGAGATTTTTTTTGCGTCTTCCACCGTTGCCGCTCGGACGGGAGTCAGTTAATGAAACTAACGCTGTAGTATATTTGAAATAGCCAATGAGGGTGTAAGAAACACCTCCTTATTGGGAAAAGTAGGGGTAAAATTAAGCGGACTTCAAACTGAACAGATCTGAGTGATCTTCTTGTGACAGTCTTGCGAATCTTTCTAAATTTTGATAACTAAATTGTCCTAGTGACTTTAGATATTTTTGTGTTGTGTGTTGAAGCCGTCGTCGTCCGCGTCCAGATCGAACTTAATTAATTTTACGTATTTTTAATCATTTACTATTTTTAACTGTAGAGTCTTATAATATAAACTAATAAAGTGCTTCATCCGAGGCTGATCAGTGATGAATAGTAAGTAGAAATAACATTATTACTTCGGTAGTAGTAGTGTGAGGTGTTGAACCTAGGCTGATAGCATAGCAACTCTGAGGTCGCCTTTTTTTTGTTATATTAATTGTTCAGTGTCCTAATTGTTAGTATCGTTCTCCCATGTCACAAGAGTAGTTAAGTAATATTACGTTCGTTGTTAATAATTGTGTGTAAATAAATTGTTATATTGAGCAGTTCTGTTTGAATTTACAAATCCCTAGTTATTCCTGTGGATTACTTTGGGTCAAGTAAATTTTCTAAGCACCCCTTGTATGTCAGGTATTAGATTTCGTCCTAGGCGTACCTGTTACATATTTTGGTGGCAAAGCGCTGGGATCTAAATATTTTTTAATACTTAAACCCTCTCATTCCAGTTAAGCCATTTAAACCGACAAAATTTATTTTTCAAAATTGTAATGAACTACTGTGTGTTATTATTACATTTTGATTTTTGAGGTATTTGTAGAGTCAATATTAGCATTTGTTGAGAATAAGTATGTGTTGTGTTCATTTTATTTGGAAATTTGTAGTTGTCGTACTTGCAGAACGACAAAAGAGTTTTATATACGTAAGTAAATTCTGAGTGGATTTATTACGGTCAGTTAGGTAGTCCCGAGCCCCTAAGTCGGTAGAAGTGTAAAGCAATAAAGAACTTTGTGTAGTTATTGCTTCATTATTAATAAACTAAAGCAAGTAAAATGTCGAACACAACTGGTTCACCCGATTTGAGTGAAACAACTGGTTCACTCCGATTCAATGATCAACAGATGTTAGACTACTTAGTAGCAGTTTCATCCTTATGTGGGGTTAATATGAAAATTCCAACATTTTCGGGAAAATCAGATGAAAGCGTAGTAGATTTTATAGACAAAATTGAGAATTGTAAGAATATTGGAAAATGGAGTTCAGATTATGTAATTAGTGTAGTAAAATTAAATTTACTTGGAGACGCGGCATGGTATATTAAAAATAATTCGAAAACTAGAGATTCGAAAGATTGGAAAGTAATCAAAAGAGAATTATTGGAAAGATATCAACCCAAGCAAGACTCGAGAACGATACAAAGGGCATTTAATAGTTGCTATCAGAATAGGGATGAAACAATTTCAGCTTATGTATGTAGACTGCATGCGTTAGGTAACTGTTTCATGGAGAGCTCCGAAGATAATTCGGAAGGAGCGCGTGAAGATAATTTGCGAAATATAGAAAAACTTCTATTAAATCAATTTGTTTCGGGAATTATACTACATTTACAAAGAGATGTGTTTTACGAAAATCTAAAAACTTTTGATAAAGCAGTAGAAGTTGCAAAGAAATCAGAATCGGCATTTAACATGATGCGTCGCGAGGATTCATATTTTGTTAATAGAATAGCAGTTAAAACTCCGGTCGAAAATGAAAGTACGCGAGCAAATGAATCAAATTTAACGGCATCAATTGATAAACTAATTCAAGTTTTAACTTTGAGTCACATGCAAAATGTGGAAAAGAACTTAGAAAAGAACACGCATAAAAACGAAAATAATCGAGACAGGAGTCTAGAATCTAATTTTAAAAATAAAAGCCATTGTTTCAATTGTCAAAAATTCGGGCATTTTGCAAAAGATTGTCGTTACAATATAATATGCAAAAGATGTAATAAGCGCGGACACCAAGCAGATATTTGTCGTTCTATTATAAACCCGTCTAAATTTCCAAAGAAGGGAATGAAAGAAATTACGTATAACAAAGATTTAAACTAGATATGGCCGCGGATGTTTGTCCCGATAGGGAACCGCGAAAAAATGATTTAGTAACCACTCTCCCTAGTAGTAGAAAAAGTAACAAAGTAGAATTAGTTGTTTATGGTAGAAATTTAGAATAAAGGCCCAACGTCGCGAAGAACCTCGCGTACGGTTTAGCGACGAACAAGTTTCGCGAGTTAGAGAAGATATTCACGGGAGTAAAAAGACTCCACGTCGCGAAGAATATTACGGACGGTTTAGAGACGATCATGGTTCGCGAGTTAGGGAAGATACTCTCAGGAGTATAAAGATTCAACGTCCCGAAGAAAATCACGTACGACTGAGTGAAGAAAGTAATTCGCGTGATAATCAATTAAATCTCGAAGTAACGGAAACTAAAAATCTTGAAGCAAATCGAGAAACGGTTAGCGAGAAGAATGACTCGCATTGTAGGGAAATTAATCGGGAAGAAATCAAAATTGAAATGCGAGATTGCACTAGCAAAAACAGTGACTCATACAGTACAGAGGTGACTCACGATAGTTCAAAATTTTGTAATCGTGAAAGCAAAGGAAGTAATTTTGACGAAAGTAATAAAGCTGTAGGTACATGCCGTAAAAATGATGAAAATTTTAATAATTCAAAAAAGCGGATTGCAAAGTAACTTTGTAGGTAGCAGCTCACTGTGTCAAAACAGTAGCTTAGAAAGAGATGGAACATCAGGTACAAGCCCTGAAGATGTATTGTTAAAGGAAAGTGTGCCAACAAGTAAATTGAAAAAGGTTCATTTCGAGGAAATTGTTAAGGTTTACTATAATGCGGTCGTTTCAAACGGTTCAGGCAATAATACGGAAATTACCGGAATTTCTTCGGAAGTTAAAATTGAAAATAGTACGGAAAATGCTAACAAGGATATAAGATCGGTTCGTATTAAAAAGAATATTACAATACCTCCTAGGTCTGAAGCTGTGTGCTTAGCAGAAAGGAATGTTGAGTTAAATGTTTTAAATAAAGCAGGATGTGTCTTAATTGAGCCAGTCGAACTGGAAATTCAATCAGTTATAGCAGCTAGAGTGCTTGCTAGGAGCGATGAGACCGTGGTACCGGTAAAGCTCATGAATGTGTCGTAAGACAGTGTGTTTATCCCTGCTAAAACCATTGTGGGTTTTGAGGAAAATGTCAAAGAAGACATTAGTACGTTTAGCGAAACGAGTAGCGTAATAGCATCCGTACAAGCAGTAGATTTTCGAACCTTATTTCATTTAGATCACTTACCGAGTAACGGTAGGCAAAAAGTTGAAAAAGTGTTATTAGAATACAAAGATATATTCATACAGCCGGGAGTAAAGTTAGGTTGCACATCGAAAGTGAAACATCGGATTATAACAGATGATGTTCATCCAATTGCAAAAAGGCCGTATCGTGTTCCATTCACGCAAAAAGAAACATTGCAAAAACAAATTGACGAATTGTTAAAAGACGGTATTATTAAGGAGAGTGACTCACCTTGGTCAGCTCCTATTGTCTTAGTAAATCGAGAACTGTCGGACGGTTCGACGAAAGTTAGACTGTGTGTAGACTTTCGCGAGTTAAATAAAATAACGACGAATGATTCTTACCGTTGCCGAATTTGCAAGACACAATTTCGCATATGAATGATGCTGCTTTATTAACAACCTTAGATTTAGCATCAGGGTACCACCAGGTAGAAATTGCCGAGGAAGATAAGGAAAAGACTGGGTTTAGTTCGTCGTGGGGGCATTATCAATGGAATAGAATGCCGTTCGGTTTATGTAATGCGCCAAGTACATTTCAAAGGCTGATGTATTATGTACTAAGTGGATTAGTTGGGGAAAAATGTTATGTTTATTTAGATGATATATGCATATTTTCGGGAGATAATATAGAAGAACATTTAATGAAAATTAAAGACGTGTTTAATAGATTGCGGAAATTTAATTTAAAATTAAAACCTAGTAAATGTGAATTTGTACGTAGAGAAACCGCGTATTTAGGTCACATTATTTCAGCAGAAGGAGTCAAACCAGATCTGTCAAAAATAGATGCAATAGAGAAATTTCCGAAACCAAAAACCGTAAGAGACGTTAGGTAACTTTTGGGATTAGCAGGATTTTATCGTCGGTTTATACCTGATTTCGCAGAATTAGCGAAACCACTAACTACACTTTTAAACAAAGATATTCCATTTATATGGGAGACAGTAGGTATAATCGGCGGGTACGAGCCCACTTCCGCTTCCGGTCTTGGTATTAAGCTAGTGTTTGCAAGCCTAGGTTGTATGCAACCCACATGCGTGTGTTGCGCTGCGTGCTGCTGTTGTTCTGTTGAATTTTATCTATGCAACCCACATGCGTTGTGTGTGTGTTTGTGTGCGTGTGTGTATTGTTCAGATAAATAATATAGATCTTACTCCTGCAACCCTCTCTCTCAGAACCTGCCGCCCTCTCCCTCCGCCCCTGCCGCCATCTTCCTCTGCCCCTGCCACCCTCTCTATCTCTCTATCTTTTATATTTAATTATGTGGGACAACAACAATTAGAATGATTTATATCTGTACACAATTCAAAATTACAATTGTTTATATACATTTTTTATTTTATTTATTACATTTTTTAAAACAGAGTACACTTTATCACAGTAAAATCTGCTGAGATACATGGTAAAAGTATACATGCCACCCTTTCTATCTCTCTATCTTTTATATTTATTTATATAGGACAACAACAATTAGAATGATTTATATCTGTACACAATTCAAAATTACAATTATTTATACACATTTTTTATTTTATTTATTATATTTTTTAAAACAGAGTACACTTTATCACAGTAAAATCTGCTGAGATACATGGTAAAAGTATACATGCCACCCTTTCTATCTCTCTATCTTTTATATTTATTTATATGGGACAACAACAATTAGAATGATTTATATCTGTACACAATACAAAATTACAATTGTTTATATACATTTTTATTTTATATATTATATTTTTTAAAACAGAGTACGCTTTATCACAGTAAAATCTGCTGAGATACATGTTAAAAGTATTCAATGTCCTAATGCGACTATCCCTCTGCCTGATGTCTCGTACTTGGTGAATTTTATAAGAACGCTGAGTGTGTGTGTGTGTGAGGTGTAAATAAATCTGTGAAAAAAATAAAAATTTAAATAATACAATATTTTTTCTTTTAAAAAATAGTACATACCTTTTCTCTCTTGTTCATTATTATTGTCTAATACATTCTTGTTTATTCCATGATGTATATAATTCACATTCGCAATTATGACTACGATAGTAGTCTTGTGGTGTAGTTTCTAATTCATGTAAATTTATACTATGACATTCTTTTTTATAAAAATATACAAATCTGGGCTCAGTAACCCAAGTTCTATCTATAGAATTTTTTCGAAAACAATATTCACATAATTTTAAAGGTCCCACGTCCATAATTCGTGCATCTCCTAGCCAAGCATGGTTTAAACAATAAAATACGATTTCATAGCTGTACCGGGCGTCATCGTTTGAATCTTGTGGTGTTCCACATATTGGATATAAATTATTTGTACTTGATACTTCATTGTTTTGTAGACTCATGATTGTGACTACCAAAAAAAAAAATATATATATATATATATATATATATATATATATATATATATATATATTTATTTATACTCACATGCTATGAAATTGTTTAGGAATATTAGGAGTGATAACAAAAAGAACACACAATTATGAAATAACAAAAAATTATTTTTTCAGTTCTGTAACCAAAGAAAAATTAATTAATTTAAAATATTTTGTTAAATAATATTAATTTAAAATATTTAAAAAATAAAATTGATAATACATACATTTATATACATAACATACACCGTGCGAAGAACAGCAGCAATTACGCGTCTTTATTATGTTTAAGTGCAGTCCACCTGCGCCTCTCTGCTGCGTAGTATTTTTTCTTTTCGGTTTTGCTTGATCCTGGGGTTACAGGAAGCAAAAGTAATTTAGATTTCGCTTCCTGCAACCTGGAGTGGAGAGGAGAAACACCGGTACAACAATCATCCCAATTTTCTTCTTCTTCTTGTTGCGGTTGTTGTTGTTCTTGTTGTTCTTGTTGTTTCGATGTTTCTTGACATTTCTTACACCAGTTGTCCATCTTACAATGACCTTTCTTATACGAGTTGTCCATATTATAAACTTTGAATCGTTGATAAATTAATTTTTATATTGGTTTGGTTGTTTTATGGTTTAAAAACCATGATTTCCTTCAAAATAGTTATTTTTACATTTTTTCTTTGTTTTAAACAATATTAAGTTAATTTTCATATTGGTTTGGCTTTTTTTTATACTACATAGATTTAGCAATATTTCCTTTTTTATATTTTTTATCTATATGATTATTTTTTGTTGTATTTTACTTAACATTTTTTTATATTTTTTCAAATATTAACTAAAAACAAAAATAATATCACCCAATCACAATAGTTGTTATAAAACCAATCAGAATAGCTTTTATTATAACCAATAAAAAACTACTGATATTTGGTACGACCAATATAAAATAGGATAGATAAAAATATTTTGTATAAAAGATACTTTTCTATGAATTTTTGTAGATATTGTTCAACATACAATATATTCACTGTCAACTAAAGTATATATAATTTGAATTTGAAATAAAATAGTTAGTTATAAAGTAAATCTACATCATGTTAGATTTTAATTTTTCGAAGTTTACTGATGTTAATTATATATTAAGTTTTAAACCTGATAGTGTAACGTATCAAACATTGAAAAAATATTATGAAGCAGACGGAAAATCTATTTTTCCATTTAATTCAATGACCAATGAGGATATTAAAAATCTTCCAGTGGAATTTATAAAATATAAAAATAAAGGAGAAATTGGACAACTGAATTTTGTGTGGGACAAATTACCTGAAGAGTGGAAAAAGGATAATATTTTTAAAAAATTTGAACCTTGATTACAACATCCTGATACGAGACTTACTGTGGTTGATTCACCATATGATTGCTTACTTATCGCAAATTGTCCATTGTGTTATGAAGATAAAATATTATCACTTCAAAGTGAATTTAATCGTTTATCTACATTCAGTACGTGGTCAAATACAAATATTTGTGCCAAGGAATTAGCAACAGTCGGTTTCTTTTACAAAAACTATAGTGATTTTGTGCAGTGTGCTTTTCGTGATGTTGAAATATGCAATTTTGAGGAAAACGATGTTGCACTGTTTGAACATTATCGTTGGTCTCCAAATTGTAAATTTCTATTAAAAAATACTACAAATGTTCCAATTAATAAATATTATACAAATTATGTTCTTAGTATTGTTAAGATTTTAAATTACATAAAATGTAGTAAGACTATATATGAAGAAGATAAAGAGAAATGTATAAAATTGTTGAAAGAAAATTATAAACATTTTTATACATTCATTGTAAATGTAATTTAAAAAAATAAAGAAAAACGCAAATAATTTGTAATTACATTGTTTTATTATATACCTCATTACATAATAATACATAAAATTATCTGAATTTATACAATACATATCATCGTCTAGAATTTTATATACATGACTTACAGCACAAACATATGGAATAGAATGTAAGAAACATGTTTTATGTATTAAACAATTTTTTAAAGCTACTTTATAATTAAATTCGCTTAAATCTATAATATTGCATGTTTTTACACTGAATGATAATAAAAACTCTTTTTTCACAGCACGTAGTACGTAGACAGTTTTTGATTCTTCTAAAAATTTGTTTAGCTCACAACACATTTCGTTATAATTTATATGTCCGTTATCCCATTTTAATCCGTGATGATTTCGACATAACCATGTAGCACATCTTTTGTTATGTTGTGGTAATTCTTCCCATGTAAATAGTGGTTTGATATAAAAATGTTGTTGTTTACTTCCATCTCTTCATAGTATAAAAATTTCTTTTGGTATTATAATATATCCATCAGCTTGAAATCCTTGTATGTCAATAATTAACTCCATTATATACAGTTTTTGTACGATGTTCTAATTACTTTGAATGTTTGAATTAAAATGAGCTTGTAACATCACTTGACAGCAGATTATATTCAACTATCTTATTATGTATTATTAGAATGTTTGTGGTTGTATGGTAGGAAATTCTAATATCAGCTGAAGAAGTTTGAAAAGTTTCATTTTTCTTTTGATTTGAGCAATGAAGTACGATGTTCTAATTGCTTTAAATGTTTAAATTAAAATGAATTTCTAACATCACCTGACAACGGGTTATATTCAACAATCTTATCATGTATTATCAGACAATACGCGGCTGTATTCGTCGGGAAATTAGTGTCTGATTCAAATTCCAATCTAATATCAACTGAACAAGTTTGAAGAGTTTCATTTTGATTTTAGCAATCAATTACTATGAATGGCGCAATTTCTTTGAATTTCTTTCTATCTAATAATACACCGAAATTTTGTTGATAGTAAGCATTTTGGAAATTTGCATACATGTGATACAGAACTGCATAATTATTATTTGAAAAGTCAATATTTAAGTTGTCGTATGGATAATATGTAGAATTCAAATACAATTTAATATTTGTTAAATTACACGAATCGAAAATGCTTGCATCCTTATCTTTTTTATTTTTACGATCAGTTTGAAATCCTACAATTACAAATCTTGGTGTTTCGAACTGTGTAGACGATTTAATAGACCATGTTTGTTTTTTAGCTGCTAGTAGTACAGGATATTCATATATATCCCAAGAACGATATGCTAATGGCAAAAAACGATTTGAATTTACAATGTTTAATAATTTTAAACGATTTGCATTGTTAACTGACACATGTGGCATGCACCAAACAATTTTTTTTATATTAAATTTTAATTCTTCTGTTGATTTGTAAGCAGCACTATCATTCCTTGCTCTTATCAAATTAAGTTCTTGTCGCACATTTAAAATAATTTTCTTGTTGTCTTCTGCAAATCCGAGTAACATTTTTAAGGGAATGCATACATTAAAATTACCCTCCTTATCAAAAATATTTTCATTATCAACAATAAAGCCAGAATTTTTGACGTTCTGAATATGAATTAGATACATATCCTTTCATTGTGCTTATTATTCCAACATTTTTCATTGTATCAATTTCAACAGTGTTTAATAAATATTTTATATCTTCAAATAAATAGGAAATACCATTATTAGTAATTTTAGTATCTATAGGAGGTGCAGCTCCATCTTCTTTTGTTAATTTACCTTCAATATATAAGTAACTTTCATGTGGTAATGTATAAATATCCTGTTGTTGTATTTGTATTCGAATATCATCACAATTATTACAAGATGAAGCAACAATTGGTTGATAACTATGTATTTGTTTGTTTGATATTGTATTATCAAACACAATATTAGATGTAATATTTAAAATATTACTCATAGTTTATACTTTAAGTTTTAAACCCAATGACTTTAGAAATTTCTTATTTTTTGTAGATATAGTATATTTTGGGGTTAATAAACGTCTTTTTGACAACACTGACGGTACACTGAATTTTGTCTCTGATAGTTGAGCTCTTTTATAGTCAATACCCATTAGAAACTTTTTTTAAGATGAAGTCTCACAGTAATTGTCTCACCACGAAAATTTACTATTCTTCCCTCTTGATCAGTAATAGTTAGAGGAATATTATTTACTCTATGATTGTTCACTGGTAAATAAATCACATTTTTAGGTACTTCGAGTATTTTATACCCAGGTGCAATTGATGGGAAAAACTCATGAATAATATGTTCCAGTTTACCATTCTTATAAGACCCCGTAAGTATATTACATTGAATAAGAATAGAGTTCACTTTAATTATATCAAGTGGTAAATCACTTTCATAAATAATATTACTTTCAAGCACCCGTTTTGTAAATCCAAGCAATGCACCAATATTATTTTCCTTCGTAAAATCAATTCTAACTAAACTTTTTATTTCACATCTTCATGTATTATTGTTAGCAATTAGATTAATAAAGTTATTTTTCTTTTTCTCTTTTTTTTGGATTTGATTATCAAAATAAACTATATTAGGATCGTTAAGTTCTTGCTTTAAAATTTTATCTAAATCTTCAATTTCATATGAACCCACTGGAATAGTGTATTCTTGAATTGTGTTATCAATATAATAATAAAATTTAATTTATTATTAGTTTCAACAACGTTGGGTATTCAATGAAATGTTTCAAAATTAATTAAACCAACAGCATATTCGCTACGATTATTTAGTTCAATAGGTGCAAAAAAATCTGCACTTAATTCTGATTTATTTCCAGATAATGTAATTGTTATAGAATCCATTATGAAACTAATTTAATTAGAAATTTTCTTTTGAATTTATAAGAAAATTTAAACATAAATGACCACAATTATATGAATTTAGTCTTTGTAATCGATTATGATTATATCTGATTTTAATCTTATCCCCAAAATAATATACTAACTCTTTAGGTGGTGGTAAATTTTCAAAACTGTCAAAATACAAAACATAATTATTTTTTTAAATATATGCAACCCAATGAGTCCCAGGACCGTAGTTGTTATCTAAGTTAACAATTGCAGCTTCATATTTTAATGGAAATTTCGGTAGTGTGTCACGCATATAGATACCACGAAAATGTTTTATATTCGAACTATATTTCTTTAAATCCCAAGTAGTTAACGCCCTGTTCGGCAATTTTTTTATTTTTTTTTTTTGTTCTTTTTAATTCCTGATCCTTTTTTGTACGGCTTTTAATATAAGCCATCACCAAGAGTTTTCTTCAACATTCTTTGTACCCCATATAATGCAGCCCCACTTGTAGCACCAGCTATAAGTGCTTTTCCAAGAAAAGGTAATAAAGCTGCAAGTGGTAAAAATCCACCCTTCTTCTTTCGATTTTTTATGACACGACCACGGCGATGTTTTTTCACCGGTTTAGTTTTTATTCCCATACCAAATTTTCGTTTTGCTTTCATCATGTTTGTTACTGTCCAAGTAGCTGCTTTCTCTTTAAAGGATGAATCTTTTGATAATACTCTGTTCCACGCTATTTCTTGTAAAATTTTGTCAGCTTCGTGTCTTTTTTTTAAATCATTGCTGTGGGAATAAGCAATGTCATGTTCACGACAAGCTTCATCTATCGGTTTGATACCCCGATGACCTAGAGCTAATCTTTTCCTTAATTTCGTACCAGGACCACAAAAATTATAACCAGGTATGTGTAGTTCAATAGGTAAAGAATCTATTACTTTGTTAATTATACCAGCTCCACTGTACGTAATCATTCAGTTCTGGTTTGTAACTAAAGTATAAAACAGTCTTACGTATATATATATATATATATATATATATATATATATATATATATATATATACTTATTATGGACGGATCATAGTACCTTTTTGAAATATATTTGTTTCACCCTCATTGTATGTTATAAATGTTATATGTAACAATTCATCACATTGAGGACATTTGTTGTACTTAGAAGTTGTAGGCGCACGGCGCTTATCACCTTCCTATTGAAAATCGCAATCGTTACATTTATATTTCCAAATAGTCCACAATTTGTTATTAACCTCATCTGCATACAAGAAACTTTTAGAAGAAGCTGTGGACATTGGAGATGACAACGACGATTATAACTGATGTGAGGATCCTCGTCAAGTAGATGGCTGTGGTCTTCCTGACATTATGTTCGTCTTGTAAGATGAGAAACTTCATTGGATTATGTTTATATAATGTAATGATAAAAAAAAAACTAAACTTTACAGAAGAACACCTTCTATGCAGCAATTACACATCTTTCTTGTTTTTGAGTGCAACCCATCTACACCTCTCTGCTGCATAGAATTTCTTTTTTTCAGTTTTTGGTAATCCTGAAGTTACAGAAAGGAAGATTAATTCCGTTTTTGCTTTCTCCAATCTAGAGGCTAGAGGAGATAAGGAGATACACCATCACAATAATCATCCCAATTTTCTGTTTCTTCTTGTTGTGGTTGTTGTTGTTGTTGTTCTTCTTCTTCTTCTTTTTCTTCACCAGTTGTCCATCTTAAAGTGTACAAACTTTCAATCGTGAACTTGCAACGATAACTAGCTGTAGTTGTCTCTAGGTATATATATATATATACAGAGTGTTCCATTTAAAAGTGCCACCATTGCTATCTCGAGAACTATAAGAGCTACGAGGTTGGTTAAATTAGCAAAGAACCACTATTTTACAAGACTAATACAATGAGCAAAAAAAAATTATTTTTTTCAACCAGTGGTTCTCAAAATACGGGACACAACTTTCTTATTTTAAATGGGAACGTATGTTAATTTTTAGGTTATTCGATAGAGTGTTTTTTTCTGAATTCAACGATATGTACATATCATATACTAATATAACAAAATAACTGAGAAAAATGCATGGTAGATTTATATGTATTTTATTTATATCTGGCTGGAATAAGAGTGCTTTGAATAGAAAACAATTCATTTTCTTCTTAAAACTGACAGTTTAAGAAAATAAAATGTAACAAAAAATAATCAAACAATGTTAGACAGAACATTATGTCTATGTTTTCTAACCATAGCACTCTTGTTTCAGCCAGATATAAATAAAATACATATAAATTTAACATGCATTTTTCTTAATTATTTTGTTATATTAGTATATGACATGTACATATCGTTGGATTCAGAAAAAAATACTCTATCGAATAACCAAAAATAAACATACGTTCCCATTTAAAATAAGAAAGTTGTGTCCCGTATTTTGAGAACGACTGGTTGAAAAACAATTTTTTTTTACTCATTGTATTAGTCTTGTAAAATGGTGGTTCTTTGCTAATTTAACCAACCCCGTAGCTCTTATAGTTCTCGAGATAGCAATGGTGGCACTTTTAAATGGAACAATCTGTATATATATATATATATATATATATATATATATATATATATATATTATTATTATTATTATTATTATTATTATTATTTAGTACTACACCCTACAGGCAAATGCCCAATTACAGGGTAAAAGAGAATTATATTTAGAAAAAGTATACACAAATTCACAATCAATTTTATTGTTTATTATTTTATGCAAAGTGACAGTGGCATTTATATTTCTTCTTTGTATTAGTAGCTGGAGATCAAATCTTTCTAACAGAATGCATTGTGCGGTGCCTCTGCTTGGGTAAGTACCATCCAAGATAAATATGGCAGCTTTCATAAATTTTCCTTGAATTTTTTCTATTGAATCAGAGGCGATATTAAATACTGGGTTCCATATCACTGAACAATATTCGAGATGAGGTCGAACTAAAGAGACAAATAACAGTTTAAGTACGTTTTGATCAGTAAATAGTTCTGAGTTTCGTGTGATAAATTCTAAACACTTATAAGCCGTGGATATTTTAGTCTCAATGTGCGTTGTAAACGTTAGTTTAGGATCAAAAGTTACGCCTTAGTCGGTGATTGTATCTGGTTTATTTAAAATATGATTTTTTAGGGTATAATTGTATTTAATAGGAGATAGTTTGCGAGTGAAGGTCATGGCATTGCAATTCTTGATATTTAAGTTGAGTTTATTTAAAATACACCAATTATGGACAATCTCTAAGTTGTCCTGAAGAATTTCGCAATCCAGTGGACTAGAAATCGTCTTGTACAGTTTAAGATCATCTGCATAAAGTAGGTGTTTAACTTCAAGATTTGCGGTGATGTCATTAATGAAAATGTTAAATAACAGTGGACCTAGGATTGACCCCTGAGGTACACCGGAAGATTGTAAAAATATTTTTGATTTATACCCATGTGTACTAACATATTGATATCTGTTACGAAGGTATGAAGATAAAAGATCAAGTAAAGAAGGAGATAGACCATAGTATTTAAGTTTTTGAATGAGAAAAAAATGATCTAACTTATCGAAAGCCTTAGAAAAATCAGTGTATATAACGTCGACCTGTCCTCGTGCATCAATGACTTAACTTATAAATTGGGTTTTAAACATTAAATTCGTAACGGTAGATCTGCCTTTAATGAAGCCGTGCTGGTTTAATGATAGAGAATGAGAAATATGGCTGTATATTTTATCATGGAGAATAATTTCAAGTATTTTACTGAAGTTGGATAATATAGCTATGGGCCGGTAGTTTTCAATATTATTTCGATCACCTTTCTTAAAAACAGGATTAATTCTTGATAATTTCCAGCAGTCTGGAAATGAAATCTGTTTTAGAATTAAATTAAAGATATAGGTCAATGGCGTAACGAAGGCAAATGCACAGTCTTTTATTATGAACGACGGAACTGAATCTGGGCCCATAGTAGCTTTAGATTTGAGCTTTTTTATTGCTGATACAACATCCTCTTCAGTTAGAGAACCAATGTATAACATTGATAAGGAGGTGTCACTACAAAGTGCGAAATTATTATTGGAAGGTTCATTGCTAAAGGAATTAGAGAAGTGTTCTGCAAATGTATTAACAATTGATTGTGGATCATCGATAACATTTTTATTGTATGTTAGGTCTCCTGGAATAGAAGTGGAGTTGCGTATATTCTTGATAAATGACCAGAATCGCTTGGGATCTTCTTTGATTTTAATTTGCATTTTTTTGCAATAGTTAATATATGCCTCTCTAATCTCAGATTTAAGCTGCGTTCTTAGTAATGAATAATTTGATTTGTCGGTTATATTGCCTGTATTTTTGAATTGCCTAAATAATTTATATTTTTCTTTAATTTTGTGAATTATTGACCCAGTGAACCAAGGAGGATAAGAGCGATTACATCGTTGTTTAGGTAGAACATTTTTATGTAGAGCAGAATTTAATATGGTGTAAAATATGTCTATAGTAGAATTAACATCGTTGGACTCATATAAAATATCCCAATTGATATTGAATAAATCATTATAAAGGGATGGATAATTGGCCTTTTTGAAGTTTAATTCGTTGTTATTAGTTGATTAAAAGTTATTATGGCAATGCTTTATATTCATATCAATAGACAAGGAAAAATGATAATAATCTTCTCTTACAATAGGGTCAATAGATCTTGTAACGACACAATTATTTTTATTATTGATCAGGACTAGATCTAGCAACTTATTGTCCTTATTAAGAACGAAGTTACATTGTTCTAAGTTGAAGAAATTCATGAAATTGTTAAAAGAATTGAATATAGGGGAGGAAGAAGTACCTGTATGATATTGAAGATAAAAAGGCATGTTGAAATCACCAAATATGATAAAGACAGAATTATATAAGAAGTTTAAACATGATAAGGATTCAAAAAGGCTGTTATAATCATGAAGATTGCAGGATGGAGGAATGTAAAGATTAATAGTATAAAATATAGAGTATGGCAAAACAATTTTAATTACTAATATGTCAATGTAATATAATTCTCTAAATTTATCAGAAAAAGGATAAATATCAACTTTAAAAGCTTTGTATTTATTTTTTATTGCCATAAGGACTCCGCCACCACGTTTCAATTTAGTTGCGTTGAAATTTCTGTCGGTTCGAAATACGGTAAAATAATTGGAATTAAACAACTCTGTATCCATTATATTATTATTACATCAGGTTTCAGATAATGCATATACATCATATTGAGGATTTGCTGTAGAATTTAAAAATAAATCTGTACATTTACCACCTATACCTCTAACGTTCTGGTAGTAACACAAAAAGGTTTTAGTAGTTGGAGCATGTTTATTAGGAACTAAGTTTTTCTTTGCAGGTTTAATGCAATTGAAACTCAGTAGTTGCTATGTAACACGGTCTGCTTAAATTTGCGCAATGTTTCCTTATATACATGGCAGTTGTTGTCCCGTACTGCGTGATCAGTTGTAATATCGGATTTCTGGGATAAGCAAGCAGGTAGACTCACAGTCTTTTATGGTATATATATATATATATATATATATATATATATATATATATATATATGAGACTGATCTGTAACTTTGTGTTAATCAGCGAACTTCTAGAATATTTAATGACAAAACAGAATTTATTAAAGTTGTAATTATGTTTTTGAGTAAAAAAGTCGAGCTAATAACTCTTAGACCGTAAACTATCAGCTCATTGCAGACTGATCTCTAATTTTGTGTCAGTCAACGCACTTCTTCTAGAATATTTTAACTTTCTTATAAAATATATCGGCTTATTATTTATTATTTGAATAATTTTTGTATTGCTATGTTACAAAGAACTTTGTGAAAATCTTGTAATCATTATTATAACGATAAACTTTAACCTTTTTACTATATATAACTGAATTGTGTTGAAAGTTTTCATAGTTGTTTGAACTTAATTATTGCAACTTCTCTTCACACGTGCAGGTAAAAGAATATTTTATTAAATAAATAACTTATTAATAACCGGTACATCATCAATAGGTTTTCTTGTACAGTCGGTGTATTTCAAAGTGAATTATTTTAAATAACTAATACACGTAGAGCAACTTTAAAATTCCTTTCACACGTGCAGGTAAAACAGTTTTAAATAAATAAATAACATATTAAAACCTGTAAAAAAAAAACAATTAAATGTGACCTCTGATTGACAGTTGATAGTTTGAATAGCCGAAATATAAAAACAAATTTGTATTAATATCTAAATCTGAAAAGAAGAATCTGCTAAGGAAGTGGTAGTTAAAGGTCAGATAAAGAGCAGGAAGTGTTATCTGTGCAAAAGAAGCCGTATCCATTTTAAAAGTACTCTTTGAAAATTTTAAGCATAACATAACCTAAAAATAATAACAAGCAAAACTTAACAAATTTTACATCGAGTTAAACTGCAACCACGAAAACACCTAAGGACCGCAGAAGTTTCCAACTAGGCGTACAAAGATGGAAGATGAAGAACGTAAATTTACTAGATGTTCCAGTGTCAGCAACATAAGTGATAATATGGTCTTCAGTAAAAGTAGGAAGACATCGAGATCACCAGTTGCTAAACGCAAAGTCATAGAATCAGAAGAAAATGAAATAGTAAGGATGCTAATGACAATAAACGAGGAGATAAAATCGATGAAGAAGGAAAACAAACAACACAGAGAAGAAACTCAAGAATTACGGACAGAAATACGAGGGGAAATGAAGGAATTACATAAAGGTTTCCATGAAGTAATAAATACATTAAAACAAGAAGTCAAAGATTTAAAAACAAAAGAAAAATTGATGATCGAGGAAATAAAGGTTTTAAAAGGGAAAATAATAGCTTAAGAAACAACGGAAGAGAAGAAAGAAAAAATTGAAAAACGTAATAATATCGTAATTAAGGGAGAACAGAATATAAACAACATCAGGATGTTGAACAACTTATAAAAAACAAATAAGAAATAGACATCAGAGTTAGAGAAACCCATAAGAAAGGAAAAGAGGATAAAAAAGTTACCATTGTCAAAATAGAGAATTGGGAAGATAAAATAAAAATATTAAAAAATAAAAACAAACTTACAGGGACAAAAACTTACATAGAAAGTGAAATGACTAATAAAGAGATGCAAATACAAAAATTAATCTTAAAATTGGCGAAAGATGAGAAAAATAAAGGAAATAGAATAAGAATAGGGTATAAAAAACTGAAAATAAATGAGACTTGGTATATATGGGATGAAGAGAAGATGAATATAGAAAAACAGAAAGATAAAGCTCCAAAAAACTTAAACAACTAACAATGGAGAACGAGGATGGCAATATGGAATACGGAAAGCGAGGAAAAGGATATAAAGATAAGGGAAAGGCAATAAATACAATTAAAACAAAAAAAGTAAATAGGAAAAAGAACAAAATGTTAAAATTTAGTACATGAAATATAAGAACGATGCTCCAACCAGGAAAGATGGAAGAAGTAGCGCAAGAATTGAAAAGATATGATATTAATCTGGCAGCGATTCAGGAAACAAGATGGGGCGGTGAAGGTATAATCAAGAATAATTACTATATAACATTATATTCCGGAGATAAACAGGGTAAATATGGGGTAGCATTCATAGTTTTAAAAAAATTAAAAGAAAAAATAATAGAATTTAAAGCAATTAATGAAAGGTTGGCATACATTAGAATGGAAGGATCACCTGTCAACTTATCGATATTAAATGTGTATGCACCTACGGAGAATGCAACAAATGAAAGGAAAGAAGATTTTTATGAGAATCTGGAAGAGGAAATTGAAACTAGTAACGAAAAGGAGGCAATCTTCGATACTAAACGTAAGGACATACAGAGGAGCATGTGCCGACTCAGATCACTACATGGTAACAACAAAGATACGAAACAAAGTTAAGACAAGTGATAGATAAAATATAACGAGAATTAAATGGAATATAGAAAATATAAACAATGAAAGCTCGAGAGAGAAATACGAAGAGGAGGTAGAAAAAAACATAAAAAAGGAAGAACATAAAATGGAAGATATAGAAAAAAAATGGTGCTAGATAAAAAGATGTATTAACGACGCTGCTCAAAAATGGATAGGACATGAAAATAAGAATGCAAATAATAAAAAAGCCTGGTTTAATGAAGAAATTAAAAAAATACAAGATGAAAAGAGAAACGCAATATTAACATATTTAAGAACAAATAAAAAAGAGGACAAGGAGAAGTATGAGAAAAAAAGAAAGGAATGTAATAAAATTATTAGGAAAAACAAAAGAATATCAATAGAAAATACAATAAAAAATATTGAGAATGAAAGAGCAAACAGAAACACTAAAATATTTTACAAGGAAATAAAAGAACAAACTAAAATATATAAGACCAAGACAAATGGGATAAAGGATAAAAATGGGCAACTAGTAGAATCTAAAGAACAATACAAAAAGGTATGGACAGATTATTTTAAGGAACTACTCACAGAAGAGGAACAGGAAATAAAAAGTGAATTACCAGAAGAAAACGAAAAACACATAGCAGAACCAACTCTAGAGGAAGTAAAAGAAATTATAAAAAATAGTCGCAACGGTAAAACACCTGGAAGCGACAATATTAATATGGAATTATTAAAGTACTGAGGCGAAGCAATACAGAAACACATCCATGAACTTATAGTAAAAATATGGAGGGAGGAAGAAATGCCGAAAGAATGGGAAACAGGACAAGTTGTAACGATACATAAGAAAGGAAGCCAACAAATATGCGAAAACTACAGAGGAATCACGTTACTGAACACTACCTATAAAATAATGTCAACAATAATACAAAGAAGAATAACAAATGAATCAGCAAGAATTATCGGAAATTATCAATGTGGTTTTATGAAAGGAAAATCTACCACGGACGCAATACATATTATTAAACAGATAATGGAAAAAATACTTGAGTACAACATAAACACTGAGATTCTGTTCATTGACTTCAGACAAGCCTTTGCCTCAATTAAAAGACAGCAACTAATGAAAGCTTTAAAAGAACTACAAATACCAAACAAATTAAGAAGATTAATAGCAATGACTATGAAAACATCAAAAATACGAATTAAAACACAAAAAGGAGAAACGGAAGATATATTAACAAATAAAGGTGTAAAACAAGGTGATGCCCTATCTGCCACATTATTTAATTTAGCACTGGAATATACCATGAGAAAAGTAAAGAAAGGAACTCTCAGAACAGGGGGAAGTCAAATAATAGCATATGCAGACGACATAGTAATAATAACGAAAAACAGAAATATAATGAGAAAAATGCTAGAGAAGATAGTAAAAGAAGGAAAGAAAATAGGACTAGAAATCAACCAAAAAAAGACTAAAATAATGGTAATGGGAAAAGAAGTGCAAGAAAAGACTATTAAAATAGAAGAAGCAGAGTTTGAACAAGTAAACAAATTCAAATACTTAGGTGTAATGTTAACAAATAGAGGCGAAAGAGATGAAGAAATAAAAGAAAAAATAGCTGCTTTACAAATAGAGCTTTCCAAGCCAATAAAAAATTACTACGAAACGGAATTTTAAGCAAGACAACAAAAATGAGAGTATATAGAACAATAATAAGACCAATAAAAATTAATAATTGAATGGAGTCTAAGGTTATATATGAAATAATATAAATTACCCCTAACCTTAAAATAAATTTTACATATACATATGTTTCGACAACTAAGTTGTCATCATCAGTAACAGAGTGTTTAAATAACTCAACATGTAAACCAGGCCAGAGGTCTAAACAACTCTGATCTTAGTTTTTAGTTTAGAATAGTAATTTAACTCCGTTGACCGGGAAGTCATTTTTAAAAATTAATAATTGAATGGAGTCTAAGGTTATATATGAAATAATATAAATTACCCCTAACCTTAAAATAAATTTTACATATACATATGTTTCGACAACTAAGTTGTCATCATCAGTAACAGAGTGTTTAAATAACTCAACATGTAAACCAGGCCAGAGGTCTAAACAACTCTGATCTTAGTTTTTAGTTTAGAATAGTAATTTAACTCCGTTGACCGGGAAGTCATTTTTAAAAATTAATAATTGAATGGAGTCTAAGGTTATATATGAAATAATATAAATTACCCCTAACCTTAAAATAAATTTTACATATACATATGTTTCGACAACTAAGTTGTCATCATCAGTAACAGAGTGTTTAAATAACTCAACATGTAAACACTCTGTTACTGATGATGACAACTTAGTTGTCGAAACATATGTATATGTAAAATTTATTTTAAGGTTAGGGGTAATTTATATTATTTAATAAGACCAATAGCATTATACGCAGCCGAAACAATGACATTTACAAAGAAGGACGAAGAAAAATTAAGAATAATAGAAGGGAAAATAATAAGAACGATACTGGGACCTAAGAAGATATCTGATAATGAATACAGAGTAAGAATGAACCATGAGATTGATAAAGAATTAAAAGGAGAAGATATAATAAAAATAATCAAGAAACAAAGAGTAAAATGGCTAGGACACGTAAGCAGAGCTGACGAAAAAGAACCAATAAAAGTAATCATGCAATGGAGCCCTGGAAGTAAGAAAAGAAGAGGAAGACCCAGATCAACATGGCTAGCAGAAGTAGAAGAAGATTTAAGAAGAGCGGGAATTAACAACTGGAAAAATAAAACAAGAGATAGGAAGAAATGGAACATCATAGCGAAGAATATTTAATAAATAACTGAAACAGAGTCCGATCCCCTCCAAAAAAGGATCTAGAAAGCTTAAGTAAAAGGGGTGCAACTCCACAACGGAGTGTTAAACCACTATATATATATATATATATATATATATATATATATATATATATATATATATATATATATATATTATTAATTAAAGGTAATGAGATGGCTGATGAGGCAGCCCGTCTTGCTGCTAACAACGACTCTGCTGATGTAGAACTAGTTCCAGCTTCAGACATTGCCGCGAAGCTAAAGAGAGACGTGACCAAGTTATGGCAACGACACTGGGATGCAGTTCAGAACCATATGAGAACCATTAAGCCTTCTGTTGCACCTGTTTTGTTACCTAGCGATCTTGAAAGACGGGATCTCGTCAAGATCCATCGTCTGAGGATGGGTCATACATATTTGACACACGGGTACCGACTCAGTCGGAGTAATGCTCCTCTGTGCGTCCACTGCGGAGTTACGCTTACCGTGCATCACATCCTGATAGAATGTCAACAGTATGACCCAATCCGTAGGCTTTACGAAATAGATCCTGATATTTCAAGTCTACTTCAAGATCATAGGAAACTGAGAAATGTACTCAGGTTTTTAAAGGCAATCGGCCTATATGGCAGTGTGTAATTTTTTGAGATCCTTTATTTATTGATGTGTCTGTTTATTATTTGTTATTTATTTATTATTTTATATTAACAAATGACGAAGGTACTTACCTGAAAGATTTTAACTAATCATTTTAATATGTTGTGACTGTCCCAAAATAATAATAATAATAATAATATTTTAACTTGCGTTTTTAATTGCACCTCTCTTGAGGAACCAACTTGTGATACTTACTGTGATACTATACTTACCGGATTTCTTTTAACATGTTGTGATCGTCTGAAAATAATAATAATACTTTCTCAAATCTTTTTTAACTGTGATTGTACTTACCTGTGCAAAATACTGTATTCTGTACCAGTTAAATAGGCTAATGACCCTAGCAGTCGATGCCAAAACCCAAAAAAAAAAACAATACATATTAACGTTTACAAAATACTATGCATATATTTACAGGTACTATAATGTATAGAACAATCCCCACTATTATGAATATTGATAGTGGGGTAATACTTTAACACTATGTAGTATTGAGTTCATCTCCCCATGGTAATGTAGTTGTGTACAAATAATTCACAACTATTTTGTCATCATGAGGACTCAAAATAATTTTTTGTTGTCTTGTTGTATACACATTATGCAGCTTAGATGTGATATGTAGCTGATTTTTAGAAATAATTATATTGTTAAATTAACAATTATAATAATCTTCAAATGTAATTGTTTTCAAAACTCAGGATGTTATACCTTTAGCTTTCTTAAACGATTTGTTACAATTTAATATTTTATAGTTATACATTTTTGATTCTAATCCTATATATTCATATAACTGCCCATTGCATTCATCTTTCATTAATCCAATTACTTTTTATTAGCTACATGTAGGCCATAACAATTATTTTCATTGTAATCAGATGTGTCAAATTTTGAAATATCTCACAACATTAATTCATATATGTTGATATTAGCAAACTTATATATGAAGCTATCTGTATCTGCATGCAATAATTTTGCTTTATCGCCCATTTCTTTTTTAATATAATTATAATGGAAGTCATATACATATGTTTTTGAAATATCTAAAAATGAGAAGCTTACATAAATTGATTTATTGAAATAGATATTGGTTTTTGTCATTTCAATAATTACAAAATCAGATTGTTTATCTAAAACAATACAATTATAATAATTTGGTCTTGAAATTTAATACTTAGCTCCGTATCTACCAGACCATTTTGTAACAATTTTTACATCTTTGTGCTTCCGCACATTTTCCATAGTTTTCCCAAATACTGCATTGTTCATTAATTTGTAAAAATTTTTTTTGAACTCATTATTATATATTGTCCTTAAGTGTGTGTTTAAGTTAATATATTTTTTCTACCAACCACATTTTCTAAATTGTAGTATTCGATGAATTTAGTCAATTTCATTCCTAACTCTAAACATTGTTTCAAATTTTGATAATGAATGACATAATTTTGTTTGGAGCATAAATTAGTAATTAATTTTGCATTCCTCAAACTGGGTGGAATAAAATATTCATGACATAATGGCAAGCCTTTATGCGCTTTATGTAATTGTTTTTTATATTCCAAATCAACCTCAAGAATATAAATAGTTACAGAAAAATTACTCAAATTAAAATAGTCAATACTATAGAAATCTTTTTCCTCCACCCACTCAAAACCTTTATATGGTAAAAAATGAGACATTGCTGTCCATATAAATTACTTATATCAAAATACATCAAATAAATTTGATCTTCCTGTGAATTATATATATATTTCCCATATATCGGTTATTTGCTTTTGCATACCTCTTTGAACATTGTGAAACACCGCCTCTAATTCCCTTCACGATGAATAAAATTTTATCAATATCAGTCAGTAATTCAAGTTCTATTTTAATACATTTTAACATGGCATCAAAAGCAAGGCCTGGAGCAGTAAAATACCATAAACTGTCTAATCCATATGTTTCTATACAACTTTCTCGAAAATTTTAAAATATATCTGCTAACAAAAGAACATCAGTTTTGAAATATAAATCTGCATATTCTTCCAACGTTTTAATGTTAAACTTATTCCATACATTTAAAGCATGTTCATAGTCGGCATTGCTAATATTTTAATTTTTTAATGTGCCATAAAAATATAATTTGGAAGGTAAAGTTTTTTCATCAAGTTTATCCCAGTCACTCATATATTTATATGGAAATATACCTTTTTTTCTGAGTAATTGAAATTCTTCATCATTTTTACAAAATGATTTTGTAATTTGCAATTCTGAATCTTGTAAAAATGAGGACGGTTTATCAATACTACTACCTAAGAATCGAAAAGAAAGAAAATTGATTTTCATGTCATTTACAATATTTTGTAAATGAAATATACCGTTCTTTATTAATTGAAAGTAATGATATGTTACCTTTCATTTCAATGGCTATACTTTTAATTATAAAATGTCCATCATATCCACTTAAATTATGAAATACCACAGGAACCATAAAAGACTGAATAGTTTAAATTGCAATTTTGGTGGGCAGCACCTCTAAATTTTAAAGTAAAATTACAATGATCTTGAACACGTATATCTTTTAAGGTAAATGGTTTGTCACATATATGACATTTGTTAGAATTTTGAAAAAAAAAATCTTTACCTCAGACATAGTGATTGGTTGTACATATTTTATAATAAAATTTAATTTACTACTTATATCTAATATCTCTTTACAAAACAATTGCAAACAATCTTTCCCCTGATGTATTTTAAACTGTGATAAAGTATCATCATAAGAACATTTTAAATAATAAGCTATACTAAAAGGTGTATGTTTATGAATAAAAGAAGTATTACAATTCAACTGATTATCCAAAGGCTCTAAAAGTGATTCTACATCGCTATAAATAACAAAGGGTACCTTTTCTTTATTATGAAAATTTTTTAATTTAAAAACTTTATTCTTTTCCTATTGTAAATCAATACGACATTTATTTTTATTTATAGTATTACAATGTTCAATATGTTTTTGTAATAATACTTCACTTACAAAATAATTTAGACAAATATTACAAAGAAATTTCTTGCTTTGACAATTGATTTCCCACTAATCGTGATAAATTTTTTATGCACATATAATGATACTTTACACATTTAATTTCTTGTTCTTCCATTTCGCTGTACTCTGTGGTATCACAATATTTGTTATTTGACTCAACTAATAATAAATTAATTATTCCATTATAATTACTGTTACTTATTGCCACAGGAACAAGCTGAAATTTCTTTTTTTTTTATTTTCTCTAGGGTACATATATCAATACTTAATCCGTTTAATTTTTCAAATTTTAAAATATCTTTTAATTGCTTTGGAAAATTTATCCCATTATATTTTAATATGTTTTCAAACGATGGATGTGAATTAACACGGTAGGAATGTTCTTTAAAAACAATACTCATCGTTATTTTTAATATTTATTACAGCACATTTATAGCTTATACTTTTAGGTAGTTTAGTATAACACCCACTGGTGATTAGTGTGTAGGTATTAATATTTACTTTTAAATGCATTATTTTTAACAATGCTCAACCACTATGCCTTTCTTGAAATTCTTCTAATTTTATTAATATTTTATCTTTCACATTTTCAAAATACTAATCATTTAAATCTATTAACCGAGTAATAACAGCATTACATGTATTAAAACTTTTCACCTCTTTTATTCTTTTGGTAGGTAAAATGAATTCAGCACTCAACAAACAATTTACTTTTGTTAAAGATTTTTTTAATTCTTCAATATTTCTATGTCCGAATAATATTAGCCGAAAATATTTCAATGGTTACCTTTACAGTTTATGCACTGTAAAGGTTCTTCACACTCACCCTCGTGCAGATCTTTTCCACAGGCACAAATCTGCGGATTGTTGCAAGTTCGTGTCGTATGACCAAAGCGCTGGCACTGGAAACACCGCATTGGTGCAGGGATGTACATACGAACTTTCAAGTTGTAATATGCAACGGTTACATTAGTCGGCAGCTTGGGGTTGTTAAAAGTGAGAACGTGAGTTGGCGTGTCCACCAACAAACCATTCTCACGCCTCTTAATTCGTCGGACTTCAATAACGCCTTGGTCGCTTAGGTTTTCACAGATCTCCTCAACAGTACAATTAAGGAGATCATGGCAGAAAATTACACCTTTAGAAGTATTTAAGGTTTTGTGCGGTGTCACCTCTACGTCAAATGTACCAATTTTTTTGGCTTCAAGAAGTCGGTTTGCCTGAGCAGACGATACTGTCTCTATGAAAAGACCTTCTCTAGTTTTTCTTACGTTTTTTACATTGCCTACTACGCCAAATAGAGCTTTTTGTATTATGAAAGGACTAACTTTCTCAAATGAACCGCTTAGATTTTTGACGACCAGGAACCGAGGTGTGGACGACTTTTCCTGGCTTGTACTTACTTTTGCTGTCATTGCCTCGATGGCAGCCTGAACTCTGGCAGCAGTGTTGTCTACAGTAGACTCTTTCTGCCCACTTGTCCCCGGTTGGGGAGTCTTGTTTGGTGACGAGGTTTTCTCCCCGGGAGCTTTTGACGTGGCCCCTGACGCACCGTTTTTGCCGGACGGAGAACCGGTGGGCGGCTTTGGTTTACCCATACCCATATTAACAAAAATTCGGTCTCGGGTATCCCCACCCTCCACGGAGCCTCAAAAGGGACGCTAACGCCGCAAGCCGACGTAGCGCCAGGGCTTCCCCGAGACTATAGCCATCCCAGGGGGCAGCAGGGTCGGTCCACGGAAGAGATCATGAGAGACGCCGCAAGACTCCACGCACGCCCGCTTTCCGGTGATCCCACCACTTCCCCAAGAAAACTCACCCCCCAGCCTCAAACGGGATGGGAACCGATTGGCCACAGCTGGGTTAGACTGCGACCTCCCGTTTAGGTAAATCATGGGCCAAAGTAGTGTGTTGGGGCTTCTTCAACTACCAGGATTCCACTTTCTACCGACACGGGTCACCGGGCACGGTCAACACCCAGGTAGGTATTGAAATACAGGTCTCGATACGATCGCCTACTAATCGCACGGTATGGAACAGTATGGCCCGTTAGTTCCCCCTCTGCTGGCAACAAAGGGGTACTAAGCCCCCCCACCACGACAAGGTGGGCCCACGGGGGGGAATATGTATTGTTGCATTATAAATAGTGCTGAGTTTTTTTGTTTATTCTGTATAACAAAATAGTATTTTTACAAGTAAAAATGATAATTTTGCACTTATAATAATATATCAACAACCGAGAATAAATGGATTAGTAGATTTATGGATTGAGGTAGAAGAAGAGAAGTCACAATTGAATCCACTTATTAAATTTAATATCAAGTTACAGAGAGGTCAAGTTAATTGTTTTAAACTTGATTATATAAAAACTAAATACGAGTGTATGTTGACTGCCGAATATTATAATGGAAATAACATTTACTATGTTGTACCTTAAATATGAAAATGTATTCTTATATGATATGTGGATTTTAAATCCGTATAAATTGGAAGAGGAGAAGAAGGGGGAAGATGAGTGTAATCGTCGAATTGTATTATTTCTTTTAACTGGTCATGAAGACTGTATTAATTACAATCATATAAAACGATGATTTTTGCAAATTCAGCAAAAAATGAACTATAAAACCTAAGTTACAATGCATTCAGATTTCAGTACTTAAAAATGTATAAAATAAGAAACATGTTTTTTCCAGGTGCTATACTTTATAATTTTTTCATTTATTTGCAACAGTTACGTTTTGGCACTCGTAGTGAACGGACGTACAGCTACAGAGCTCCTGAACGGTTAGATCACTGCAAATTATAACTTATTAGTTATAATTATTTATTTATTATATCATACTATTAAAGTTAAAAACAACTAAAATAAACATCTGGCCACAAATAAAATTACAAAACACGGAGGCCCCTGGCCAACGTGTTTTTAACAACAAATAATATGAGTGCAACTCAAGAAATACAAAAGGGCCAATGGCAAGTTACTAACAGAACCAGAATAAAAAGAAAAAATGATACTGAAACAAACAATATACGAATGGTAAAACCTAAATTCATTTCGCAACCAAACATCGGTACCTTCCCAGTGCTGACACAAAATAAATTCCAATCCTTAAGTCATAATTCCGAAAGTGAACATCAAGAAACACCTACACTGAAAACTCCAAAACCACCACCAATATTTGTCGCAGAAGTACAAGACATTAACCCATTAATAATATTACTAGATGAAGAAGCAAAAACAAACTACTTCTTAAAAACAATAGCCAATAAACAAGTCAAAATCCAACCAACTAACATTGAAAGTTACAGGAAAATAATAAGTCGTTTTTCAAAAGATAATATACTTTATCATACCTATCAAATAAAACAAAACCGATCATATCGAGTATACGTTAAAAATCTACATCATTCAACAAACATAAGTGATTTAAAATTAGAGGTCGAAGGTGAAGGACACAAAGTAATTAATATATTTAACTTAAAGCACAGAACGGAGAAATATCCTCTACCTATCTTCATAATAGAAATTGAACAAAATACCAACAATAAAACAATATATAATATACAATATCTACAATACACAAAAGTGACTATTGAACCACCCAGACCAAGAAAAGAAATCCCTCAATGTGCCAGGTGCCAAAGATATGGCCACACTAAAACTTATTGCGCAAGGGAAGAACGTTGCGTGAAATGTAGTGGAAACCACGCAACTAAAAATTGCACTAAAAACGAAAACACCCCGGTTAGGTGTGTGTTATGTAATGGAAATCATCCTGCAAATTACAAAGGATGCACGATCTACAAAGAAATATATAAGAGAAAATATCCACCACTAAGACAAAGAACAACGGCAGAAGAAACTAAAATTAATAATATACAGCAAGTCAATCCAAACATTACATACGCACAAAAAGCCAATACAATCGACCCAAATAATTTACCACAATCACAGATAAAACCAAGCAATCAATCATCACAAAATAAATTAGAACAAATGATGATACAACTAATGGGAAGGATGGATACCATCTTAAACCTGCTCACAGCGTTAGTTTCAAAACTTTCATAATGCAACAAAATCTAATCATAGCATTATGGAATGCCAATGGCTTGGCTCATCGAAGTCAAGAGTTAAAATTATTTTTAATAGAACACAATATTGACATTATGCTCATCTCTGAAACACATTTCACAAATCAAACCTACTTGAAAATACCACGATATACCATATATGATACACAACACCCTGACGGCACAGCCCATGGAGGTACGGCAATAATCATAAAAAATTCTTTAAAACACTATATACTACCAGAATACATGATGGATCATCTCCAAGCAACTACTATATTAATAGAAGAATCGACGGGACCCATTACTCTATCGGCAATATATTGCCCCCCAAAACATAATATCAAAAAGGAAGACTTTGAACAGTTCTTAAATACTCTTGGTAATAAGTACATAATAGGCGGAGATTATAATGCGAAGCATACGATATGGGGCTCCCGATTAATTACCACACGTGGAAGAGAATTATTAAAAGCAATACAAAGTAACAACCTGGCATATCATTCGACCGGCAAACCAACTTACTGGCCTACAGACACCAATAAAATACCAGACCTCATAGACTTCTATATAACGAAAAATATACCGCAAAATAAACTACATTTAACAGAAAACCTAGACTTATCATCAGATCATACACCAATAATATTAATGATGGGATCAAACATAATAAGAAAAATCAAGCCACCAACCTTGCACAATAAGCACACTGACTGGGACTACTTCAGAGAACAATTAGAAGAGAAAATAAACCTAAATATATGCCTGAAACAAAACAAAGACATAGACGACGGAATTGAGCACCTCACTCAATGCATACAACAAGCAGCTTGGGAAGCAACTCCTGTTGTGCCTGAGAAAAAAAATGAAATATCGATCCCAAACATCATCAAACAGGCAATTAGGGAAAAGCGCCGCATACGTAGACTATGGCAACAAAATCGCAACCCATACGATAAAAACACCCTCAACCGAATGGAAAGAGAAATTAAAAAGATGCTTTATGAATGGAGAAACAATACCACCCAAGAATACCTAAGTAACCTAACTCATACGCAAGCTACAGATTATTCCCTGTGGAAGGCAACTAAATACCTAAAAAGGTCAATACAAAGAATACCACCAATTAGGAAACAAGACAATAGTTGGGCAAGAAGTGACCAAGAAAAATGCGAAAGTATAGCTGAATACTTATCCCAAGTATTCAGCCCTTTCCCAATAAATAACAACACACCAGAAGAAAAGGAAATTAAACAATTTTTAGAAGTAGCTAATCAAATGTCATTACCAATAGAAAAGACAGATAAATATGAAATAGAACATGTAATCAAAACAATGCACCCAAAGAAAGCTCCCGGTTACGATCTCATCACTGGAAGAATATTAAAAGAACTACCAAAAAAAGCTGTAAAGCTTATTACCTTCATCTTCAACGCTATAATAAGATTAAATTATTACCCTATACAATGGAAAATAGCCCAAATAATCCCCATCCAGAAACCAGGAAAGCCAGCTGAGGAATTGACTTCATATCGACCAATCAGTCTCCTACCTATTCTGTCAAAAGCGTTTGAAAAAATCCTGCTTGAAAGATTAAGACCAATACTGATAAAAGAAAATCTCATACCCGATTATCAATATGGATTCAGAGAAGGACACTCTACAATCGAACAAATTCATCGAATCGTTAATCAAATTAGAAGCGACCAAGAAGAAAAAAGGTACTGTTCAGCCGCCTTCTTAGATGTAGCCCAAGCCTTTGATAAAGTTTGGCATGAAGGACTTCTCTACAAAATTAAAAAACAACTGCCAAGTACGTACTACCAGTTATTAAAATCGTATCTAAGCGAGAGATATTTTATAGTGAAGATCCAAAATGAATACTCCGACCTAACTGCCATTCAGTCCGGGGTACCGCAAGGAAGCGTCCTTGGCCCGGTATTGTATCTCCTATATACCGCAGATTTACCCACATCAGCTCTTGCCACAACCGCTACATTCGCCGACGATACAGCACTACTAGTATCCCATGAAGACCCACAAATGGCCTCCCAAATACTACAAGAGTATCTTCACGTAATAGAAAAATGGCTGAATACATGGAAAATAAAAGCAAACGCAACAAAATCAGCACACATTACCTTTACAAATAGAAGAAATACATGTCCGACAGTACAATTATACAATCAACCATTACCACAAGTAAATGAAGTTAGATACCTGGGACTACACATGGATAGGGGACTAACATGGACCAAACATATAAAAATTAAAAGAAAACAACTTAATGCAAAAGCTAAACAAATGTACTGGATGTTAAGTAAAAAATCAAAATTAACCACTGAAAATAAACTTTTATTATACAAAATCATGTTAAAACCTATATGGACATATGGTATCCAACTTTGGGGTACCGCAAGTAACACTAATATAGAGATTATACAAAGATTTGAAGCAAAGACACTAAGAACTATATTAAATGCACCATGGTACGTTAGAAATACCACCATATATAATGATCTTAACATGGAAAATGTGAAACAAGAAATAAAAAATTTCAGTGAAAAGTATATGCAACGCCTAGAGAAACATCCCAACCACACAGCAATGAACTTACTGGACAACAGCTTGGAAACAAGAAGATTAACACGTCACACCCCATTGGACTTACCATACAGATTTAAATAATGTACATACCATATATCCATGTATATATAGGTACTTATATAAGAAGGTAGTGTCACTGGACACCGCCTTCACAATGCTCTGTTTAATATATATTCGAATATTTACTTATTGTTATATTGTAACAGATTGTAAATAAAATGTCACCAATAAAAAAAAAAAAAAAAAAAAAAAATTATTTGCATTGTCAAGTAAAAATAGCACAAACTTATCTTCTAATAATGGTGAGAAAGATATTTCATTAAATATTAAAGAATTACAACAGTTTAATGACAGCGACGAGTTTTACCAATCAGTGGACTATTTGGGAAAATATGGTTTCCTACAAACATCTCCAAATAATCAAGTTGACCTACATTCCAACAGTGAAGAATAATTTACATGCTTAAAGAACATTTCAAGAATATTATCATTTAAATAATAATATATAATACACACATGTTTTGGCGTGTGTAGTTGTGTTTTTTTGCTGCTCCAAAAATTTTTCAAAAAGTGCCGTTTTTGAAGAAATATTTTTTTTTGAAAAACCTCACCGTCAAGATGCCAAAGCCAAATTCATCGCAAGTACAAGAAATTGTCGCTAATGTGCTCAAAGATCCCGATTTTCTCGCTACGTTGGTCGACATGGTTTTTGCACGTGTTGACCAAAAACTCGAAGAGCAGAAAGCACATTATGAAGGTATCATAAGTAAAATGAGCCAGGAAAATCAATCACTTCACATGGAGATAGACCGACTAGAGCAATACTCCAGACGTAATTGCATCAGGGTGTTTGGAGTTCCTGAAGATCCGACTGAAAACGTCGAAAAAAAGGTCAGTGATCTCCTTGAATCTCTTTCTGTGGACCTACCACCAAATTCCATTGATCGGTGTCATCGTGTGGGGAAGAAAAACAGCAGTGTGAATAGTGTTGTGACAAGAAGTGTATCCTCATCTACGCCACTGAATGTAAGGCCTCGCCCCATTATAATAAAATTCACTAGCTACAGATTCCGTAGTCTCGTTCTCAAATCGAGGTATAAACTAAAAGGCACTAAAGTCAATATTAAAGAGGACTTAACAAAAAAGCGTTTACATACCTTAAAACACATATCCAACACAATTGGCTATAAGAACGTTTGGACAATTGATGGCAATATTTTTTACAAACTGAATGGTGTTATTAAAAAGGCTGATTTATTAACTAATACTGAAACATTGTAACACTTTCACTCTTATTTCATTTCTTTTAATGTAATATTTTGTGTTTTGAGAGCAGCTCAATCTTATGTCGTATTTTGCAACTGTTTCATTCTCTAGGTCAACGTATTTCGTTTCTAAATAATTTATATTGATAATTACTTGCAAAGTTTGGCATATTTTTGTTCGTTTATATTAGGTAGTTTAATTATAATCTTTTTTATTTGTACGTTTACATTGAGCAAATGGATATTTATTATCAGAATGTTCGTGGATTAAATACTAAGCTAGTTGAGGTTTACAATAATTCTTTAATAAATAATTTTGATATTATAACTTTGTCTGAGACTTGGCTTTCTGATTCAGTCAGCAATGCGGAGATTTTGGATAACTCCAAATATACAGTTTATAGAAAAGATCGTGACAACAATATTACAGGTAAAACAATGGGAGGTGGCGTATTATGTGCTGTTAATAATAAATTTAAATCATCTGAAATTAAACTAAATTTAAATCATAATTCTTTTGCTGATATTATATATGTTCGAATTTCTCTCTTATCTGGTGAGAATCTCATTGTTGTGGTGATTTATTCCCCCCCTCCAATTACACTTGATCAACATATTATGATTTATGAATGTCTTGAGTCCTGTTATGAGATTATGCAGTCCAATTTTATATTACTTGGTGATCTAAATATTAGCAAATTGATAGATTATTACAATCATGGATATAGTAATTCGTGTATCACCAGATTTATAAATTTTTCTAATTTTCTTAATTCAACCCAATTCAACTATGTTCTTAACTCTGACTCCCGTTTACTTGATGTGGTACTATCTAATAAAACTTGTTCTGTTTCTCGTAGTGATATATTTTTAACACGTGAAGATCCTCTTCATCCTTCCTTATTAATATCTATAAATGTTTGTCCATCTCGTGTTTCTAATTCCACATTTAACAACACCTATTCTTTTAACTTTCCTTCAGCTGATTTTGAACTCATGTATACTCTTCTGAATAAAGTCGACTGGAATTTTTTATGGGAATATGACGACGTAGACCAAGCATTCAGCAAATTCTATGACGTACTTGATCATGTTTTCCGGGAATGTGTTCCACTTACGTGTAAAAAAAGATCTTCCTATCCTCCTTGGTTTACTAAACAAATTATTTCTGATATCAAATTGAAAGATAAATTTCGCACTTTGTATAAAAAAACGAAGATAGAATCATATTATTTACAATTTAAAGCTCTAAGATCAAAAATCAAGAATAATATCAAAAAAGAATATAAAAAATTTGTGCATAGATCTGAAGATATGTTAATTAGTGAACCAAGAAAATTCTGGTCTTTTATTAATAAAAAGAAAAATGCACACGAATACCTGGAAACATGCATTGGGGTGATAAAAGTTATAGTAACACTCAATCTGCTGTCCAAGGATTTGCTGAATATTTTTCTACTGTCTATTCTCAAACCACAGTTACCGATTTTTCAAAAATTTACAAACCAATAACTTCTAATACCGTCTTACAAATAAAAGAAATTTCAGAAGATGATATATCTGCATCTATTAAATCATTAAAAGTTTCTTGTTCTCCTGGTCCTGATTTACTTCCTTCCTATATTATAAAAGGCTGCCGTGAAATTTTCGTTAAACCGTTATATATTCTTTTTAATTTAATCCTAAAAACTAATAAATTTCCTGACATTTTAAAAGAATCTCTTATTTGCCCAATTTATAAATCTGGTGACATGTCTGATATTTCTAACTACAGGCCCATATCTATTATTTCTAATATTTCTAAATGCTTTGAAAAAATTATATTTAAGTATATTTATCAGTTTACCAGTAATGTAATTACACCTGTGCAACATGGTTTCATAAAGGGCAAATCTACTACTACTAATCTCTGTCAATTTACTGAATTCATAATTAATGCTTTCAGTGAAAATTCGCAAGTAGATGTAATTTATACGGATTTTGCCAAGGCTTTTGACACCATAAACCATGAAGTCCTACTGTTTAAATTGGAGCATCAATTTGTTTTTTCACCAGATTTGCTAGAATTAATGCGATCCTATATTACTGATCGTAAACAGATTGTTCAGTACAATGGCCATAAATCAGCTTTCTTTACTCCACACTCAGGTATCCCTCAGGGATCTAATTTAGGACCTCTACTCTTTGTTTTATTTATTAATGATATTACTAAATGTTTGGAGTTTTCAAATGTTCTTTTATATGCTGATGATTTGAAGCTATTCAAAGTTGTAAATACAACTAATGATTGTCATGAACTTCAAAAAGATATTAATAATCTTATAGCTTGGTCTTCCTCTTCATATTTATCTTTCAATTTTTCTAAATGTAAAATAATGTCATACTCTTTAAAACACAGTCAAGTAATTACTCCATACTGGATGGAGGGCCAGTGTCTAGACAGAGTGAATTTTCAGAAGGATTTAGGAGTTGTATTTGATTGTAGACTACATTTTGATTTACACTACAATTATATAATCAATTCTGCTTATAAAAGCTTGGGTTTCATTATACGACATTCAGAATTTTTCACAAATCGGGAAACTCTTAAATCCTTGTACTACTCTCTTGTACGATCGAAACTTGAATACTGTCTTGTAGTTTGGAATCCAATATATGTCTCACACAGTAATAATATTGAGTGGGTTCAGAGAAAATTTATTCGTTATTGTATTAGGAAAACTTCACCGAACTTTAATCCACTTAATTACAGTTATACATATGCTTTGTTCGATCTCAATATGTTTACTTTGGAGTCTAGACGTAAGATGTATTCTTGTTTCTATCTTTTTAAACTAATAAGAGGCATAACTGATGACGCTGCAGCCCTCAACAATGTGTATTTTTGTATACCTCGCCTTTCATCCAGAACACATATTCCTTTTTATATACCTCATCTTAGAAAGAACTATTTTTTGAAAAGTCCTATTATTCGTCTGTGTTACATTTTTAATGACATTGAAAGAAAAATAGATATGGAAATCGATATTTTTCATCTTGAATTTGCGACCTTGAAAAATATTATGCTGAACTATTTTCGAGCATTTTGATGATAATAAGTGTTCGTTTGTGTATTTCATAAATGTTTTGTTTAATTAGACTTTTTTATGTAACTTTATGTCAAACATGTTAAAATGGTATCATTATTGTTTTACTGACCTCCTTGTAATTGGGATTTGTATCCTGTAAGAAGGTCAATAATAAATAATAATAAATAATAATAATAATAATAAATGTCACAAATATTTTGGATACTAACGCGTTAGCTTTTATGAATACACCTAGATGTGGTGTATCTTATACTATATAAATTTTACTCATAAAGCAATAGGTTGGAATTAATCTGTTAAAACATAAGAATTTATACAAACAACCAGTGAAATAAAAGATTTAACAAGAAAAGCGTTTGAAATTTAGGAAAAACATTTAAATATAACCTTTCAGAGGAAAGAGTTAAGAAATTTTCAAAATAAACCAAATATTATTATTTCATTCGGAGGACTTATCCATAAATCTTATACATATAACTATATATGTAGTTCAAATTTCGATGGACCAGGCAATGTATTAGGACATTTAGATATTCACATGGATTAGAGTGGAAATTGGAATTTTAAACTATCTGATACAGAAATTGATAATAATAAAATGTCTTTTATCACAGTTTTAGTACATGAAATTGGTCATGCGTTAGGGCTTGAACATATATATAATCAAAATTCTGCTTTGTATGCATATAATAAAAATAAATATTTTAATAATATATCAGATTTTAAATTAAGTAATGATAACATAAAAGCAATTAAAAATTTATAGGGTAAAAAAATATAGGAAAATTATACTACACAATATAAAATACCAAAACAAAATCCAAAAATAATAATACCTCCGCACAATTTTCCAGATTTATGTACTTTGAATAACTTAACTAAATTTTTATTAATAGATAATGAATTAATTATTTTTTATGATAAATGGGATTAGATAAAAAAAAATTCTGAAGAATGTTTTGTTCTTCAACCATTTTATTTACCTAGTTGGCTACCGTTTATACCTCAAAATTTTAATAAATTATCAGCTGTGTATCGTATACCCAATAGAAATATAGTTTTAGTAATAGTTGATATATTTTATAATAGTTTATGGCCTGAAATGAAATTATTTAATCAAAAAATTGTTTTACTTGCAGTAATAAAAAATATAAAAGGAGTTGTCCACACAAACATGGGAAATACGTATATTTTTTATAATAGTAAGTTCATAACAAAGTTTAGTGAATGTATTTTAAACATAGAATCTCATTCGTATATAAATACATTATTTCCTTGTATTCCATCAGATGTGGACGGTATTATTTAATATATAAATGGCTACATATATTTTTTTTAAAATAACGTTGTTTATGAATATAGTGAATATTTAAAATTAGTAATAAAAGCAACACAATTTGACTTGACTTGACAAGTATTAATGTAACTATTGTAATTTTGAGAGTAAAAAACATTACTAAAAATAAAATTCAAAATTCAAAAAAACGAGTGATTTATTCCGAAATGGTTCGTTTCCAGATATGGGTATATTAGGATTATTTTCTTGTTTTAGTTTGATTAATATATTTTTCAAATTTGGTCCCGTATTTTTTGAACACCCTGTATCTGTTCTGAAACAATTAAAAAATGTATTATTTAAATTAGAAAATAAATATTACTAAATCAATTTTACGTTTCTAGTTAAAAAATATCTACATCATCCACATCTAATACAAAGTATGAACTTTTCAACAAAAATTCTAAACCGAGGGAAATCTGGGGTCTCAGAATGATAGAAGAGAACAAAAAATTCTATATTAAAACTATTGAAAAAGTGTAATCAAAATTCGGCTTATGGGTACGAGTAGAATTGGAGAATAGTTATGTCTTTCTAAGTGAAAGATACAATAACCACATCGGTAAACAGGAGGTGAGTTATATGAAAGAAGATAAATAAAGGACTTCTGTATTTAGTGTCAAAAGGCACTAAAGGGAAAGCAATCGATATAGAAATTCATGCTAATTAAATAAAATTGTAATTATTTTATGATATGAAATAAAAAATATAATTTATGGTACATGTTTTATTTAATACTAATATATACAGGTATAAAATATTAACAATTTTCATTACATCTTTTACAGTCTCTAATTAATATATAATCACTATCGTTATTTTCATCATAATGATGCCAACATTTTTGATATTTTTGAAATATTTTATTATTTCTCTTAACTTCTGGTAACTTATTCCATACCCAATCAATTTGATTTTCTGCATAAACCATCACAAATTCTATTGGCAAATGTATATAATCTTCTTCAATCGTATTATGAAGTGATTTATTAGCAAATAATTGAAATGATTTAAACATATTGAACCTTGATTAATACCATCTTCTTATATCTTCCACATTTTTAACAGCACAGTTTAAAACGTGAAGATAACAATTTTTAATTTCAACCGGAGAACGTAATGCTGATATCGGTGGACATTCCAGGTGTTCTAAATTTATTATATTCTTGTGAATAAATGCTTCTAACCATTGTTTCTTATCTTCTCCCAAAACGTAGGTTTTATAAACTTCAGGCTGTTCAAGTATTTTCTTCAAAATTGATTGATGTTTACTCTATCGTATATTGCCTGTAGACCAGTCTAAATTATGTGAATATTTTACAGATAATTGCACACTGTTTTGAGCTTCTTTGGATAAATATGTAAACGGATATGGTTGCTTAAATATTCCTGTTTCATATTTACCACCTGTTATTTTAATAACTGCAAATTCTTTGCAAATAAACTGATTTGTTTCTAGAATAATAAAACCATGAATATCGACAATAATAGTTGAAGTCATCTTAACGCTGTCTGTTCAACACAAGCAGAGAAACTAAATAATAACGAATTAATGTTTTCTATTTATACATAACTTTCCTTCTCAATTTAGCTGTTATGCGTGTTATTAAATCCTAGCCATTTTACATACATTTTATTATCTTTTTCCTTTAAATTTTTTTCTACTAAACAAATATCAGAATATTTTACTTTTTGTAACTCGTTTTCATAAAACCCACCTTTAATAGGTTGCCCAAATATATTACTAAGTATATAGGTAATTGGATTAGTTTATTTTATATTTTCAATTACAAATATTTCATTAGACTAATTTCTTATGTAACCTTTTGCAAATAATCCCCTCTCTTTACTAATTCTAACATTATCACCTATTTTAAATTTAGATTTTATATTAACAATTTTTATGTGATTATATACAGTTCTTAATAAATATTTTTCGCTGCTCTTGGTTACATCAACAGATTTCATATGAATTGTACTATGTTTCTTATCGTTATATATTTCAGTAATTTTTGGTTATAAATCTGATCATTTACATGAACCTTGAAAACTACATTCTTTCTACATTAAAGATTTTAATGTTCTATTTACACGTTCAATGGTAATTAATTTTATATTTTTCCATGAAATTACTGAATTCTTTATTATAAATTTCTTTTTCCAAATTTGTTTGCAAATTTTCTGGTATACGATTATCTGTAATGTATATATTTTTTAAGCATTTGTTACATCAATTGCATTCTTCTTCTGCGACGTACACGCTGCTTGAAGGGGGGGGGGGGGGAGCGTAAAGCCACAGTGATCCCTGTAAGTAAGAAAAGGGAGCCGGAAGCTCTAGTGGAGACGGGAGGGTTCCTAAAAAAAACTAAGGTATGTTCAACCTCTTTTATTTACACCTTATTTCACAAGAATATGGCCAGACTGTGAAGAGAAAGCACAAAACTAACTAACAAAACTCCGTGGACATAACCAGTGGCTAAAAGAGAATACGGGACGCCTTCCTGCGGAAAACCAAACAGGAAGGTAGGATTAAGACTTGTAGGACGCGGTCCTGCGGATAGCCAAACAGGAAGACCGGATTCAGACGTGTAGGACGCCTTCCTGCGGACAGCCAAACAAGAAGACCGAATTTAGACGTGTAGGACGCCTTCCTGTGAACAGCCAAACAGGAAGACAGGATTCAGACGCATACTTCTCTCGCTACGGACTGCCAAACGGTCCGAGTCATACGCTCTGACCGGTGGTCGAAAAACACCAAGTCGCGGACGGCCTACGACTTAGCGGGTGACAAACACAAGGGTCTTCCTCAGTGCGGCCGGCCTACACTTTGGAAGATAACAGGGAGCGGAGAGACGGTAACAGAAATTATTCTAAGTCCCAGCCGCAGACGACCAAACGGCTGAGACAAAACAAACATGCAAAATCTCACCAGTACACTCGTAGAGCAGGCAGCTAGATTCGGCGTACGGCCAAGCTCGAATCTTTCTGACTAAACAGCGAGTGAGCACCGGCTTTTATACCCGAAAATCTTAATTAAAGGCGTTAAGCGCATGTTTTTAGACAAAGAGAGTAAAAACTTCTTGAAAATTCTACCATTTTTGTCTAATAAATTTAAATTGAAGTTTTGTCAACTCTTCTGTAACTCTGTGCCTATTTTATACAATTGGCAAGTAAAATGTTCACGTAGCCACCTACTGGTCAATTTATGAAATATTCTATCAAGTATACCTATTTCTTGTCAAAGCTTATTTTAAGTAAAAGCGTGTGATATATTATTACGATGGAAGGCAGAAAAATTTGCAATACAAATTATTGTGTGTTTGGATGCCATTCTAAGGCATCTAGAGAAACCAATTTAAGTTTCCATCGGTTTCCGAAGCTTGGACTTCGAAAAGTACAAGTGATAAATAAGAATGGACACAAAGAATTGCTTAATCAGAGGTTAGCTTGGATAAAAGTAATAAAAACAGAGAAAAACGTAACAAATACAATGGTAATTTGTTCTAAACATTTCGCAAATGAATATTTCTTCTTCCCAGGTAAGTTTTAAACATGTAAAAGTGTTTTTATCAGAAATTATTGTAATTTATATTTGTAGAATTGCCTTCAGTTAGAAGGAAATTAAAATCCAATGCTGTACCGTCCCTCTATTTACCGAAACAAATATCTTCCAAACCAAGTTCAAGAGATTTGCGAATGAAAAGAAGAGGAAACAAGCAAAAAGAAAATTCTGCGAGTAACGAATTATTCGAAGAAGCAGTGCAACAAGTTGAACCAACAGTTGCAGAATCCTCTTTCCAATACACTCAAGAGGAGCATGATGCGGCCGTAACTCTTTTAGGGTTAGTTAACATAAAATTAACAAAAGACATGTCTGTTCAATTAAAAAGTGGTGACATTGTAAACTCTTTTATCGAATGTATCGATTCAGATAAAAAATTAAATACGTTAACCGGGTTGCAAAGTTTTAATTTATTACATTCGATTGAAGTTAATTATAAAAAACTTTTCAAAAATACTAAAAAAGAAAAAACAAGTTTAAGAGAAAAGTTAATACTAACATTTATGAAATTAAAGCAAAATACATTGTTTTGCATGTTAGCCATATTGTTTAAAACCATTAGTTCTGTAACTATATATTTAAACTAATGATACGAACATTAGCTTATATATTTAAATTTTGTATTCCATGGAGTGATAAAAATTAAATTATTAGAAACATGTCAAAATGTTTCGAATCATTTCAGAACGTTCGAGTTGTACTTGATTGTACCGAGATACCAATTCAGAAACCTAAATGTTTGTGTTGTAGACTTAAGTCATATTCTCATTATAAAGGACATAACACTGTTAAAGTTTTAATTGGAGTTAGTCCTGCAGGACTAATTACATTTGTTAGTAAATGTTATGGTGGAAGAAGTTCGGATAAATCAATATTCGAACAAAGTAATTTAATAGAAAAATTGAATCCAAATGAGGCGATAATGGTTGACAAAGGATTTAAAATTGAAGATAATACTGGTTTATTTGGTGTAAAATTAATAAGACCGCCATTTTTAAGAAATAAAAGCCAACTCTCAGAGGAGGACGCATTAAGAAATTCAAGAATTGCAAGTGCTCGAGTTCATGTCGAACGGGTAATTGAAAGAATAAAAATATTTAAAATTTTGGTACAACCATTGTCGTGTCATTTGTTTGCAAATATAGATGACATATTAACAACTGTTTGTGGCATAACTAATTTAAGTAGTCCTATTCTTAGCGATGATAAGTTTTTGTAATAAATTTTGTAAATACAATTATTCTCTTCTATGGGATGAGTTTTATTATTTGGGTAAATAAAATTACGTTAAGTTTCTATACTTTACACTTTTTATATAAATATGAATATAAAATTTATAAAAATATTGCACATAATATTATTTATAATATACATCAGTGTATTATTACTCTATTATGTTATACATACAGGTGTTCATCGAAAAGCGGATTTAATTCCACAACATAGAATTGTATATTGATGATTTTTGATACTTGTTTTTTCAAATGAATTGAATAAAGGAAAATGAAATTTTTCATTAAATTTTTATGTCGCGCATTTCGTTGTACAACTTGTATGTAAATGAAAAAGAAATAAAACTCTTATTGTTTGTAACATATCACATAAAATTGGAAAATTTAAAATACATAGTTAAATAAAGAAATAGAGTCTTTAAAACAAAAAAGCTATTAATATGATATCACATATGTACATGTAAAAATAGAAAACTAAATTAATTACAATTTACAATCTTATACATTGTTTTGTGTAAGGCATATACAATGAATCATTTTAAAGAAATAATTTTCTTTTAAAACTTTCACCATGTTCTGAGTGAATTCATAATCAAAATGAACTATTATATTTAAAAAAGTTTTCGAAAACGAGGAGTAAACTATGAAATCTCAGGTTTCTACGTTCAGCATTAACATACCCAACTGCACTTGACCGTAGAATTTATGTTTGGGATTTAGAGAAATTTTATTGTTAATTATTTTCAAATAAGGCAAATGTGGAAAACAATCTAATGCCGATACTGTTTTACCTGAAATATATATATATATATATATATATATATATATATATATATATATAAATATATATATATTTATAAACAGCGCACAAGACCTGTCTGGTAACTTATAAAGTTTTCCTATCATTTATTTAAGAATTTACGAAAAGTTACTTTGTACCACTTGTTACCATGCAAAAGCCAGTTTGGGTTCATTAATATTCTTATTTTCTGGACAGATCTTATGTGGTAACATACCTTTAATTGGACATTTTATTTTCAGTAATTTGTGAGGTTTGTTATCTTTATTTAAAATGACTCCATCTGGTGAATATCCAAGCCAGGGGTTATTTATATTTGTTCAAAATCCTGGTTGTGCTACTATCCGATTTAATCTGTTCTTATATATTTCTCTGGCTTCATCTTCCATTGCTGCACCATATTTCATATTGTTGTTACAGAAGCTTTTAGGCCAAAAATACTTTTCCGCTTTACTCATCCAGTCGTCTTTTTTAAAAGTGTAAATTTCATAACACCTTGAACCGGTTATTCGAAATTGTCGTTCTTTAATCCAGTTATGTTTTATGGTTGTATTTATTAATATTTCTTCTGGATTCGTATCAGCAAATAATTGGTTGTATGTTTTGAAGCAACAATTCGCAATTTCAATAACAATTTTTTAAGGGTTTGTCAGTATTTCATGGTCTCCGTTCATTCTTATTTCTGTTTTGTTGATAACACCTTCATTATCAACGGAGTTCATTATTTCTCTCCTTCCTTTACTATAAATGAAATATAGTTTTAAGATATAATTAATAAAGAATTACCGTATATACCTATGCTTTGCTAATGAAGAGCTCGTATTAAAATTTAAAAACGTATTCAAAAATATCGGATTTTTCTGCGGCTGTGGTAGATATATTAACAACATTTTCATTTATGGGTTGAATACATTTCGATTTACACCATGGCTTCGGTTTAAATTTCTCTTGGACAACTTCTTTCTTTAGCTTCCATGTACATTTCAGGTCAGTAGATGATAAAATTTCCAACTGATTAAGTTTGAACCTAAAACATGAAAAAATACGACAGAAAAAAGGAAAAGCACATTATAGATCAGAAAATAAACTATCAATATTTTTTTTTTTTTTTTTTTTTTGTTAAAGGTATCGGCTGCCAGGGCCATTAGCCTTATGTGGTATATATTATTATAAAAATGATAAAATGACAGCACAACATGTTAAAAATATCACCGTTTATTGCCCGTCGGCAGTCAAATAATTAAAACATAGACGTTCACAAAATAAATTAACATGTAGAAATAAATAACAAACAAAACTAACACAACTGAATTGTCTTAAAGTCCTTGGTTAGATCCGATCATAAAGGTCGCAGGCTTGAAGGAAAGTGATGACTTTCCTTATCTCCCCATGATCAGTTAACATTTCTTCGATGTTTTGACCTAAGTCGAAAGCTTGTCTCATCGGTTGCAGAGCGGGACATTCCAATAAAACATGCGGTACAGTTACAGGCACTTGACAGTCCGTGCAGGAGGGCTGTTCCTACCTTGTGAGTCTGTACCAATACGTTAGACCCGTATGGCCTAATCGCAACCGATGGACTTTAACAAGGTCTCGTCTCGACAGATCATGGGGCAGATTGACAGGTCCAATCGAAGGTTTGATTCGGTGTAGATGATTGTCCACCATGTCCCAACTTTGTTGCCATAAGGTGGACAACTTCCTGTACGCTGCATTTCTGACATCAGTGTACTTAATGACTTGCGCTGTGTCTCTTGTCGCTGCATTACGCGCAGCATCGTCGGCAACCTCGTTCCCTCGTATCCCAACGTGACTAGGGACCCACACGAAACGGACATGTTTACCCATGTCAGACAGATGTTTTATCAATGATAAAATCATCTGAATGACTGGGTCGGTGGACGAGGAATCTGAGATGGTGGAAAGAATGCTGAGGGAATCGCTAGCAATAGCGAATTCCCTGCCGTTGTGATCGAGAACACAGTAGAGTAGCGCTTGCCAAATAGCATAAGCCTCGGTCGTGTACACTGAGGCATCTGCGTGCAGCGTCCAGTCGTGGGCAGTCTCTTCTACTACTACAGCCGAACCAGAACCTTCTTGAGTCTTGGACCCATCAGTGAAAATCACTTTCACTTCAGGTGGAAACGTGTCCCTTATGCTGAGAAACTTCTGAGTAAAGAATACTGGTGGCATGGAGTGCTTGTCGTATTGGAGTAGATCCAATATGACATCCGCTGGAGGGATAAGCCATGGTACGGTTTCGAGGAAACCCATTGGCATGATACGCGGAAAGTTGTATTCAATTTCACTCAGAAGTTCTCTAGCTCGTACACATAAAGGTTTTGATAAAGCCTGCGACCTAAAATCCTCTTTGAAGAGGATGTCGAAATTCTTATGGCTGCACTGTGCCCACATTTTGCATACGTACGCAAGCGTGAGCTTTTTACGCCTAATGCTCAGAGGTGCTAATCCAGTTTCGCAGCAGAGATTTGCTGTCGGTGTGGTGGGAAAAGCACCAATGCTGTACCGAATGCCAGCGTAGTGTACTGGATCTAGCAACCTCAGCGTTGAGCGCGTAGCAGACGAGTAGACAATGCAACCATAATCAAGTTTCGACAGAACTAGAGCCTGATACACTCGAAGGAGAGTTCGAGGTTCAGCGCCCCACTTCGTACCAGCAAGGACTTTAAGACAATTCAATGCCTGTAAGCATTTGGTTTTTAATTCAATTAGGTAAGGTTTCCAGGTAAGTTTGTGGTCGAACAAAAGACCAAGGAACCTAACCTTGTCCCTACACCTAATCAAATTGCCGTTCAGATACAACATGGGCCCGTAGTGTGGACGGTTTAACCTGCAAAAGTGCAAACATTGGGTTTTCTCGGGGGAAAACTTGAATCCAGTACCTGCAGCCTTCAGGTTAATCTCATTGATTGATGTTTGCAATGTACGATTGATGTCTCTCATTTCCTTTGAGCTAAAGAAAATTGTGAGATCATCAACGTACATACAAATTCCCACGGTCTTGCTGAGGCCGGAAACAAGGCCATTCACGGCTATCAGGAACAACGTAACACTCAGAGTAGAACCTTGTGGTACTCCATTCTCCAGAGTCCTTCTGGAGGATAAGGTAGTGCCGACTCTAACTCTGAAAGTACGGTCCGATAAAAAAGCCCTTATGAATTGTGGTAGATTACCCCGGAATCCCCATTCGTGCATTTTTTGCAGGATGTGATACCGCCACGTCATGTCGTATGCCTTTTCGAGGTCGAAAAATACGGCGACCAAATGCTCACGGCGTTTAAAACTCTTGTGTACTTCGTGTTCTAGGTACACTAACTGGTCGGTCGTTGATCGAAATTTGCGAAAGCCTGCTTGGTGCTCGCTTAAAAGACCCCTGGTCTCGATACACCAGACTAATCGCTTATTGACCATGCGTTCCAGTAGTTTCCCTAAACACGAAGTAAGGCTGATAGGCCTATAGCTAGAAGCTGAGAGAGGGTCTTTTCCTACCTTCGGAATTGGGACTACAATAGCCTCCTTCCATTCGGTAGGGTAGTTTCCCTCAAACCACAACTTATTATACGTGGAAAGCAAAGCTAATTTAAAATCGGGAGTCAGGTGCTTTAACATCTCATTGGTGACGTTATCCTGTCCTGGAGATGATGATGTAGCACTAGCGATTGCAGAATTCAGCTCTTCCAAGCGAATGGTACATTGTACTCGAGCGGGACATGAGTACTGAAGTCGAGATGTACTTCCCGTTCACGCTTGGAATTGAGGAAAGCTGGCTCGTAGTTCTCAGAACTACTAGTTTCCCCAAATTGATCAGCTACTTTTTCTGCAATCCTGTTCACATCAGTAGTGATGCTGTCATCATCCCATTTCAGGTGGGTCAAAGGTGGTGAATAACCCCGACCCGAGATGCGTCTCACCCTCGACCAACACTCCTGTGTAGTTGTCTCAGACGAAATGCCTGAGACGTAGGCGTTCCATGTATTTCGCTTGCTTTCCAGTATTTTTCGACGGGCTTCAGCTCTAGCTTTTTTAAAGGCTATTAGGTTAGCCTCGCTAGGTTGCCTCTTGAATTTGTTGAAAGCAGCTTTCTTGGCCCGAACGAAACGTTGTACCTCCAAGTTCCACCAGGGTATTCTACGCTTTTAGATACCCGGTTTGGTGGCGGGAATGGACGTTTCAGCTGCTTTCAATAAACTGTTGGATAGATCATTTATCGATTTGTGGACATCATCGCTAAGGGCTGGTGTTTCTAGAGTAACTTCAAACTCTGGCCAGTTGGCTTTGTGGAAAAGCCATTTACTCGGACGAACCTGACTAATGGTAGGGGTGTCCGTAGTGATCACTATCGGGAAGTGATCACTACCATGCAGGTCGTCTAATGCCTTCCAAGAGAATCTATTCGCCAGTCTCGAGGATATAATGGTCAGGTCAATGTGGGAGAAGTCCCTTGACCGTGCATTGAAGTAGGTGGGTGAGCCATCGTTAAGGAGTAGAAGATCCTGGGCTTTAAGCAGGTCTTCTATCATGCGCCCTCGTTGGTCTCTGCGATCTGAGCCCCAGAGCATGTTGTGAGCATTGAAATCTCCAAGTAGTACGAATGGCGTGGGCAATTGTCTAATGACATTGCGTATGTCATCTAAATCCCAATCTGCCTCCGGTAAGTATATACAACATACCGTGAGGACAGTTGGGCAAGACATTCTAATTGCCACTACTTGGAGATTGGTGTCGACAGTGACTCGCTCAAACTGCGCATCGTTCCTTATTATGATGGCCACTCCACCTCGTACCCTGACGTTGGGTGTCATATCTCTCCGGACTATTGAATAGTTCTTTAGCGAGTAAATTTGACCAGGTTTGAAGTGTGTCTCCTGAAGACATGTGCATAGCGTATGAAATTCCGTCAGCAACATCTTCAGCTGACAATAATGATACACACAGCCCTTGATGTTCCACTGAATGATATTATCCATAAGATGGATATGGATAAATTGATCTATCCAACTTCTTTCGGCTTCCTAGGCTACCCTAAAGGCCAGCCTTTTCCCTGTTTTTTCTTCTGGTTGGTATTTGAAGATTGCGACGAGGCTGAGTACGCAGAGAATTCCTCCTCTGAGGAAATCCCTGCCTCGTCGACGGGGCGTTTTCGTTTTTCCGACGACTGAGACGGCGTCGGACTTGATTCACGGTATCGTGGGTTTCTCGGCATTCTGAAACTGTCTTTTGTAACAAATGATGCTTGTAGTGCTTCCACGATAGCCGGGACGATGTGGCTTACCTCAGATGACGTTGAGGGTTTAGATGGCATACTACTCTTTGTTACAAAGACAGCTTTCATAGCCGAGACGAGTTGAGGGATCAGTTCTTTAACAAGAGCAGACGAATCGATCTTTGACGTAGGCGCGGGTGTACTAGCAGCCGCCCTAGAGTAGGATACTCCGGCAGTCGGCGTACGAATTACAACCCTTACCCTTGCCTCAGGATAGGAGAGGTTCTCCTTGGTCTTGAGCTCTTGAATCGCTGCTTCTTGTTTGAATATTGGGCAATTATTAGACCTGGCGGAATGATTTCCGTTGCAATTTATGCACTGAAGGGGTTCTGAGCATGGGCTGCCTTCGTGTAGTTCCTTTCCACACACGCAAACCGGCTTGTTGGGACAGCGCATAGACGTATGCCCGAAACGCTGGCATTTAAAGCAGCGCATTGGAGCAGGAATATACAGCCTCACCTTAAGTACATAAAAGGCAACTTTGATCTTATCAGGTACATTACAACGGTTGAAGGTCAGGATATGGTTTGCGGTATCTACCCACTCACCATTAACCTTAGACCGTATTCTCCTGACTTCAATTACCGCTTGATCCCTCAATTCTTCACAAATATCTTCCACGGTACAGTTCAGCAAGTCGCGACAGAAGATGACACCCTTAGAGTAGTTCATACTCTTATGAGGTGTCACTTCGATGTTAAAATCGGCAAGTTTGCGTACTTTAAGTAACCGTGCTGCCTGAGTCGCAGATACAGTTTCTACTAAAAGCCCATCCTTGATTTTCCTGACCGATTTCAATTCCCCAACGATACCAAAAAGAAGTTTATTAATCAAAAAAGGATTGTTTTTATCAAAATTTCCATCGCAATTTTTTACGACCAGGAACCGGGGTATAACCACCTTTTCCTGGCTCGCAGTACTTTGCGGGTTTTGAGATGGACCCGCACCACCTACTTGATTTGGTGTCGGGGTTTGCTCCCCGGGGGTTTTTACCGTCCCACCAGACGGGCCAATTTTGTCGGCTGGCTTTCCGATAATTGATTGTGAATTGTCCTCCCCTTTGTTCATCTTATACATGGTTTTGTCCAGCGCATCGTGTGAGAAGGAGCGGGCCGGTAAGTTGGGAACGGGTATACCCTCGGACGCATCCTACCCCAGTTCCCCGGGGCCCAACCTAAACCGTTTAACCGACCCCGGAATACACGGACGGGTCGGACTCGTTCGGAGCAGTAGAGGTTCCGACACCTCTACCCATCTCACACTTCCTGATCAGGGCCCGAAGTGGCTGGCTCCTGACTCCTGTAGCTTCGACGCGTCGGCAGAGCAAGCTCACATCAGCCCTTCCTCTCTGACGCCGCGGGAGGACTCCCGCACCACCACCCTTTCGGCATCAAAGCACCCGGGCACTCCCAGCGCCTCTACTACAGGAGCCGATCAACATAATCCAAAGTCATAGCAAAAGTCAAAATCCAAAAAGGTCCGGGACCCGTTAGTTCCTCCTCTGCTGGCAACAGAGGGGTACTAAGCCCCCCCACCACGACAAGGTGGGTCCACGGGGGGGCTATCAATAATAATAAAACAATTTGAAAATATGATGAATGACCGCCTAGTTTAGTACTATTTTTTTAAAGAAAAAGAAAAACAGAACTTAATCTTAAATAATAAAATTAAACTCTTTCTTAAAAAAAAATAAATACTTTTGTAACACTAGGAGTAGCTACAAGCAGGTTCATCACGACAAGCTCTCGATTTTTATATTTAAGTTTATAATACATATATCACAATAATTGTAAATAATATGTCACATGTTTTATTATTATTCAATTATAATATCGAAATCAATGAAGTTAATAAAGTCATGCTCATGCTATACATTTAATGATTTAATACAACCTGTTGCAATAAATTAAGACACCTGCAATGTGTTTACATCTACCACCAGCGCCAGCTGTGCATGTGCATAAGAAATTATTAATACATAGTTTGTTATTAGCAAAAATAAATTTGCCAGTTATTTCGTGCGGACTTGCTTGCAAGGCACTTGTTTGTAAGCACAAAGCGAACACAATACGATAAGATTCTTTACTTTCTTTCACTCCACACATAATAATCATTCCGCTATTTACTATTCGCTCTCCTTCCAAGAAACATCTTGATTTATAATCTGCTCTTAAATATGAAAATAATTCTTGAGTTAGAAGTTGCTTATTCGCTCCTGTGAAATCCATTTTAATAAAAACCTATCCTAAAAGAATAAAAATATATATTATATGAACATTAAAAAGAACTCTCTGTTCCAATTATAATTTTCACTCACTTTTATATGAATAACAACGCATAAGTCTATTGACATTACATTAAACATTAAAAGTATACTTGATATGGCAACCATTTGCAAAAGCAGTCGCAGCGCCATCAACGGTAATTTTAGTTGCCAATGATGAAAAATTATAAAATTCGGGAGCGAAAGCAAATATTTATATGATTTTTTACAAAAATAAAGTCAGATTTTACCTATTTTTGAAATGGATATTTTTGTTAAAACATTCATAAAAATGCTTTCGGACCTATACTATGGATAAAATATGATGAAAAATTATAAAATTCGAGCGGAAGCAAATATTTATAGGATTTTTTACAAAAATAAAGTCAGATTTTACCTATTTTTGATGAATACGTTGCATATTGTAAGCTTCATTGGCTGTATTCTAGAGTACCTACCACACTTCAAATAGCAATTTTCTTGTTGTAATGTTTTCTTTTACCTAAATTATGATGAAAAATCATAAAATTCGGGCGCGGAAGCAAATATTTATATGATTTTTTACAAAAATAAAGTCAGATTTTACCTATTTTTGAAATGGATATTTTTGGTAAAACATTCATAAACATGCTTTTGGACCTATACTATGGATTAAATATGATGAAAAATTATCAAATTCGGGCGGGGAAGCAAAAATTTATATGATTGTTTACAAAAATAAAGTCAGATTTTACCTATTTTTAATGAATACGTTGTATATTGTAAGCTACATGGGCTGGATTCTAGAATACCTACCACACTTGAAATAGCAATTTTTTTGTAGCAATGTTTTCTTTTAGCTAAAATATGATGAAAAATCATAAAATTCGGGCGCGAAAGCAAACATTTATGATTTTTTACATAAATAAAGTCAGATTTTACCTATTTTTGAAATGAATATTTTTGTTAAAACATTCATAAACATGCTTTTGGACCTATACTATGGATAAAACATAATGAAAAATTATAAAATTCGGGCGTGGATGCACATATTTATATAATTTTTTACAAAAATTAAGTCGGATTTTACCTATTTTTTGATGAATACGTTGTATATTGTAAGCTTCATTGGCTGGATTCTAGAATACCTACCACACTTGAAATAGCAATTTTCTTGTTGCAATGTTTTCTTTTACCTAAATTAAGATAAAAAATCATAAAATTCGGGCGCGGAAGCAAATATTTATATGATTTTTTACAAAAATAAAGTCAGATTTTACGTATTCTTGAAATTGATATTTTTGTTAAAACATTCATAAACATGCTTTTGGACCTATACTATGGATAAAATATGATAAAAAATTATAAAATTCGGGCGCGGAAGCAAATATTAATATGATTTTTTGCAAAAATAAAGTCAGATTTTACCTATTTTTGATGAATACGTTGTATATTGTAAGCTACATGGGCTGGATTCTAGAATACCTACCACAATTGAAATAGCAATTTTCTTGTTGCAATGTTTTCTTGTAGCTAAAATATGATAAAAAATCATAAAATTCGGGCGCGGAAGCAAATATTTATATGATTTTTTACAAAAATAAAGTCAGATTTTACCCATATTTGAAATGGATATTTTTGTTAAAATATTCATAAACATGCTTTTGGACCTATAATATAGATAAAATATAATGAAAAATTATAAAATTTGGGCGCGGAAGCAAATATTTATATATAATTTTTTACAAAAATAAAGTCAGATTTTACCTATTTTTGATGAATACGTTGTATATTGTAAGCTACATGGGCTGGATTCTAGAATACCTACCACAATTGAAATAGCAATTTTCTTGTAGCAATGTTTTCTTTTAGCTAAAATATGATGAATAATTATAATATTCGGGCGCGGAAGCAAATATTTATGATTTTTTACAAAAATAAAGTTAGATTTTACCTATTTTTGAAATGGATATTTTTGTTACACCATTCATAAACATGCTTTTGGACCTATACTATGGATAAAATATAATGAAAAATTATAAAATTCGGGCGCGGATGCAAATATTTATATAATTTTTTACAAAAATTAAGTCAGATTTTACCTATTTTTTGATGAATACGTTGTATATTGTAAGCTTCATTGGCTGGATTCTAGAATACCTACCACACTTGAAATAGCAATTTTCTTGTTGCAATGTTTTCTTTTACCTAAATTAAGATAAAAAATCATAAAATTCGGGCGCGGAAGCAAATATTTATATGATTTTTTACAAAAATAAAGTCAGATTTTACATATTCTTGAAATGGATATTTTTGTTAAAACATTCATAAACATGCTTTCGGACCTATACTATGGATAAAATATGATAAAAAATTATAAAATTCGGGCGCGGAAGCAAATATTTATATGATTTTTTGCAAAAATAAAGTCAGATTTTACCTATTTTTGATGAATACGTTGTATATTGTAAGCTACATGGGCTGGATTCTAGAATACTTACCACAATTGAAATAGCAATTTTCTTGTTGCAATGTTTTATTTTAGCTAAATTATGATGAAAAATCATAAAATTTGGACGCGGAAGTAAATATTTATATGATTTTTTACAAAAATAAAGTTAGATTTTACCTATTTTTGATGAATACGTTGTATATTGTAAGCTACATGGGGTGGATTCTAGAATACCACCACACTTGAAATAGCAATTTACTTGTTGCAATGTTTTCTTTTAGCTAAAATATGATGAAAAATTATAATATTTGGGCGCGGAAGCAAATATTTATGATTTTTTACAAAAATAAAGTTAGATTTTACCTATTTTTGAAATGGATATTTTTGTTACACCATTCATAAACATGCTTTTGGACCTATACTATGGATAAAATATAATGAAAAATTATAAAATTCGGGCGCGGATGCAAATATATATATAATTTTTTACAAAAATTAAGTCAGGTTTTACCTATTTTTTGATGAAAACATTGTATATTGTAAGCTTCATTGACTGGATTCTAGAATACTTACCACACTTGAAATAGCAATTTTCTTGTTGCAATGTTTTCTTTTACGTATATTATGACGAAAAATTATAAAATTCGGTCGCGGAAGCAAATATTAATATGATTTTTTACAAAAATAAAGTCAGATTTTACCTATTTTTGATGATTACGTTGCATGTTGTAAGCTTCATTGGCTGGATTCTAGAATACAACCACACTTGAAATAGCAATTTTCTTGTTGCATTGTTTTCTTTTAGCTAAAATATGATAAAAAATTATAGAATTCGGGCGCGGAAGCAAATATTTATATGATTTTTTACAAAAATAAAGTCAGATTTTACCTATTTTTAAAATGGATATTTTTGTTACACCATTCTTAAACATGCATTTGGACCTATACTATGGATAAAATATAATGAAAAATTATAAAAATCGGGCGCGGAAGCAAAAATTTATATAATTTTTTACAAAAATCAAGTCAGAGTTTACCTATTTTTGATGAATAAGTTGTATATTGTAAGCTACATGGGCTAGATTCTAAAATACCTACCACACTTGAAATAGCAATTTTCTTGTTGCAATGTTTTGTTTTAGCTAAAATATGACGAAAAATTATAAAATTCGGTCACGGAAGCAAATATTAATATGATTTTTTACAAAAATAAAGCTAGATTTTACCTATTTTGGATGATTACATTGCATATTGTAAGCTTCATTGGCTGGATTCTAGAATACCACCACACTTGAAATAGCAATTTTCTTGTTGCAATGTTTTCTTTTAGCTAAAATATAATGAAAAATCATAAAATTCAGGCGCGGAAGCAAATATTTATATGATTTTTTATAAAAATAATGTCAGATTTTACCTATTTTTGAAATGAATATTTTTGTTAAATCATTCATAAACATGCTTTTGGACCTATAATATGGATAAAATATAATGAAAAATTATAAAATTCGGGCGCGAAAGAAAATATTTATATGATTTTTTAGAAAAATAAAGTCATATTTTACCTATTTTTAATGAATACGTTGTATATTGTAAGCTACATGGGCTGGATTCTAGAATACCTACCACACTTGAAATAGCAATTTTCTTGTAGCAATGTTTTCTTTTAGCTAAAATATGATGAAAAATTATAAAATTCGGTCGCGGAAACAAATATTTATATGATTTTTTACAAAAATAAAGTCAGATTTTACGTAAATTTGATGAATACGTTGCATATTGTAAGCTTCATTGGCTGGATTCTAGAATACCACCAAACTTGAAATATCAATTTTCTTATTGCAATATTTTCTTTTAGCTAAAATATGATGAAAAATGATAAAATTCGGGCGCGAAAGCAAATATTTATATGACTTTCAACAAAAATAAAGTCAGATTTTACCTATTTTTGATGAATACGTTGCATATTGTAAGCTTCATTGGCTGGATTCTAGAATACCACCACACTTGAAATAGCAATTTTCTTGTTGCAATGTTTTCTTTTAGCTAAAATATGATGAAAAATTACAAAATTCGGGCGCGAAAGCAAATATTTATATGATTTTTTGCAAAAATAAAGTCAGATTTTACCTATTCTTAAAATGGATATTTTTGTTAAAACATTCTTAAACATGCTTTTGGACCTATACTATGGATAAAATATGATGAAAAATTATAAAATTAGGTCGCGGAAGCAAATATTTATATGATTTTTTACAAAAATAAAGTCAGATTTTACCTATTTTTGATGAAAACGTTGCATATTGTAAGCTTCATGGGCTGGATTCTAGAATACCTACCACAATTGAAATGCAATTTTCTTGTAGCAATGTTTTCTTTTAGCTAAAATATGATGAAATATCATAAAATTCGGGCGCCGAAGCAAATATTTTTATGATTTTTTACAAAAATAATGTCAGATTTGACCTATTTTTGAAATGGAAATTTTTGTTAAAAATTTATAAACATGCTATAGGACCTATACTATGGATAAAATATGATGAAAAATTATAAAATTCGGTCGCGGAAGCAAATATTTATATGATTTTTTACAAAAATAAATTCAGATTTTACCTATTTTAATGAATACGTTGTATATTGTAAGCTACATGGGCTGGATTCTAGAATACCTACCACACTTGAAATAGCAATTTTCGTGTTGCAATATTTTCTTTTAGCTAAAATATGATGAAAATTTATAAAATTCGGGCGCGGAAGCAAATATTTAAATGATTTTTTACAAATATAAAGTCAGATTTTACCTATTTTTGAAATGGATATTTTTGTTACACCATTCATAAACATGCTTTTGGACCTATACTATGGATAAAATACAATGAAAAATTATAAAATTCGGGCGCGGAAGCAAATATTTATATAATTTTTTTACTATAATTAAGTCAGATTTTACCTATTTTTGATAAATACGTTGTATATTGTAAGTTACATGGGCTGGACTCTAGAATACCTACCACAATTGAAATAGCAGTTTTCTTGTAGCAATGTTTTCTTTTACCTAAATTATGATGAAAACTCATAATATTCGGGCGCGGAAGCAAATATTTATATGATTTTTTACAAAAATAAAGTCAGATTTTACCTATTTTTAATGAATACGTTGTATATCGTAAGCTACATGGGCTGGATTCCAGAATACCTACCACACTTGAAATAGCAATTTTCTTGTTGCAATGTTTTCTTTTACCTAAAATATGATGAAAAATTATAAAATTCGGTCGCGGAAGCAAATATTTATATGATTTTTTACAAAAATAAAGCCAGATTTTATCTATTCTTGAAATGGATATTTTTGTTAAAACATTCATAAACATGCATTTGGACCTATACTATGGATAAAATATAATAAAAAATTATAAAATTCGGGCGCGGAAGCAAATATTTATATAATTTTTTACAAACATTAAGTCAGATTTTTCCTATTTTTGATGAATACGTTGTATATTGTAAGCTTCATAAGCTGGATTCTAGTATACATACCACACTTGAAATAGCAATTTTCTTGTTGCAATGTTTTCTTTTACCTAATTTATGATGAAAAATCATAAAATTCGGGCGCGGAAGCAAATATTTATATGATTTTTAACAAAAATAAAGTCAGATTTTACCTATTCTTGAAATGGATATTTTTGTTAAAGCATTCATAAACATGCTTTTGGACCTATACTATGGATAATATATGATGAAAAATTATAAAATTCGTCGCGGAAGCAAATATTTATAATTTTTTACAAAAATAAAGTCAGATTTTACGTATTTTTGATGAATGCGTTGTATATTGTAAGCTACATGGGCTGGATTCTAGAATACCTACCACAATTGAAATAGCAATTTTCTAGTAGCAATGTTTTCTTTTAGCTAAAATATGATAAAAAAATCATAAAATTTGGGCGCGGAAGCAAATATTTATATGATTTTTTACAAAAATAAAGACAGATTTTACCTATTTTTGAAATGAATATTTTTGGTAAAACATTCATTAACATGCTTTTGGACCTATACTATAGAGAGAATATGATAAAAAATTATAAAATTCGGGCGCGGAAGCAAATATGTATATGATTTTTTACAAAAATTAAGTCAGATTTTTCCTATTTTTGATGAATACGTTGTATATTGTAAGCTTCATTGGCTGGATTCTAGAATACCTACCACAATTGAAATAGCAATTTTCTTGTAGCAATGTTTTCTTTTAGCTAAAATATGATGAAAAATCATAAAATTCGGCCGCGGAAGCAAATATTTATATGATTTTTTACAAAAATAAAGTCAGATTTTACCTATATTTGAAATGGATATTTTTGTTAAAATATTCATAAACATGCTTTTGGACCTATACTATAGATAAAATATAATGAAAAATTATAAAATTTGGGCGCGGAAGCAAATATTTATATAATTTTTTACAAAAATAAAGTCGGATTTTACCTATTTTTGATGAATACGTTGTATATTGTAAGCTACATGGGCTGGATTCTAGAATACCTACCACCATTGAAATAGCAATTTTCTTGTAGCAATGTTTTCTTTTAGCTAAAATATGATGAAAAATCATAAAATTTGGACGCGAAAGCAAATATTTATATGATTTTTTACAAAAATAAAGTCAGATTTTACCTATTTTTGATGAATACGTTGTATATTGTAAGCTACATGGGGTGGATTCTAGAATACCACCACACTTGAAATAGCAATTTTCTTGTTGCAATGTTTTCTTTTAGCTAAAATATGATGAAAAATTATAATATTCGGGCGCGGAAGCAAATATTTATGATTTTTTACAAAAATAAAGTTAGATTTTACCTATTTTTGAAATGGATATTTTTGTTACACCATTCATAAACATGCTTCTGGACCTATACTATGGATAAAATATAATGAAAAATTATAAAATTCGGGCGCGGATGCAAATATTTATATAATTTTTTACAAAAATTAAGTCAGATTTTACCAATTTTTTGATGAATACATTGTATATTGTAAGCTTCATTGACTGGATTCTAGAATACCTACCACACTTGAAATAGCAATTTTCTTGTTGCAATGTTTTCTTTTACCTATATTATGACGAAAAATTATAAAATTCGGTCGCGGAAGCAAATATTAATATGATTTTTTACAAAAATAAAGTCAGATTTTACCTATTTTTGATGATTTCGTTTCATGTTGTAAGCTTCATTGGCTGGATTCTAGAATACCACCACACTTGAAATAGCAATTTTCTTGTTGCATTGTTTTCTTTTAGCTAAAATATGATAAAAAATTATAGAATTCGGGCGCGGAAGCAAATATTTATATGATTTTTCACAAAAATAAAGTCAGATTTTACCTATTTTTGAAATGGATATTTTTGTTACACCATTCATAAACATGCTTTTGGACGTATACTATGGATAAAATATAATGAAAAATTATAAAAATAGGGCGCGGAAGCAAAAATTTATATAATTTTTTACAAAAATCAAGTCAGATTTTACCTATTTTTGATGAATACGTTGTATATTGTAAGCTACATGAGCTAGATTCTAGAATACCTACTACACTTGAAATAGCAATTTTCTTGTTGCAATGTTTTCTTTTAGCTAAAATATGACGAAAAATTATAAAATTCGGTCGCGGAAGCAAATATTAATATGATTTTTTACAAAAATAAAGCCAGATTTTACCTATTTTTGATGATTACATTGCATATTGTAAGCTTCATTGGCTGGATTCTAGAATACCACCACACTTGATATAGCAATTTTCTTGTTGCAATGTTTTCTTTTAGCTAAAATATGATGAAAAATTATAAAATTCAGGCGCGGAAGCAAATATTTATATGATTTTTTATAAAAATAATGTCAGATTTTACCTATTTTTGAAATGAATATTTTTGTTAAATCATTCATAAACATGCTTTTGGACCTATAATATGGATAAAACATGATAAAAAATTATAAAATTCGGGCGCGAAAGAAAATATTTATATGATTTTTTACAAAAATAAAGTCATATTTTACCTATTTTTAATGAATACGTTGTATATTGTAAGCTACATGGGCTGGATTCTAGAATACCTACCACACTTGAAATAGCAATTTTCTTGTAGCAATGTTTTCTTTTAGCTAAAATATGATGAAAAATTATAAAATTCGGTCGCGGAAACAAATATTTATATGATTTTTTACAAAAATTAAGTCAGATTTTACTTAAATTTGATGAATACGTTGCATATTGTAAGCTTCATTGGCTGGATTCTAGAATACTACCAAACTTGAAATAGCAATTTTCTTATTGCAATATTTTCTTTTAGCTAAAATATGATGAAAAATTATAATATTCGGGCGCGGAAGCAAATATTTATATGACTTTTAACAAAAATAAAGTCTGATTTTACCTATTTTTGATGAATACGTTGCATATTGTAAGCTTCATTGGCTGGATTCTAGAATACCACCACACTTGAAATAGCAATTTTCTTGTTGCAATGTTTTCTTTTAGCTAAAATATGATGAAAAATTACAAAATTCGGCCGCGGAAGCAAATATTTATATGATTTTTTGCAAAAATAAAGTCAGATTTTACCTATTCTTAAAATGGATATTTTTTTGTTAAAACATTCTTAAACATGCTTTTGGACCTATACTATGGATAAAATATGATGAAAAATTATAAAATTCGGGCGCGGAAGCAAATATTTATATGATTTTTTACAAAAATAAAGTCAGATTTTACCTATTTTTGATGAATACGTTGTATATTGTAAGCTACATGGGCTGGATTCTAGAATACCTACCACAATTGAAATGCAATTTTTTGTAGCAATGTTTTCTTTTAGCTAAAATATGATGAAATATCATAAAATTCGGGCGCGGAAGCAAATATTTAGATGATTTTTTACAAAAATAAAGTCAGATTTTACCTATTTTTGAAGAATACGTTGCATATTAATATTTTTATTGTGCGTGGTTGACGTTTCTGTCATATGCTCTGTGTATTTACTGTTTTTTTAGTGGTATATTTATAAATTATTTATGTAAGTTATATATTAGTGTGCAGATCTAGTTTTCATCTTTTTCTATATCCCTATTACTTTATGATTCCTACTACCAGGGGTAAGTTAAGGGCTATTTTATATTTTTTATATATTTTTTAAAAGCGTGGTTCGCAATTTTTGTTTATACTTGCAAAACGTGAATACAGGTTCATTCACCTCTACTATTATTGCTACACCTATTGGGTGTTTCTGTTTTTGACATACGGGATGTTGTTTGGCGCATTGTAAAATATTTAAAAAATTTTTTAGTTTTTATATAGTTATTATATTTATTTATATATTTTATCTGTAATTTTATTTCAATATTTTTTATAATTATTTTTAGGTACCTACTTTTAGTTCTTACTACATTTTAAATCGGTAAAAATTTTTTCTTAAAAAAATTATTGTTTTAGGTTATAGGCTTTATGTTCGGTCATCCGTTTTCTTCATTGTCAGTAACACCATTTTCTCAATTGTTTACCCTCCCGTGGTCCAACTCCTGTATGTTGTAAGCCCTAAGCCGTGACGGACCGCACTGGCGCTTCCGATTTCCCTTCTTGTGTCCTTCGTGCTGTACTCACATTCATTCTTTTAGTTTAGGAGTTACTATTTTTAAGAAAGTTTTATTATACTACATATTTTATTTATTTATTTATGAAATCATGGCATGTGCAAAATGTAAATTTAAAACAAAAGACGGTTTAGTAGGATGTGAAGGCTCATGCAATAAATGATTTCACTCCAGTTGCATTAATATGAGTGATGCTGAATTTAAATTTATTGAAAAAAATAATAATCTACTGTACTTGTGTGACATTTGTAAACGTACATGTGATGTTATTGATAAATCGAAAGCAATTAACATTGAATCTAATCTTAAAGATCTACAAAATAGTATGTCGAAACTATCTCATTTTACTAACGATATGCAAATCAGTACAATGCTAGATAAGTTACAAACAGATTTACATTTAAAATTTGAATCGGTTGTTTCGAAGTTTAAAGTTGAATTTCAACAATCACTCGAGGAAACGCTTAAAGACCTTTGTAATGAAATTAACTCTAACTCTAGACCTACTTCTGTATCTTACTCTGATATTACCAAGAAAAATGTTGAACCCCCTATTATTGTTAAACCAAAGAAAACTCAAAGTTCTGTAGCAACGAAATCAGATCTGCTCAAGACGATCGACCCTATCACTTTAGATATCAAAGTTTCTAATATCCGTAACAAACGTAATGGAAGCTTAATTGTTAATTGCGTTAATTCTGAAGAAACTACCAAATTAAAAGATCTAGTAAACAAAAAGATGAGTGATAAATATGACGTACAACAAACAGCCGCTTTTCACCCTAGAATCAGACTTGTTGGCATGACAGATAAGCTGGATTCAGAACAGGTAACTAAGTATCTTAAATCATTGAATAAATCATATATTTCCGAAGATTCTTTATGTGATATTAAATTGATTAAACCACTGCGTAACAATAACAAATTGTATCAATGTGTTGTTCAAGTCGACCGTGAAACTTATAGAAAATCATTAAATGTGGGCAAACTATGGATTGGATATGACTACTGTTCTGTGTACGATGCTGTGGATATTCGAAGGTGTTTTAAATGTTGTGGCTTCCATCACAATGCATCTCACTGTACAAAAAAGGAACCTACATGCCCGAAATGTGCAGGAGCCCATGAACTCAGTGCATGTACCTCCAATATTTTAAATTGTGTTCATTGTTTACATATTAAATCCACTCAAAATACTGCTATTTCCACGGATCATCCCGTTTGGGACTCGGATTGTCATGTTTACAAAGAAACGTTACGAAAATTTAAAGAGACTATACTTGGTGATGCATAGCAATTACTGAATTTTCAACCAAACAAGATGTCATCCCTTGATAAGTGTGATAATGAGCATAATGATATGTTAGTATGCTACTATCAAAACGTTAGAGGTTTGAATACCAAATGCACTGATATTTTCATAAACTCTATAAGTTCTCCTCAATACCATATATTTGCTCTTACAGAGACTTGGTGTCACGAAGGTATCAACAACTCAGAGTTATTTGATATCAACAAGTATGAAGTTTTCAGAAGCGATCGTAATTTTCTCTTGACTAATACTAAACGCGGTGGAGGTGTTCTTATCGCCGTTAAAAAAGAATTCAAACCCATACAATTAGATATCCGATCACTTTGTCCTCAATTACAAGACATAATTAACATTGATATCCTACTTATTAAAATATCGTCAAACTTCAAAACATTATATGTAATTAATCTTTATATCCCACCTTCCTGTGGAGCTAATAACTACAGCACTTTATTTGACTCTATTTGCGCTCTTAACTGTCTGTTTAATTCAAATGTTTTAATTTTTGGAGACTTCAACATATCAAATTATTATAATTGTGTCTTTAAGGATCACTATTGTCCCTTTTACGACATGTTACACAATTTTACTAATTTTTATAACTTACTTCAATACAATTTTATAGTTAATACATACGGTAAAATTCTCGATCTCATTTTAAGTAACATCTCTTGTTCTGTATCAAAATCTAAAGATATCTTAGTGAAAGAAGACCAGCATCATCCTGCTTTAACCATACTATTTAATTTAAAAATAAAGAACAATAAATTTCACTCTACCAACAATAATGGTTACAACTTTCCGCTTTTATACAATGATCTTGCAAATACAGATTGGAAGAGTCTTAATACCTGCAAAGATGTTAATGTAGCAATAGATAAATTTTATGGTATCGTTAACAATATATTAAATACACACGTTCCGAAGAAACTAAAAACTAAAGGTAGTTATCCGGCATGGTATACTGGTTCACTGATATTTATGATTAATAAAAAGCATAAAGCATGGAAACAATTCAAGAAATCAGGAAGTATACTGTACGAAATGGAATTTAAACACTTAAGAGCACAAATTAAAATTGATATAAAAATAGCATATAAAAATTATCATGACACTTTACAAAATGAAATGAAAAATGACCCCAAGAAGTTTTGGTCTTTTATTAATCAAAAAAGAAATACATCATCCATACCATCTACTTTAAAATACAAAAATCAAATTTTAGATAATGAAAAAGATATAGTCGAAGGATTTGCCCAATATTTTTTATCATCATTTAATGACAACCAGGGAAGCGGAATTACTAATTCTAATATAAACAATTGCCCAAACCTTTCTATTAACAGCGTATCAGAGGAGGATGTGTTATCCGCAATACAAAAATTAAATTCTAAATTAACAATGGGGCCAGATCAATTTCCTTCTTTCATCCTTAAAGACTGTGCAACTGCATTTGTAAAACCTCTTACAATCCTCTTTAATTTAATATTACAAACATCTACATTTCCTAATCAATGGAAAATTTCTCGCATATGCCCAATCTTTAAAAAAGGAGACAGACATGATATGACTAACTACAGACCAATTGCTATTATCTCAAACTTCAGCAAAATTTTTGAAATTATCCTCCATTCCACGATTTATAATCATGTGAGCAATTTAATATCAGAGAACCAACATGGTTTTATAAAAGGAAAATCCACAGTCACAAATTTAATATGTATAACACAATTTATCAGCGAAGCTTTAGACAATCAAAACCAAGTAGATGTTATTTATACGGATTTCTCCAAAGCATTCGATAAAATCGATCACTCTATGCTTATTGCAAAACTACACTCTTTTGGTTTTTCCGATTCCCTCATTATGTTATTTTCGTCTTATCTACATAATAGACAACAGTTTGTTAGCTACGGTGGATTTCAATCATTGCTTTTCGATCAAGTATCAGGCGTACCTCAAGGTTCGGTATTAGGTCCTCTTCTTTTTAATCTATTCATTAACGACATAACCAACGTCATAAAGGTACCATTTTTAATGTTTGCAGATGATTTAAAACTCTACTCTACCGTATCATCTCAAAAAGATTGTAAAAACATTCAAGCCAATTTAAATGAAATTTATAACTGGTGCGTAAATAACAATCTGTTACTTAATATCAACAAATGTAACATCATGGGCTTTCATAGAAAATCTAATCCAATCACCTATAAATATGTGATTGACAACAATACTCTGCATAGACCTAATTCTTTTAAAGACTTAGGTGTTATATTCGATCCCAAATTACTGTTTACCGAACATATCAAACGTTCAGTAGCATCTGCCTACAGGAGTCTAGGACTAATAATTAGAAATGCTCAATTTTTCAACGACATTTCAATTTTAAGACTATTGTTTATTTCCCTAGTACGTCCTCAATTAGAATACTGTTCAGTAATTTGGAATCCCTTGTACATGAATCAGAGCGAATCCATTGAAAAAGTGCAAAGAAAATTTTTAAAGTTTGCCAAATATATAGTGGATGGTTGTTATCCGCCCAGAGGTACGTCCCAGAATAAGCTGTTGGAAACTTTTCATTTAAATTTCCTTCACCACAGACGCACCATTAACTCAATAATTCAACTACAAAAAATTATTAACAATGATATAGATTGTGCTTATATTATGAATAAAATTAATTTTAAGTCCCTAGACTATCTGCCAGACATACAAATACTTTCTACATTAAAACTGCACGATCAAATACACTAATGAAATCACCATTAAATCAAATGCTTCAAAATTATCATCAAATCGAATCATACGTAGACATATTTTACGATAGTATTAAGTGTACGAAAAAATGCATTATTTATTTATCTTAAATCATTTACATATCTATTTTTTTTCCTTACCCTAGAATTGGACAGTAGTCTGTTGGGTATTGCATTGAAATAATAATAATAATAATAATAATAATAATATTGTAAGCTTCATTGGCTGGGTTCTAGAATACCACCCCACATGAAATAGCAATTTTCTTGTTGCAATGTTTTCTTTTAGCTAAAATATGATAAAAAATTATAAAATTCGGGCGCGGAAGCAAATATTTATATGATTTTTTACAAAAATAAAGTCAGATTTTACCTATTTTTCATGAATACGCTGTATATTGTAAGCTATATGGGCTGGATTCTGGAATACCTACCACAATTGAAATAGTAATTTTCTTGTAGCAATGTTTTCTTTTAGCTAAAATATGATGAAAAATCATAACATTCGGGCGCGGAAGCAAATATTTATATGATTTTTTACAAAAATAAAGTCATATTTTACCTATGTTTGAAATGGAAATTTTTGTTAAAAATTCATAAACATGCTTTAGGACCTATACTATGGATAAAATATGATGAAAAATTATAAAATTCGGCGCGGAAGCAAATATTTATATGATTTTTTACAAAAATAAATTCAGATTTTACCTATTTTTAATGAATACGTTGTATATTGTAAGCTACATGGGCTGGATTCTAGAATACCTACCACACTTGAAATAGCAATTTTCGTGTTGCAATATTTTCTTTTAGCTAAAATATGATGAAAATTTATAAAATTCGGGCGCGAAGCAAATATTTAAATGATTTTTTACAAATATAAAATCAGATTTTACCTATTTTTGAAATGGATATTTTTGTTACACCATTCATAAACATGCTTTTGGACCTATACTGTGGATAAAATATAATGAAAAATTATAAAATTCGGGCGCGAAAGCAAATATTTATATAATTTTTTACAATAATTAAGTCAGATTTTACCTATTTTTGATGAATACGTTGTATATTGTAAGTTACATGGGCTGGACTCTAGAATACCTACCACAATTGAAATAGCAGTTTTCTTGTAGCAATGTTTTCTTTTAGCTAAAATATGATGAAAAATCATAAAATTCGGGCACGGAAGCAAATATTTATATGATTTTTTACAAATATTAAGTCAGATTTTACCTATTTTTGATGAGTACGTTGTATATTGTAAGTTGCATGGGCTGGACTCTAGAATACCTACCACAATTGAAATAGCAGTTTTCTTTTAGCAATGTTTTCTTTTAGCTAAAATATGATGAAAAATCATAAAATTCGGGCACGGAAGCAAATATTTATATGATTTTTTACAAAAATAAAGTCAGATTTTACCTATTTTTGATGAATACGTTGCATATTGTAAGCTTCATTGGCTGGATCCTAGAATACCACCACACTTGAAATAGCAATTTTGTTGTTGCAATGTTTTCTTTTAGCTAAAATATGATGAAAAATTATAAAATACGGGCGCGGAAGCAAATATTTATATGATTTTTTACAAAAATAAAGTCAGATTTTACCTAGTTTTGATGAATACGTTGTATATTGTAAGCTACATGGGCTGGATTCTGGAATACCTACCACAATTAAAATAGCAATTTTCTTGTAGCAATGTTTTCTTTTAGCTAAAATATAATGAAAAATCATAAAATTTGAGCGCGGTAGCAAATATTTATATGATTTTTTACAAAAATAAAGTCAGATTTTAACTATTTTTGAAATGAATATTTTTGTTAAAACATTCAAAAACATGCTTTTGGACCTATACTATGAATAAAATATGATGAAAAATTATAAAATTCGGGCGCGGAAGCAAATATTTATATGATTTTTTACAAAAATAAAGTCGGATTTTACCTATTCTTGAAATGGATATTTTTGTAAAACTTTCATAAACATGCTTTTGGGCCTATACTATGGATAAAATATGATGAAAAATTATAAAATTCGGGCCCGGAAGCAAATATTTATATGATTTTTTATAAAAATAAAGTTAGATTTTACCTATTTTTGATGAATACGTTGTATATTGTAAGCTTCATTGGCTGGATCCTAGAATACCACTATACTTGAAATAGTAATTTTCTTGTTGCAATGTTTTCTTTTAGCTAAAATATGATGAAAAATTATAAAATACGGGCGCGGAAGCAATTATTTATATGATTTTTTACAAAAATAAAGTCAGATTTTACCTATTTTTGATGAATACGTTGTATATTGTAAGCTACATGGGCTGGGTTCTGGAATACCTACCACAATTGAAATAGCAATTTTCTTGTAGAAATGTTTTCTTTTAGCTAAAATATAATAAAAAATCATAAAATTTGGGCGCGGTAGCAAATATTTATATGATTTTTTACAAAAATAAAGTCAGATTTTACCTATTTTTGAAATGAATATTTTTGTTAAAACATTCAAAAACATGCTTTTGGACCTATACTATGGATAAAATATGATGAAAAATTATAAAATTTGGGCGCGGAAGCAAATATTTATATGATTTTTTACAAAAATAAAGTCGGATTTTACCTATTCTTGAAATGGATATTTTTGTTAAAACATGCTTTTGGACCTATACTATGGATAAAATATGATGAAAAATTATAAAATTCGGGCGCGGAAGCAAATATTTATATGATTTTTTACAAAAATAAAGTCAGATTTTACCTATTTTTGATGAATACGTTGTATATTGTAAGCTACATGGGCTGGATTCTGGAATACCTACTACAATTGAAATAGCAATTTTCTTGTAGCAATGTTTTCTTTTAGCTAAAATATAATGAAAAATCATGAAATTCGGGCGCGGAAGCAAATATTCATATTATTTTTTACAAATATAAAGTCAGATTTTACCTATTTATGAAATAGATATTATTGTTAAATCATTTATATACATGCTTTTGGACCTATACTATAGATAAAATAAGATAAAAAAATATAAAATTCGGGCGCGGAAGCAAATATTTATATGATTTTTTACAAAAATATAGTAAGATTTTACCTATTCTTGAAATGGATATTTTTGTTAAAACATTCACAAACATGCTTTTGGACCTATACTATGGATAAAATATGATGAAAAATTATAAAATTCGGGCGCGGAAGCAAATCTTTATATGATTTTTTACACTCTGAGATAGCGCGTTACCTATTTTTAATGAATACGTTGTATATTGTAAACTACATGGGCAGGATTCTGGAATAACTACCACACTTGAAATAGCAATTTTCTTGCTGCAATGTTTTCTTTTACCTAAATTATGGTGAAAAATCATAAAATTCGGGCGCGGAAGCAAATATTTGAATGATTTTTTACAAAAATAAAGTCAGATTTTACCTATTCTTGAAATGGATATTTTTGTTAAAACATTCATAAACATGCATTTGGACCTATACTATGGATAAAATATGATAAAAAATTATAAAATCAGGGCGCGGAAGCAAATATTTATATGATTTTTACAAAAATAAAGTCAGATTTTACCTATTTTTGATGAATACGTTGTATATTGTAAGTTACATGGGCTGGATTCTAGAATAACTACCACAATTGAAATAGCAATTTTCTTGTAGCAATGTTTTTTTTTAGCTCAAATATGATGGAAAATCATAAAATTTGGGCACGGAAGCAAATATTTATATGATTTTTTACAAAAATAATGTCAGATTTTACCTATTTTTGAATTAAATATTTTTGTTAAAACATTTATGAACATACCTTTGGACCTATACTATGGATAAAATATGATGAAAAATTATAAAATTCGGGCGCGGAAGAAAATATTTATATGATTTTTTACAAAAATTAATTCAGATTTTACCTATTTTTAATGAATACTTTTTATATTTTAAGCTACATGGGCTGGATTCTAGAATACCTACCACATTTGAAATAGCAATTTTCTTGTTGCAATGTTTTCTTTTAGCTAAAATATGATAAAATATTATAAAATTCGGTCGCGGAAGCAAATATTTATATGATTTATCACAAAAATATAGTCAGATTTTACCTATTTTTGAAGAATACGTTGCATATTGTCAGCTTCATAGGCTGGATTCTAGAATACCACCACACTTGAAATAGCAATTTTCTTGTTGCAATGTTTTCTTTTAGCTAAAATATGATGAAAAATTATAAACATCATGCGCGGAAGCAAATATTTATATGATTTTTTACAAAAATAAAGTCAGATTTTACTTATTTTTGAAACGGATATTTTTGTTAAAACATTCATAAACATGCTGCTGGACCTATACTATGGATAAAATATAATGAAAAATTATGAAATTCATGCGCGGAAGCAAATATTTATATGATTTTTTACTAAAATAAAGTCAGATTTTACCTATTTTTAATGAAAACGTTGTATATCGTAAGCTATATTGGCTGGATTCCAGAATACCTACCACACTTGAAATAGCAATTTTCTTGTTGCAATGTTTTCTTTTACCTAAAATATGATGAAAAATTATAAAATTCGGTCGCGGAAGCAAATATTTATATGATTTTTTACAAAAATAAAGTCAGATTTTACCTATTCTTGAAATGGATATTTTTGTTAAAACATTCATAAACATGCTTTTGGACCTATACCATGGATAAAATATGATGAAAAATTATAAAATTCGTCGCGGAAGCAAATATTTATGATTTTTTTACAAAAATAAAGTCAGATTTTACCTATTTTTGATGAATGCGTTGTATATTGTAAGCTTCAATGGCTGGATTCTAGAATACCACCACACTTGAAATAGCAATTTTCTTGTTGCAATGTTTTCTTTTAGCTAAAATATAATAAAAAATTATAAAATTCGGGCGCGGAAGCAAATATTTATATGATTTTTTACAAAAATTAAGTCAGATTTTTCCTATTTTTGATGAATTATTTGTATATTGTAAGCTTCATTGGCTGGATTCTAGAATACCTACCACAATTGAAATAGCAATTTTCTTGTAGCAATGTTTTCTTTTAGCTAAAATATGATGAAAAAACATAAAATTCGGGCGCGGAAGCATATATTTATATGATTTTTTACAAAAATAAAGTCAGATTTTACCTATATTTGAAATGGATATTTTTGTTAAAATATTCATAAACATGCTTTTGGACCTATACTATAGATAAAATATAATGAAAAATTATAAAATTTGGGCGCGGAAGCAAATATTTATATAATTTTTTACAAAAATAAAGTCAGATTTTACCTATTTTTGATGAATTCGTTGTATATTGTAAGCTACATGGGCTGGATTCTAGAATACCTACCACAATTGAAATAGCAATTTTCTTGTAGCGATGTTCTCTTTTAGCTAAAATATGATGAAAAATAATAAAATTCGGGCGCGGAATTAAATATTTATATGATTTTTTACAAAAATAAAGTCAGATTTCACCTATTATTGTAATGGATATTTTTGTTAAAACATTCATAAACATGTCTTTGGACCTATACTATAGATAAAATATGATGAAAAATTATAAAATTCGGGAGCGGTAGCTAATATTTATATGATTTTTTACAAAAATAAAGTCAGATTTTACCTATTTTTGATGAATTCGTTGCATATTGTAAGCTTCATTGGCTGGATCCTAGAATGCCTACCACAATTGAAATAGCAATTTTCTTGTAGCAATGTTTTCTTTTAGCAAAAATATGATGAAAAATTATAAAATACGGGCGCGGAAGCAAATATTTATATGATTTTTTACAAATATAAAGTCAGATTTTACCTATTTTTGATGAATACGTTGTATATTGTAAGCTACATAGGCTGGATTCTAGAATACCTACCACAATTGAAATAGCAATTTTCTTGTAGCAATGTTTGCTTTTAGCTAAAATATAAAGAAAACTTATTAAATTCGGACGCGGAAGCAAATATTCATATGATTTTTTACAAAAATAAAGTCAGATTTTACCTATTTTTGAAATACATATTTTTGTTAAAACATTCATAAACATGCTTTTGGACCTATACTATAGATAAAATAAGATAAAAAATTATAAAATTCGGGCGCGGAAGCAAATATTTATATGATTTTTTACAAAAATAAAGTCAGATTTTACCTATTTTTGATAAATACGTTGCACATTGTAAGCTTCATTGACTGGATTCTAGAATACCACCACACTTGAAATAGCAATTTTTTTGTTGCAATGTTTTCTTTAACCTAAAATATGATGAAAAATTATAAAATTCGGTCGCGGAAGCAAATATTTATATGATTTTTTACAAAAATAAAGTCAGATTTTACCTATTATTGAAATGGATATTTTTGTTACACCATTCATAAAAATGCTTTTGGACCAATACTATGGATAAAATATAATGAAAAATTATAAAATTCGGTCGCGGAAGCAAATATTTATATAAAATTTTACAAAAATTAAGTCAGATTTTACCTATTTTTGATGAATACGTTGTATATTGTAAGCTACATAGGCTGGATTCTAGAATACCTACCACAATTGAAATAGCAATTTTCTTGTAGCAATGTTTGCTTTTAGCTAAAATATAAAGAAAACTTATTAAATTCGGACGCGGAAGCAAATATTCATATGATTTTTTACAAAAATAAAGTCAGATTTTACCTATTTTTGAAATACATTTTTTTGTTAAAACATTCATAAACATGCTTTTGGACCTATACTATAGATAAAATAAGATAAAAAATTATAAAATTCGGGCGCGGAAGCAAATATTTATATGATTTTTTACAAAAATAAAGTCAGATTTTACCTATTTTTGATAAATACGTTGCACATTGTAAGCTTCATTGGCTGGATTCTAGAATACCACCACACTTGAAATAGCAATTTTTTTGTTGCAATGTTTTCTTTAACCTAAAATATGATGAAAAATTATAAAATTCGGTCGCGGAAGCAAATATTTATATGATTTTTTACAAAAATAAAGTCAGATTTTACCTATTATTGAAATGGATATTTTTGTTAAAACATTCATAAACATACTTTTGGACCTATACTATAGATAAAATATGATGAAAAATTATAAAATTCGGGCGCGGAAGCAAATATTTATATGAATTTTTACAAAAATTAAGTCAGATTTTACCTATTTTTAATGAATACGTTGTATATTGTAAGCTACATGGGCTGGATTCTAGAATACCTACAACACTTGAAATAGCAATTTTCTTGTTGCAATGTTTTATTTTAGCTAAAATATGACGAAAAGTTATAAAATTCGGTCGCGGAAGCAAATATTTATATGATTTTTTACAAAAATAAAGTTAGATTTGTTCTATTTTTGACGAATACGTTGCATACTGTAAGCTTCATTGGCAGGATTCTAGAATACCACCACACTTGAAATAGCAATTTTCTTGTTGCAATGTTTTCTTTTAGCTAATATATGATAAAAAATTATAATATTCGTGCGCGGAAGCAAATATTTATATAATTTTTTACATAAATAAAGTCAGATTTTATCTATTTTTGAAATGGATATTTTTGTTAAAACATTCATAAACATGCTTTTGGACCTATACTATGGATAAAATATATTGAAAAATTATAAAATTCATGCGCGGAAGCAAATATTTATATAATTTTTTACAAAAATTAAGTCAGATTTTACCTATTTTTGATGAATACGTTGTATTTTGTAAGCTTCATTGGCTGGATTCTAGAATACATACGACACTTGAACTAGCAATTTTCTTGCTGCAATGTTTTCTTTTACTTATATTATGATGAAAAATCATAAAATTCGGGCGCGGAAGCAAATATTTATATGATTTTTTACAAAAATACAGTCTGATTTTACCTATTCTTGAAATGGATATTTTTGTTAAAACATTCATAAACATGCTTTTGGACCTCTACTTTGTATAAAATATGATGAAAAATTATAAAATTCGGGCGCGGAAGCAAATATTTATACGATTTTTTACAAAAATAAAGTCAGATTTTATCAATTTTTGATGAATACGTTGCATATTGTAAGCTTCATTGGCTGGATTCTAGTATACCACCACACTTGAAATAGCTATTTTCTTGTTGCAATGTTTTCTTTTAGCTAAAATATGATGAAAAATTATAAAATTCGGGCGCGGAAGCAAATATTTATATAATTTTTTACAAAAATAAAGTCAGATTTTACCTATTTTTGAAATGGATATTTTTGTTACACCATTCATAAAAATGCTTTTGGACCAATACTATGGATAAAATATAATGAAAAATTATAAAATTCGGTCGCGGAAGCAAATATTTATATAAAATTTTACAAAAATTAAGTCAGATTTTACCTATTTTTGATGAATACGTTGTATATTGTAAGCTTCATTGGCTGGATTCTAGAATACCTACCACACTTGAAATAGCAATTTTCTTGTTGCAATGTTTTCTCTTACCTAAATAATGATGAAATATCATAAAATTCGGGCGCGGAAGCAAATATTTATATGGTTTTTTACAAAAATAAAGTCAGATTTTACCTATTCTTGAAATGGACATTTTTGTTAAAATATTCATAAACATGCTTTTGGACCTATACTATGGATAAAATATGATGAAAAATTATAAAATTCGGGCGCGGAAGCAAATATTTATATGATTTTTTTACAAAAATAAAGTCAGATTTTACCTATTTTTGATGAATACGTTGTATATTGTAAGCTACATGGGCTGGATTCTAGAATTCCTACCACAATTGGAATAACAATTTTCTTGTAGCAATGTTTTCTTTTAGCTAAAATATGATGAAAAGTAATAAAATTCGGGCGCAAAAGTAAATATTTATATTATTTTTTACAAAAATAAAGTCAGATTTTACCTATAATTGAAATAGATATTTTTGTTAAAACATTCATAAACATGCATTTGGACCTATACTATAGATAAAATATGATGAAAAATTATAAAATTCGGGCGCGGAAGCAAATATTTATATGATTTTTTACAAAAATAAAGTCAGATTTTACCTATTTTTAATGAATACGTTGTATATTGTAAGCTACATGGGCTGGTTTCTAGAATACCTACCACACTTGAAATAGCAATTTTCTTGTTGCAATGTTTTATTTTAGCTAAAATATGACGAAAAGTTATAAAATTCGGTCGCGGAAGCAAATATTTATACGATTTTTTACAGAAGTAAAGTCAGATTTTATCTATTTTTGATGAATACGTTGCATACTGTAAGCTTCATTGGCAGGATTCTAGAATACCACCACACTTGAAATAGCAACTTTCTTGTTGCAATGTTTTCTTTTAGCAAAATATAATAAAAAATTATAAAAATCGGGCGCGGAAGCAAATATTTTAATGATTTTTTACAAAAATAAAGTCAGATTTTACCTATTTTTGAAATGGATATTTTTGTTAAAACATTCATAAACATTCTTTTGGACCTATACTATGGATAAAATATAATGAAAAATTATAAAATTTGGGCGCGGAAGCAAATATTTATATGATTTTTTACAAAAATAAAGTCAGACTTTACCTACTTTTGATAAATACGTTGTATATTGTAAGCTACATGGGTTGGATTCTAGAATACCTACCACAATTGAAATAGCAATTTTCTTGTAGCAATGTTTTCTTTTACCTAAAATATGATGAAAAATCATAAAATTCGGGCGCGGAAGCAAATATTTATATAATTTTTTACAAAAATAAAGTCAGATTTTACCTATTTTTGATAAATACGTTGCATATTGGAAGCTTCATTGGCATGATTCTAGAATACCACCACACTTGAAATAGCAATTTTCTTGTTGCAATGTTTTCTTTTACCTAAATTATGATGAAAAATCATAAAATTCGGGCGCGGAAGCATATATTTATATGATTTTTTACAAAAATAAAGTCAGATTTTACCTATTTTTGAAATAGATTTTTTTGTAAAACATTCATAAATATGCTTTTGGACCTATACTATGGATAAAATATGATGAAAAATTATAAAATTCGGGCGCGGAAGCAAATATTTATATGATTTTTTACAAAAATAAAGTCAGATTTTACCTATTTTTGATGAACACGTTATATATTGTAAGCTACATGAGCTGGATTCTAGAATACCTACCACAATTGAAATAGCAATTTTCTTGTAGCAATGTTTTCTTTTAGCTAAAATATGATGAAAAATCATAAATTTCGGATGCGGAAGCAAATATTTATATGATTTTTTACAAAAATAAAGTCAGAATTTACCTATATTTGATAAATACGTTGCATATTATAAGCTTCATTGGCTGGATTCTAGAATACCACCACACTTGAAATAGCAATATTCATGTTGCAATGTTTTCTTTTAGCTAAAATATGATGAAAAATTATAAAATTCGGGCGCGGAAGCAAATATTTATATGATTTTTTTTAAAATAAGGTCGATTGTACCTATTTTTGAAATGGATATTTTTGTTAAAACATTTATAAACATGCTTTTGGACCTATATTATGGATAAAATATAATGAAAAATTATAAAATTCAGGCGCGGAAGCAAATACTTATATATATTGTTACGAAAATTAAGTCAGATTTTACCTATCTTTGATGTATACATTGTATATTGTAAGCTTCATTGGGTGGATTCTAGAATAGCTACCACACTTGAAATAGCAAATTTCTTGTTGCAATGTTTTCTTTTACCTAAATTATGATGAAAAATCATAAAATTCGGGCGCGGAAGCAAATATTTATATGATTGTTTACAAAAATAAAGTCAGATTTTACCTATTCTTGAAATGGATATTTTTGTTAAAACATTCATAAACATGCTTTTGGACCCATACTATGGATAAAATATGATGAAAAATTATAAAATTCGGGCGCAGAAGCAAATATTTATATGATTTTTTACAAAAATAAAGTCAGACTTATATATATATATATATATATATATATATATATATATATATATATTTATATATATATATATATATATATATATATATATATATATATATATATATAATCGGTTCATCTTCTACTCTGTGGGTGTTGATGTATTTCATTACTTATTCTTCTACAAAGCTTTTCCATTTCTTTTTATGTTTAGATAATTCATGCGCTCTTCTGCTTGTTATATTTCTGTTCTTCAGAATTTCGTCTATGATGTCATCCCATGTTTTTCGCGGTCTTCCTCTACTTCTTTTACCATTTAATCATGTTTTCCATATTTGTTTTACTTGTCTTTTATCGTCTAGTCTGTTTAGGTGACCGAACCATAGTAGCTGTTTTATCTCCAACGTTTTTCTAATATCTTCATTTCTTCATTTATGTATTTTGGTTACTCTTATAATTCTTCTTAAGCATTTCCTTTCGACAGCCTGTATTTTTCTCATTTGTCTTTGGTTTAGCACCCAGGACTCGCTACCATATAACAGTATCGGGAGTATTATTGTTTTATAGGTTGTTATCTTCGTTTTTGCAGATAGGTTTTTATGGTTGAATATTCCCGTTCTCAATAGGTGGTATGTTCTAGTAGCAGATAATATTCTAGCGTTAATTTCTTCTTCAATACTTTCTTCAGCTCCTATGATACTTTCTAGATATTTAAACGTTTTAACTTGTTGTATTATCTTGTTATTAATTTTTATGTTGATGTTTTTAGGTTCTTTCGAAATGACCATCACTTTTGTTTTTTCTATGTTAATATCCATGTTTGCTGACTTAAGTTCGTTATTCCAAATATTAATATTTTCCTGTAATTTTTCTTCTGTGTTACTGAGTATTGCAATGTCGTCCGCGAATAGTAAATCGAATACATTGATTTGTCCAAGGTTTAGGTATCCTATAATAGTCTTCTTTGCTTTTATGTTAACTTCTCTTACTATTTCGTCCATATATATGATAAATAGAAGAGGACTAAGATTTCCGCCTTGTTTTAATCCCTGTGTTGTTGTAAATTCATCTGATATGCAATTATCGGTTCTTATGTAGTTTTTACAATTTTTGTATATATTTTGTATTGCACGAAGTAATTTGTTTCCTATATCTTTGTTTTTTAATATATTCCATAGTTTTTTTCTGTTTACTTTATCAAACGCCTTTTCAATATTAACATAGCAGATATACATGTCCTTGTTAAATTCAAGTGCTCTATCTATAATTTTCCGGAGACTGAAAATGTGGTCTTGCGCTGAGTATCCTTGTCGAAATCCACTTTGCGATTCATCTAATTTGTTACATATTTGTCTTCTGAGTTTATTTTCGATTACAGCTTCATACAGTTTTCCTGCAACACAAAGTAGAGAGATCCCTCTATAGTTGCTGCAGATTCGATTATCACCCTTCTTATATAGTGGCATAATTATAGTTTTTTCCCAATCCTTTGTGATATTTTCAACATTCCATATTTTATTGAACAAAGCATGTAGTAATTCTTCTCCGGCGCGTCCTATGTATTTAATTTGTTCTGGTTTCATATCATCAAATCCTGCAGCTTTACCTATTTTTATTTTCTTTATAGCTTCTTGTACCTCTACGAGTTCTAAATCTTCATCTTCTATAGGTATATTGTCTTCAAGGGTTTGTAACTCTGGTTCGTGTTGTTTTATTTCCAAAAGGTTTTCAAAATGTTTTTTCCATCTACTCAATATGCTTGTGTCGTTTTGTAATACATTACCATTTTTATCCATTATTTGCTTCAGAGGTGGCTCTTTTTCTTTTCTTAAATTTTTAGTAATTTTATAGAATAATTTTTTATTTTCTTTATAGTTTGTTTCTATTTTTCGTCCAAAGTCTTCCCATTCTTGTGTTTTATTTACTTGGATTAGTTCTTTTACTTTTTTTCTCTGTTTCTTATATATTTCGTATTTGGTTTGGTATTTACAATTTAGGTATTCTTTCCATTTTTCTTTTTTCTTTTTTATTTCCTGTTTTATCTCATCATTCCACCATCTTTTTATTTTTTTTGCTCTTGTCGATATATGTACGCCACAACTTTCTACTGCTGCTTGTTGTATTATATTTTTAAATGCATTCCATAATGTCTCTACGTCTAAGTTATTGTAGTTCCCAAGTTCTAGAATTTGATCATTTACTATTTGCTGGTATTTTAATCTTATTTCTTCGGTTTTTAATTTGTATATTTTTATGGTATTTTTTCCTTTTTTTTTCATCTTGTTTAGGTTTATTTTCTTGGTTCTTTAATATTTTTATTTTACTTTCTAGTAGGAAGTGATCGCTTCCTATTTCCGGCCCTCTTTTTACTCGTACGTCTTTTATCTTATGTCCTCTGTTCTTCTTAGTTAGTATGTAGTCGATAATGGATCTTTCATTTCTACTGAAGACCTCTCTAGTATATTTATGTATATTTTTATGGGCGTAAAATGTATTTGTTATCTTTATGTCATTAATAATGCAAAAGTCTATTAACCTGTTGCCGTTATTGTTTCTTGTTTTCTCTCCAAATGTACCCATTACTTCTTTAATTCCCGTGTTATTGTTTCCAACTCGTGCATTGAGATTTTATCGTCATTGCTTGCGTCTTCATTAGGTGCATATGTAATAATTATATTTGTTTTGTCTTCACCTAACTGTAAAGTCACCAATGATATGCGTTCAGAATAAAATTTCCACTGTAAAATTTTGTTTTTTAATCCTTTATTTATTAAACAACCCACTCCTTCTTTTGCGTTTCCATGTGTCGGCACTCCACTATATATAAAAATATGTCCCTCTAGTGTTATTACCCCGTTACCTTTCTTTTTTGTTTCTGTAACTCCTAGAATATTTATTTTTGATTTTTCAAATTCCTCTATAAGTTCAGCCTCTTTCCCTTTAATGCCCCTTACATTCCAAGTACCTATTTTTATTATTTCGTAAATTTGTGTATTAACCTTTTTACAATTTTTCTTTTCCGTTTTCATTGCCATAGTCATCATCTGTAAATTTCTCCGATTGTCGCTGGTTAATTTTTTGACGGTTCGTTATTGTAATTATTATTTTTTTGTTTATTTCCCATTAATCTGTTTTCTTTCTTATCCCAAGTAAAACTTTTACCGTTGATAGTAATTTTCTGGTGTCCAATTTTTACTGAATTGCCTCTTCGCTTTTCTTCTTTAGCTTTTTGTCTTATATATGCTTGTATTTTTCTTTCTTCTTTTGAGAGGTCATTTTCTATGAAAATATGGCTGTTGCCTAATTTACTTTTTTTTCTCCTAATTTCAGATTTATCTTCACATTTATTTAATTGTACCATTATTATTGTTCGGTTATTTTTTGTATTTATTTTATTGACTTTATTTATCTGGGGTTCTATCATCATTTCATTTTTAAATAATTCTTTTACTTTAATTTCATCGTGTTCGGTTTCAGTTATATTTATTCCTTTTATTATTACGTTATTTTTCCTTTCCACTCGATTTTTATGTTCTATTTCCTGCTCTAGTTTTTCTAGTCTTTGACATATTTCGTTCTTTTCTTCATCCCATTTTTGTTCCCTCTTTTTTATATCAGTTTGAAGTTTTTTAATAAGTTCACTATTTTTATCTATATGACCCTTGAGTTCTCTTTCTATCTCTTTTTTATTTGTTTTCATTTCATTTTTTAAATCAGTAGTCATTTTTTCTAGCATTTTTTTTATTTCTTCCATCTTGATATCTGTATTGTATTTTCGTTTAGAGTCTGAATCGCTCTTTTTTCTAAAGTTTTCACTCATCTGTGTTGTCCCGTATTCTATGCCACTGTCTAACCACGTGTTTTTTACACTGCACTTGTGCGACGGGCGGGAACGCGCGCGCCTGCACTACTTAGCGGATTGATGTGACTTTAGATTTTATTTTTGAAAAATTTTAAACCTTTACACTGCCTTTATTTTAGTTTCCGCACAACGCACTTTAATGTCATACACTACGTATTATTTTATTCACAACTTTAACACTATATAAATCACAACCTCACAATAATTCCCTTATATTCGGGTTAAAACTATTGGTGCTGTAAAATATGACCTTCACCTTGACAGCTCAGAATAATAATAAGGCATTTAATATGGAACTAGAGATATTATATTAAATACATATGTTTGTGTAAAATATCAAACATAACCATAAAACCCATATTTGAAATTATTGCCAACAATCTATAATTTTAAGCATTAAGAATAATGTTGGACTTAGACAGAAAAATCATGAATAATTTAAATTGTCATTTTACATATAGGTAAGTATACATATGATATTCTAAAGCATTTAAGATAGAATTAAAGATATTATGTTAAATACATTTGTTTGCGTATAATATTAAGCTTAACCAATCAACACATATTTAACATTATTACAAAATATTTTAACATCATCTGTGTATGCAAGAGTAGGGCATGTGAACGAGTGTAATAATTCATCGATAAATAATAAAAACAACAAGGGACCTAAATTAGAACCTTGCGGTACTCCTGAAGTGGGAACAAAGTGAAATGATAAATATCCATTGTAAGTGACATAACAGATCCGATTAGCAAGGTACGATTTCAAAAGGTTTATTAATTCAGGCGTCGCGCCATATTTACTAACTTTTTTTAGTAAAATCTCATGATCAATAGAGTCAAATGCTGTAGACAAATCCGTATAAATAGTGTCAACTTGTCCACGAGCATCAAGAACTTCGGAAACAAATTGAGTAAAACAAATAAGATAAATTGATGTTGATTTGCAACTCATGAAACCATGCTGTTTTGTAGAGTTTAGTGACCTAGTGTTAGTATATATGATATTATATATTGTTTTTTCAAGAATTTTAGCGAACGTATTAAGAATGGAAACTGGCCTATAATTTTGAATTAAGGTTTTGTCACCTTTTTTAAATACCGGCGTTATAACAGTTCTCTTTCATAGGTCAGAAAATATTTGAGTATTTATAGCAAGATTAATAATGATCGTAAGAGGTTGAGCTAAAGCAAAACGGCAATTTTTAACTAAAAAAGAAGGTATTTGATCTTCTCCTGCTGATGTTTTATTTGGTAATAGAGCCATTATGGAAGTTATATAATCTTCACAGACGTTGTTTATGCTAAATGGTAAGAAGTTTGAAGATTCTTGAACAGGGTCAGTGGAAGAATTTGTTTGAAAAAAGGCTCGAAAAGAAATTCGCAAACGCATCTACAATATACTGTGGTTTATTATATACATTATTTCCGTCCTTGAGCATAGCAGGTATACGACTAGCATCTTGTTTGGAGTGGACATATTTCCAAAATTTAAAGGAATTCATTTTAATATTTTTTTCTATATTGGACAAATATGAGTCATAAGCAATTTTACTTTGTTGCTTACTTAAAATTCTTAATCTTTAGAATTCAGCTAAATGATACTCATTTTTATATTTAAGCCATTTTTTTCTGTAGTACTCCTTAGTTTTTATGACATATTTTAATTCAGGTGTGAACCAGACAGAATATTTTCAAGGAACCTTTTTAGACAGCGGAACAGAATTATTAAATATATTATAGATTACATCATAAAACTGAGCAACAGCGTCATTAACATTTTCGCAAAAATTTAAAAAATACCAGTCATATGTGAGTAGATCATTGTACAATTGTGGGTAGTTAGCTGTGCGAAAATTGTATCTTCCATTATTGTTAGAAGAAAATTTCGGTAATTTAGAAACAGATAATGTGATATCAATACCCAATGTTGGATGGTATTTGTCTTCCAAGACAAATGGAAAAGTAGCTTTGTCAACATTTATAAAAAAAAATTCTTACCAATGGAGAAGTGGATAACCAAAACGTGGTACCAATCAGATAATAAACATTCAAGTTTTAGGTGTCATTTTAATGAATACGCTGTATATTGTAAGCTACATGGGCTGGCTTCTAGTACACCTACCACACTTGAAATAGCAATTTTCTTGTTGCAATGTTTTCTTTTAGCTAAAATATGATGAAGAATTATAAAATTCGGGCGAGGAAGCAAATATTTATATGATTTTTTTCAAAAATATAGTCAGATTTTACCTATTCTTGATGAATAAGTTGTAGATTGTAAGCTACATGGGCTGGATTCTAGAATACCTTCCACACTTGAAATAGCAAATTAATTGTTGCAATGTATTCTTTTAGCTAAAATATGATGAAGAATTATAAAATTCAGGCGCAGAAGCAAATATTTATATGATTTTTTACAGAAATAAAGTCAGATTTTACCTATTCTTGAAATGGATATTTTTGTTAAAACATTCATATTCATGCTTTAGGATCAATACTATGGATAAATTTAGCATTGGACATGCAAATGGGACCAAAACGTGGTACTAATCAGATAATAAACATTCAATTTTCGGGTGTCATTTTAATGGATACGTTGTATATTGTAAGCTACATGGGCTGGATTCTAGAATACATACCACACTTGAAATAGCAATTTTCTTGTTGCAATATTTTCGTTTAGCTAAAATATTATGAAGAATTAAAAAATTCAGGCGCGGAAGCATATATTTATATAATTTTTTACAAAAATAAAGTCAGCGTTTACCTATTCTTGATGAATACGTTGTATATTTTAAGCTACATGGGCTGGATTTTAGAATACGTACTACACTTGAAATATCAATTTTCTTGTTGCAATGTTTTCTTTTAGCTAAAATATGATGAAGAATTATAAAATTTGAGCGCCTAAGCAAATATTTATATGATTTTATAAAAAAACAAAGTCAGATTTTAACTATTCTTGATGAATACGTTGTATATTGTAAACTACATGGGCTGGATTCTATACTACCTACCACACTTGAAATAGCAATTTTCTTGCTGCAATGTTTTCTTTTAACTAAAATATGATGAAGAACTATAAAATTTGGTAGCGGAAACAAATATTTATATGATTTTTTACAAAAATAAAGTCAGGTTTTACATATTCTTGAAATACGGGCGCGGAAGCAAATATTTATATGATTTTTTTACTAAAATATAGTCAGATTTTACCTATTCTTAATGAATACGTTGTATATTGTATGCTACATGGGCTGGATTCTAGAATACCTACCACACTTGAAATAACAATTTTCTTGTTGCAATGTTTTCTTTTAGCTAAAATATGATGAAGAATTATAAAATTTAGGCGCGGAAGCAAATATTTATATGATTTTATAAAAAAACAAGTCTGATTTTAACTATTCTTGATGAATACGTTGTATATTGTAAGCTACATGAGCTGGATTCTAGAATACCTACCACACTTAAAATAGCAATTTTCTTGTTGCACTGTTTTCTTTTAGCCAAAATATGATAAAGAATTATAAAATTCGGGCGCGGAAGCAAATATTTATAGGATTTTTTACAAAGATAAAGTCAGATTTTACATATTCTTGAAATGGATATTTTTGTTAAAACATTCATATTCATGCTTTAGGTTCTATACTATGTATGGTTTTAAGTATTGGACATGCAAAAGTGACCAAAACGTGGTACCAAACATTTCATTTTCGGGTGTCATTTTAATGAATACGTTGTATATTGTAAGCTACATGGGCTGGATTCCAGAATACCTACCACACTTGAAATAGCAATTTCCTTGTTGCAATGTTTTCTTTTAGCTAAAATATGATGAAGAATTATAAAATTCGGGCGCGGAAGCAAATATTTATATGATTTTTTACAAAAATAAAGTCAGATTTTACCTATTCTTGATGAATACGTTGGATATTGTAAGTTACATGGGTTGGATTCTAGAATACCTACCACACTTGAAACTGCAATTTTCTTGTTGCAATGTTTTCTTTTAGCTAAAATATGATGAAGAATTATAAAATTCGGGCGCGGAAGCAAATATTTATATGATTTTCTACAAAAATAAAGTCAGATTTTACCTATTCTTGAAATGGATAATTTTGTTAAAACATTCATATTTATGCTTTAGGATCTATACTATGGATAAATTTTGCATTGGACATGCAAAAGTGACCAAAACGTGGTACCAATCAGATAATAAACATTCAATTTTCGGGTGTCATTTAAATAGATACGTTGTATATTGTAAGCTACATGGGCTGGATTCTAGAATACATACCACACTTGAAATAGCAATTTTCTTGTTGAAATATTTTCGTTTAGCTAAAATATTATGAAAAATTAAAAAATTCAGGCGCGGAAGCAAATATTTATATAATTTTTTACAAAAATAAAGTCAGAGTTTACCCATTCTTGATGAATACGTTGTATATTTTAAGCTACATGGGCTGGATTTTAGAATACGTACTACACTTGAAATATCAATTTTCTTGTTGCAATGTTTTCTTTTAGCTAAAATATGATGAAGAATTATAAAATTCGGTCGCGGATGCAAATATTTAAATGATTTTTTACAAAAATAATGTCAGATTTTACCTATTCTTGATGAATACGTTGTATATTGTTAGCTACAAGGCTAGATTTTAGAATATCTACCACACTTGAAATAGCAATTTTCTTGTTGCAATGTTTTCTTTTAGCTAAAATATGATAAAGAATTATAAAATTCGGGCAAGGATGCAAATATTTATATGATTTTTTACAAAAATAAAGTCAGATTTTACCTATTCTTGAAATGGATATTTTTGTTAAAACATTCATATTTATGCTTTAGGTTCTATACTATGGATAAATTTAGCATTGGACATGCAAAAGTGACCAAAACGTGGTACCAATCAGATAATAAACATTCAATTTTCGGGTGTCATTTAAATAGATACGTTGTATATTGTAAGCTACATGGGCTGGATTCTAGAATACATACCACACTTGAAATAGCAATTTTCTTGTTGAAATATTTTCGTTTAGCTAAAATATTATGAAAAATTAAAAAATTCAGGCGCGGAAGCAAATATTTATATAATTTTTTACAAAAATAAAGTCAGAGTTTACCCATTCTTGATGAATACGTTGTATATTTTAAGCTACATGGGCTGGATTTTAGAATACGTACTACACTTGAAATATCAATTTTCTTGTTGCAATGTTTTCTTTTAGCTAAAATATGATGAAGAATTATAAAATTCGGTCGCGGATGCAAATATTTAAATGATTTTTTACAAAAATAATGTCAGATTTTACCTATTCTTGATGAATACGTTGTATATTGTTAGCTACAAGGCTAGATTTTAGAATATCTACCACACTTGAAATAGCAATTTTCTTGTTGCAATGTTTTCTTTTAGCTAAAATATGATAAAGAATTATAAAATTCGGGCAAGGATGCAAATATTTATATGATTTTTTACAAAAATAAAGTCAGATTTTACCTATTCTTGAAATGGATATTTTTGTTAAAACATTCATATTTATGCTTTAGGTTCTATACTATGGATAAATTTAGCATTGGACATGCAAAAGTGACCAAAACGTGGTACCAATCAGATAATAAACATTCAATTTTCGGGTGTCATTTTAATGGATACGTTGTATATTGTAAGCTACATGGGCTGGATTTTAGAATACCTACCACACTTGAAATAGCAATTTTATTGTTGCAATATTTTCGTTTAACTAAAATATTATGAAGAATTAAAATATTTGGGCGCGAAAGCAAATATTTATATGATTTTTTACAAAATTAAAGTCAGATTTTACCTATTCTTGATGAATACGTTGTATATTGTAAGCTACATGGGCTGGATTTTAGAATACGTACTACACTTGAAATAGCCTTCATGAATACGTTGTATATTGTAAGCTAGAAGGGCTAGATTCTAGAATACCTACCACACTTAAAATAGCAATTTTCTTGTTGCAATGTTTTCTTTGAGCTAAAATATGATGAAGAATTATAAAATTCGGGCGCGGAAGCAAATATTTATATGATTTTTTACAAAAATAAAGTCAGATTTCACCTATTCTTGATGAATACGTTGGATATTGTAAGTTACATGGGTTAGATTCTAGAATACCTACCACACTTGAAATAGCAACTTTCTTGTTGCAATGTTTTCTTTTAACTAAAAAATGATGAAGAATTATAAAATTCGGGCGCGGATGCAAATATTTAAATGATTTTTTACTAAAATAATGTCAGATTTTACCTATTCTTGATGAATACGTTGTATATTGTTAGCTACAAGGCTAGATTTTAGAATATCTACCACACTTGAAATAGCAATTTTCTTGTTGCAATGTTTTCTTTTAGCTAAAATATGATAAAGAATTATAAAATTCGGGCGCGGATGCAAATATTTATATGATTTTTTACAAAAATGAAGTCAGATTTTACCTATTCTTGAAATGGATATTTATTTTAAAACGTTCATATTCATGCTTTAGGATCTATACTATGGATGGTTTTAAGCATTGGACATGCAAAAGTGACCAAAACGTGGTACCAATCAGATAATAGTCATTCATATTTTGGGTGTCATTTTAATGAATACTTTGTATATTGTAAGCTACATGGGCCGAATTCTAGAATACCTACCACACTTGAAATAGCAATTTTCTTATTGCAATATTTTCTTTTCGCTAAAATATGATGAAAAATTATAAAATTCGGGCGCGGAAGCAAATATTTATATAATTTTTTACAAAAATAAAGTCAGATTTTACCAATTCTTGATGAATACGGTGTATATTGTTAGCTACAAGGCTAGATTTTAGAATATCTACCACACTTGAAATAGCAATTATGTTGTTGCAATATTTTCTTTTAGTTAAAATATGATGTAGAATTATAAAATTCGGGTGCGGAAGCAAATATTTATATGACTTTTTACAAAAATAATGTCAGATTTTACCTATTCTTGAAGAATATATTGTATATTGTAAGCTACATGGGCTGGATTCTAGCATACCGACCACTCTTGAAATAGCAAATTTCTTGTTGCAATGTTTTCTAGTAGCTAAAATATGATAAAGAATTATAAAATTCGGGCGCGGAAGCAAATATTTAAACTATTTTCTACAAAAATAAATTCACAATTTTACCTATTCTTGAAATGGATGTTTATGTTAAAACATTCATATTCATGCTTTAGAATCTATACTATGGATGGTTTTAAGCATTGGATATGCAAAAGTGACCAAAACGTGGTACCAATCAGATAATAAACATTCAAATTTCGGGTGTCTTTTTAATGAATACTTTGTATATTATAAGCTACATGTGCTGGATTCTAGAATACCTACCACACTTGAAATAGCAATTATCTTGTTGCAATGTTTTCTTTTAGCTAAAATATGGTGAATAATTATAAAATTCGGGCGCGGAAGCAAATATTTATATGATTTTTTACAAAAAACAAGTCAGATTTTACCTTTTCTTGATGAATACGTTGTAAGCTACATGGGCTAAATTCTAGAACACCTACTACACTTAAAATACCAATTTTTTTGTTGCAATGTTGTCTTTTAGCTAAAATATGATGAAAAATTATAAAATTCAGGCGCGGAAGCAAATATTTATATGATTTTTTACAAAATTTATGTCAGATTTTACCTATTCTTGAAATGGATATCTATGCTAAATTAATTATAATAATGCTTTAGGATCTATACTATGGATAATTTTAGCATTGGACATGCAAAAGTGTTCGAACCTTGGTACCATCAGATAATAAAAATTCAATTTTCGGGAGTCATTTTAGTGAATACGTTGTACATTGTAAACTACAGGGGCTAGATTCTAGAATACCTACCATACTTAAAATAGAAATTTTCTTGTTGTAATGTTTTCTTTTAGCTAAAATGTAATGAAGAATTATAAAGTTCGGGCGCGGAAGCAAATATTTATATGATTTTTTACAAAAATAAAGTCAGATTTAACCTATTCTTGATGAATACGTTGTATATTGTAAGGTACAAGGCCTGAATTGTAGAATACCTACCACACGTGAAATAGCAATTTACTTGTTGCAATGTTTTCTTTTAGCTAAAATATGATGAAAAATTATAAATTCGGGCGCGAAAGCAAATATTTATATGATTTTTTACAAAATTATAGTCAGATTTTACCTATTCTTGATGAATACGTTGTATATTGCAAGCTACATGGGACTGGATTCTAGAATCCCTACCACACTTGAAATAGCAATTTTTTTGTTGCAATGTTTTCTTTTAGCTAAAATATGATAAAGAATTATAAAATTCGGGCGCGGAAGCAAATATTTATATGATTTTTTACAAAAATAATGTCAGATTTTACCTATTCTTGAAATGAATATTTTTGTTAAAACATTCATATTCATGCTTTAGGATCTATACTATGGATGGTTTTAAGCATTGAACATGCAAAAGTGACCAAAACGTGGAACCAATCAGAAAATAAACATTAAATTTTCGGGTGTCATTTTATTGAATACGCTGTATATTGTAAGCTACATTGGCTGGATTCTAGAATACCTACCACACTTGAAATAGCAATTTTCCTCTTGCAATGTTTTCTTTTAGCTTAAGTATGATAAAAAATTATAAAATTTGGGCGCGGAAGCAAATACTTATATGCATTTTTACAAAAATAAAGTCAGATATTACCTATTCTTGAAATTCATATTTTTTTTATAACATTCATATTCATGCTGTAGGATCTATACTATGGATAATTTTAGCATTGGACATGCAAATGTAACAAGCTCGCTCTGCGGCTCCCCATTTTAGAGGAAATTGTTTAAATAAATTAAGTAATATGCCAGCTGTACTTGCAGCTAGAGTAATAAAAGAACAATGGTAGAAAAATATAGTATTGTAAATGTAGATTTTTGTACGGTTTTAAGATTGCTTTTCGTTGGAATATTTGAGAGCAATAAAGTAAATGGTACTACATGGGGTTAAGGAAGCAATAAATGTTAAAACCTAAATAGAAAAGGGCAGTTTTTAAGAATACAATGGGAAAGAAATCTTAAGATCACATTTCATGATTGACAGCGTCCGGCGACAAATACTTGGAGGTCTCAAAAAGTCCGTTAGAGATTTTTTTTGCGTCTTCCACCGTTTCCGCTCGGACGGGAGTCAGTTAATGAAACTAACGCTGTAGTATATTTGAAATGGCCAATGAGGGTGTAAGAAACACCTCCTTATTGGGAAAAGTAGGGGTAAAATTATGCGGACTTCAAACTGAACAGATCTGAGTGATCTTCTTGTGACAGTCTTGCGAATCTTTCTAAATTTTGATAACTAAATTGTCCTAGTGACTTTAGATATTTTTGTGTTGTGTGTTGAAGCCGTCGTCGTCCGCGTCCAGATCGAACTTAATTAATTTTACGTATTTTTAATCATTTACTATTTTTAACTGTAGAGTCTTATAATATAAACTAATAAAGTGCTTCATCCGAGGCTGATCAGTGATGAATAGTAAGTAGAAATAACATTATTACTTCGGTAGTAGTAGTGTGAGGTGTTGAACCTAGGCTGATAGCATAGCAACTCTGAGGTCGCCTTTTTTTTGTTATATTAATTGTTCAGTGTCCAAATTGTTAGTATCGTTCTCCCATGTCACAAGAGTAGTTAAGTAATATTACGTTCGTTGTTAATAATTGTGTGTAAATAAATTGTTATATTGAGCAGTTCTGTTTGAATTTACAAATCCCTAGTTATTCCTGTGGATTACTTTGGGTCAAGTAAATTTTCTAAGCACCCCTTGTATGTCAGGTATTAGATTTCGTCCTAGGCGTACCTGTTACATATTTTGGTGGCAAAGCGCTGGGATCTAAATATTTTTTAATACTTAAACCCTCTCATTCCAGTTAAGCCATTTAAACCGACAAAATTTATTTTTCAAAATTGTAATGAACTACTGTGTGTTATTATTACATTTTGATTTTTGAGGTATTTGTAGAGTCAATATTAGCATTTGTTGAGAATAAGTATCTGTTGTGTTCATTTTATTTGGAAATTTGTAGTTGTCGTACTTGCAGAACGACAAAAGAGTTTTATATACGTAAGTAAATTCTGAGTGGATTTATTACGGTCAGTTAGGTAGTCCCGAGCCCCTAAGTCGGTAGAAGTGTAAAGCAATAAAGAACTTTGTGTAGTTATTGCTTCATTATTAATAAACTAAAGCAAGTAAAATGTCGAACACAACTGGTTCACCCGATTTGAGTGAAACAACTGGTTCACTCCGATTCAATGATCAACAGATGTTAGACTACTTAGTAGCAGTTTCATCCTTATGTGGGGTTAATATGAAAATTCCAACATTTTCGGGAAAATCAGATGAAAGCGTAGTAGATTTTATAGACAAAATTGAGAATTGTAAGAATATTGGAAAATGGAGTTCAGATTATGTAATTAGTGTAGTAAAATTAAATTTACTTGGAGACGCGGCATGGTATATTAAAAATAATTCGAAAACTAGAGATTCGAAAGATTGGAAAGTAATCAAAAGAGAATTATTGGAAAGATATCAACCCAAGCAAGACTCGAGAACGATACAAAGGGCATTTAATAGTTGCTATCAGAATAGGGATGAAACAATTTCAGCTTATGTATGTAGACTGCATGCGTTAGGTAACTGTTTTATGGAGAGCTCCGAAGATAATTCGGAAGGAGCGCGTGAAGATAATTTGCGAAATATAGAAAAACTTCTATTAAATCAATTTGTTTCGGGAATTATACTACATTTACAAAGAGATGTGTTTTACGAAAATCTAAAAACTTTTGATAAAGCAGTAGAAGTTGCAAAGAAATCAGAATCGGCATTTAACATGATGCGTCGCGAGGATTCATATTTTGTTAATAGAATAGCAGTTAAAACTCCGGTCGAAAATGAAAGTACGCGAGCAAATGAATCAAATTTAACGGCATCAATTGATAAACTAATTCAAGTTTTAACTTTGAGTCACATGCAAAATGTGGAAAAGAACTTAGAAAAGAACACGCATAAAAACGAAAATAATCGAGACAGGAGTCTAGAATCTAATTTTAAAAATAAAAGCCATTGTTTCAATTGTCAAAAATTCGGGCATTTTGCAAAAGATTGTCGTTACAATATAATATGCAAAAGATGTAATAAGCGCGGACACCAAGCAGATATTTGTCGTTCTATTATAAACCCGTCTAAATTTCCAAAGAAGGGAATGAAAGAAATTACGTATAACAAAGATTTAAACTAGATATGGCCGCGGATGTTTGTCCCGATAGGGAACCGCGAAAAAATGATTTAGTAACCACTCTCCCTAGTAGTAGAAAAAGTAACAAAGTAGAATTAGTTGTTTATGGTAGAAATTTAGAATAAAGGCCCAACGTCGCGAAGAACCTCGCGTACGGTTTAGCGACGAACAAGTTTCGCGAGTTAGAGAAGATATTCACGGGAGTAAAAAGACTCCACGTCGCGAAGAATATTACGGACGGTTTAGAGACGATCATGGTTCGCGAGTTAGGGAAGATACTCTCAGGAGTATAAAGATTCAACGTCCCGAAGAAAATCACGTACGACTGAGTGAAGAAAGTAATTCGCGTGATAATCAATTAAATCTCGAAGTAACGGAAACTAAAAATCTTGAAGCAAATCGAGAAACGGTTAGCGAGAAGAATGACTCGCATTGTAGGGAAATTAATCGGGAAGAAATCAAAATTGAAATGCGAGATTGCACTAGCAAAAACAGTGACTCATACAGTACAGAGGTGACTCACGATAGTTCAAAATTTTGTAATCGTGAAAGCAAAGGAAGTAATTTTGACGAAAGTAATAAAGCTGTAGGTACATGCCGTAAAAATGATGAAAATTTTAATAATTCAAAAAAGCGGATTGCAAAGTAACTTTGTAGGTAGCAGCTCACTGTGTCAAAACAGTAGCTTAGAAAGAGATGGAACATCAGGTACAAGCCCTGAAGATGTATTGTTAAAGGAAAGTGTGCCAACAAGTAAATTGAAAAAGGTTCATTTCGAGGAAATTGTTAAGGTTTACTATAATGCGGTCGTTTCAAACGGTTCAGGCAATAATACGGAAATTACCGGAATTTCTTCGGAAGTTAAAATTGAAAATAGTACGGAAAATGCTAACAAGGATATAAGATCGGTTCGTATTAAAAAGAATATTACAATACCTCCTAGGTCTGAAGCTGTGTGCTTAGCAGAAAGGAATGTTGAGTTAAATGTTTTAAATAAAGCAGGATGTGTCTTAATTGAGCCAGTCGAACTGGAAATTCAAGGAGTTATAGCAGCTAGAGTGCTTGCTAGGAGCGATGAGACCGTGGTACCGGTAAAGCTCATGAATGTGTCGTAAGACAGTGTGTTTATCCCTGCTAAAACCATTGTGGGTTTTGAGGAAAATGTCAAAGAAGACATTAGTACGTTTAGCGAAACGAGTAGCGTAATAGCATCCGTACAAGCAGTAGATTTTCGAACCTTATTTCATTTAGATCACTTACCGAGTAACGGTAGGCAAAAAGTTGAAAAAGTGTTATTAGAATACAAAGATATATTCATACAGCCGGGAGTAAAGTTAGGTTGCACATCGAAAGTGAAACATCGGATTATAACAGATGATGTTCATCCAATTGCAAAAAGGCCGTATCGTGTTCCATTCACGCAAAAAGAAACATTGCAAAAACAAATTGACGAATTGTTAAAAGACGGTATTATTAAGGAGAGTGACTCACCTTGGTCAGCTCCTATTGTCTTAGTAAATCGAGAACTGTCGGACGGTTCGACGAAAGTTAGACTGTGTGTAGACTTTCGCGAGTTAAATAAAATAACGACGAATGATTCTTACCGTTGCCGAATTTGCAAGACACAATTTCGCATATGAATGATGCTGCTTTATTAACAACCTTAGATTTAGCATCAGGGTACCACCAGGTAGAAATTGCCGAGGAAGATAAGGAAAAGACTGGGTTTAGTTCGTCGTGGGGGCATTATCAATGGAATAGAATGCCGTTCGGTTTATGTAATGCGCCAAGTACATTTCAAAGGCTGATGTATTATGTACTAAGTGGATTAGTTGGGGAAAAATGTTATGTTTATTTAGATGATATATGCATATTTTCGGGAGATAATATAGAAGAACATTTAATGAAAATTAAAGACGTGTTTAATAGATTGCGGAAATTTAATTTAAAATTAAAACCTAGTAAATGTGAATTTGTACGTAGAGAAACCGCGTATTTAGGTCACATTATTTCAGCAGAAGGAGTCAAACCAGATCTGTCAAAAATAGATGCAATAGAGAAATTTCCGAAACCAAAAACCGTAAGAGACGTTAGGTAACTTTTGGGATTAGCAGGATTTTATCGTCGGTTTATACCTGATTTCGCAGAATTAGCGAAACCACTAACTACACTTTTAAACAAAGATATTCCATTTATATGGGAGACAGTAGGTATAATCGGCGGGTACGAGCCCACTTCCGCTTCCGGTCTTGGTATTAAGCTAGTGTTTGCAAGCCTAGGTTGTATGCAACCCACATGCGTGTGTTGCGCTGCGTGCTGCTGTTGTTCTGTTGAATTTTATCTATGCAACCCACATGCGTTGTGTGTGTGTTTGTGTGCGTGTGTGTATTGTTCAGATAAATAATATAGATCTTACTCCTGCAACCCTCTCTCTCAGAACCTGCCGCCCTCTCCCTCCGCCCTTGCCGCCATCTTCCTCTGCCCCTGCCACCCTCTCTATCTCTCTATCTTTTATATTTATTTATGTGGGACAACAACAATTAGAATGATTTATATCTGTACACAATTCAAAATTACAATTGTTTATATACATTTTTTATTTTATTTATTACATTTTTTAAAACAGAGTACACTTTATCACAGTAAAATCTGCTGAGATACATGGTAAAAGTATACATGCCACCCTTTCTATCTCTCTATCTTTTATATTTATTTATATAGGACAACAACAATTAGAATGATTTATATCTGTACACAATTCAAAATTACAATTATTTATACACATTTTTTATTTTATTTATTATATTTTTTAAAACAGAGTACACTTTATCACAGTAAAATCTGCTGAGATACATGGTAAAAGTATACATGCCACCCTTTCTATCTCTCTATCTTTTATATTTATTTATATGGGACAACAACAATTAGAATGATTTATATCTGTACACAATACAAAATTACAATTGTTTATATACATTTTTATTTTATATATTATATTTTTTAAAACAGAGTACGCTTTATCACAGTAAAATCTGCTGAGATACATGTTAAAAGTATCCAATGTCCTAATGCGACTATCCCTCTGCCTGATGTCTCGTACTTGGTGAATTTTATAAGAACGCTGAGTGTGTGTGTGTGTGAGGTGTAAATAAATCTGTGAAAAAAATAAAAATTTAAATAATACAATATTTTTTCTTTTAAAAAATAGTACATACCTTTTCTCTCTTGTTCATTATTATTGTCTAATACATTCTTGTTTATTCCATGATGTATATAATTCACATTCGCAATTATGACTACGATAGTAGTCTTGTGGTGTAGTTTCTAATTCATGTAAATTTATACTATGACATTCTTTTTTATAAAAATATACAAATCTGGGCTCAGTAACCCAAGTTCTATCTATAGAATTTTTTCGAAAACAATATTCACATAATTTTAAAGGTCCCACGTCCATAATTCGTGCATCTCCTAGCCAAGCATGGTTTAAACAATAAAATACGATTTCATAGCTGTACCGGGCGTCATCGTTTGAATCTTGTGGTGTTCCACATATTGGATATAAATTATTTGTACTTGATACTTCATTGTTTTGTAGACTCATGATTGTGACTACCAAAAAAAAAAAAATATATATATTTATTTATACTCACATGCTATGAAATTGTTTAGGAATATTAGGAGTGATAACAAAAAGAACACACAATTATGAAATAACAAAAAATTATTTTTTCAGTTCTGTAACCAAAGAAAAATTAATTAATTTAAAATATTTTGTTAAATAATATTAATTTACAATATTTAAAAAATAAAATTGATAATACATACATTTATATACATAACATACACCGTGCGAAGAACAGCAGCAATTACGCGTCTTTATTATGTTTAAGTGCAGTCCACCTGCGCCTCTCTGCTGCGTAGTATTTTTTCTTTTCGGTTTTGCTTGATCCTGGGGTTACAGGAAGCAAAAGTAATTTAGATTTCGCTTCCTGCAACCTGGAGTGGAGAGGAGAAACACCGGTACAACAATCATCCCAATTTTCTTCTTCTTCTTGTTGCGGTTGTTGTTGTTCTTGTTGTTCTTGTTGTTTCGATGTTTCTTGACATTTCTTACACCAGTTGTCCATCTTACAATGACCTTTCTTATACGAGTTGTCCATATTATAAACTTTGAATCGTTGATAAATTAATTTTTATATTGGTTTGGTTGTTTTATGGTTTAAAAACCATGATTTCCTTCAAAATAGTTATTTTTACATTTTTTCTTTGTTTTAAACAATATTAAGTTAATTTTCATATTGGTTTGGCTTTTTTTTATACTACATAGATTTAGCAATATTTCCTATTTTATATTTTTTATCTATATGATTATTTTTTGTTGTATTTTACTTAACATTTTTTTATATTTTTTCAAATATTAACTAAAAACAAAAATAATATCACCCAATCACAATAGTTGTTATAAAACCAATCAGAATAGCTTTTATTATAACCAATAAAAAACTACTGATATTTGGTACGACCAATATAAAATAGGATAGATAAAAATATTTTGTATAAAAGATACTTTTCTATGAATTTTTGTAGATATTGTTCAACATACAATATATTCACTGTCAACTAAAGTATATATAATTTGAATTTGAAATAAAATAGTTAGTTATAAAGTAAATCTACATCATGTTAGATTTTAATTTTTCGAAGTTTACTGATGTTAATTATATATTAAGTTTTAAACCTGATAGTGTAACGTATCAAACATTGAAAAAATATTATGAAGCAGACGGAAAATCTATTTTTCCATTTAATTCAATGACCAATGAGGATATTAAAAATCTTCCTGTGGAATTTATAAAATATAAAAATAAAGGAGAAATTGGACAACTGAGTTTTGTGTGGGACAAATTACCTGAAGAGTGGAAAAAGGATAATATTTTTAAAAAATTTGAACCTTGTTTACAACATCCTGATACGAGACTTACTGTGGTTGATTCACCATATGATTGCTTACTTATCGCAAATTGTCCATTGTGTTATGAAGATAAAATATTATCACTTCAAAGTGAATTTAATCGTTTATCTACATTCAGTACGTGGTCAAATACAAATATTTGTGCCAAGGAATTAGCAACAGTCGGTTTCTTTTACAAAAACTATAGTGATTTTGTGCAGTGTGCTTTTCGTGATGTTGAAATATGCAATTTTGAGGAAAACGATGTTGCACTGTTTGAACATTATCGTTGGTCTCCAAATTGTAAATTTCTATTAAAAAATACTACAAATGTTCCAATTAATAAATATTATACAAATTATGTTCTTAGTATTGTTAAGATTTTAAATTACATAAAATGTAGTAAGACTATATATGAAGAAGATAAAGAGAAATGTATAAAATTGTTGAAAGAAAATTATAAACATTTTTATACATTCATTGTAAATGTAATTTAAAAAAATAAAGAAAAACGCAAATAATTTGTAATTATATTGTTTTATTATATACCTCATTACATAATATTACATGAAATTATCTGAATTTATACAATACATATCATCGTCTAGAATTTTATATACATGACTTACAGCACAAACATATGGAATAGAATGTAAGAAACATGTTTTATGTATTAAACAATTTTTTAAAGCTACTTTATAATTAAATTCGCTTAAATCTATAATATTGCATGTTTTTACACTGAATGATAATAAAAACTCTTTTTTCACAGCACGTAGTACGTAGACAGTTTTTGATTCTTCTAAAAATTTGTTTAGCTCACAACACATTTCGTTATAATTTATATGTCCGTTATCCCATTTTAATCTGTGATGATTTCGACATAACCATGTAGCACATCTTTTGTTATGTTGTGGTAATTCTTCCCATGTAAATAGTGGTTTGATATAAAAATGTTGTTGTTTACTTCCATCTCTTCATAGTATAAAAATTTCTTTAGGTATTATAATATATCCATCAGCTTGAAATCCTTGTATGTCAATAATTAACTCCATTATATACAGTTTTTGTACGATGTTCTAATTACTTTGAATGTTTGAATTAAAATGAGCTTGTAACATCACTTGACAGCAGATTATATTCAACTATCTTATTATGTATTATTAGAATGTTTGTGGTTGTATGGTAGGAAATTCTAATATCAGCTGAAGAAGTTTGAAAAGTTTCATTTTTCTTTTGATTTGAGCAATGAAGTACGATGTTCTAATTGCTTTAAATGTTTAAATTAAAATGAATTTCTAACATCACCTGACAACGGGTTATATTCAACAATCTTATCATGTATTATCAGACAATACGCGGCTGTATTCGTCGGGAAATTAGTGTCTGATTCAAATTCCAATCTAATATCAACTGAACAAGTTTGAAGAGTTTCATTTTGATTTTAGCAATCAATTACTATGAATGGCGCAATTTCTTTGAATTTCTTTCTATCTAATAATACACCGAAATTTTGTTGATAGTAAGCATTTTGGAAATTTGCATACATGTGATACAGAACTGCATAATTATTATTTGAAAAGTCAATATTTAAGTTGTCGTATGGATAATATGTAGAATTCAAATACAATTTAATTTGCATCCTTATCTTTTTTATTTTTACGATCAGTTTGAAATCCTACAATTACAAATCTTGGTGTTTCGAACTGTGTAGACGATTTAATAGACCATGTTTGTTTTTTAGCTGCTAGTAGTACAGGATATTCATATATATCCCAAGAACGATATGCTAATGGCAAAAAACGATTTGAATTTACAATGTTTAATAATTTTAAACGATTTGCATTGTTAACTGACACATGTGCCATGCACCAAACAATTTTTTTTATATTAAATTTTAATTCTTCTGTTGATTTGTAAGCAGCACTATCATTCCTTGCTCTTATCAAATTAAGTTCTTGTCGCACATTTAAAATAATTTTCTTGTTGTCTTCTGCAAATCCGAGTAACATTTTTAAGGGAATGCATACATTAAAATTACCCTCCTTATCAAAAATATTTTCATTATCAACAATAAAGCTAGAATTTTTGACGTTCTGAATATGAATTAGATACATATCCTTTCATTGTGCTTATTATTCCAACATTTTTCATTGTATCAATTTCAACAGTGTTTAATAAATATTTTATATCTTCAAATAAATAGGAAATACCATTATTAGTAATTTTAGTATCTATAGGAGGTGCAGCTCCATCTTCTTTTGTTAATTTGCCTTCAATATATAAGTAACTTTCATGTGGTAATGTATAAATATCCTGTTGTTGTATTTGTATTCGAATATCATCACAATTATTACAAGATGAAGCAACAATTGGTTGATAACTATGTATTTGTTTGTTTGATATTGTATTATCAAACACAATATTAGATGTAATATTTAAAATATTACTCATAGTTTATACTTTAAGTTTTAAACCCAATGACTTTAGAAATTTCTTATTTTTTGTAGATATATTATATTTTGAGGTTAATAAACGTCTTTTTGACAACACTGACGGTACACTGAATTTTGTCTCTGATAGTTGAGTTCTTTTATAGTCAATACCCATTAGAAACTTTTTTTAAGATGAAGTCTCACAATAATTGTCTCACCACGAAAATTTACTATTCTTCCCTCTTGATCAGTAATAGTTAGAGTAATATTATTTACTCTATGAGTGTTCACTGGTAAATAAATCACATTTTTAGGTACTTCGAGTATCTTATACCCAGGTGCAACTGATGGGAAAAACTCATGAATAATATGTTTCAGTTTACCATTCTTATAAGACCCCATAACTATATTACATTGAATAAGAATAGAGTTCACTTTAATTATATCAACTGGTAAATCACTTTCATAAATAATATTACTTTCAAGCACCCGTGTTGTAAATCCAAGCAATGCACCAATATTATTTTCCTTCGTAAAATCAATTCTAACTGAACATTTTATTTCACATCTTAATGTATTATTGTTAGCAATTAGATTAATAAAGTTATTTTTCTTTTTCTCTTTTTTTTTTGGATTTGATTATCAAACTAAACTATATTAGGATCGTTAAGTTCTTGCTTTAAAATTTTATCTAAATCTTCAATTTCATATGAACCCACTGGAATAGTGTATTCTTGAATTGTGTTATCAATATAACAATAAAATTTAATTTATTATTAGTTTCATCAACATTGGATATTCAAAGAAATGTTTCAAAATTAATTAAACCAACAGCATATTCGCTACGATTATTTACTTCAATAGGTGGAAAAAAATCTGCACTTAATTCTGATTTATTTCCAGATAATGTAATTGTTATAGAATCCATTATGAAACTAATTTAATTAGAAATTATATTTTATATTCTTTAGGTGGTGGTAAATTTTCAAAACTGTCAAAATACAAAACATAATTACTTTTTGTAATATAAGCAGCCCAATGAGTCCCAGGACCGTAGTTGTTATCTAAGTTAACAATTGCAGCTTCATATTTTAATGGAAGTTTCGGTAGTGTGTCACGCATATAGATACCACGAAAATGTTTTATATTCGAACTATATTTCTTTAAATCCCAAGTAGTTAACGCCCTGTTCGGCAATTTTTTGATTTTTTTTTTTGTTCTTTTTAATTCCTGATCCTTTTTTGTACGGCTTTAAATATAAGCCATCACCAATAGTTTTCTTCAACATTTTTTGTATCCCATATAATGCAGCCCCACTTGTAGCACCAGCTATAAGTGCTTTTCCAAGTAAAGGTAATAAAGCTGCAAGTAGTAAAAATCCACCCTTCTTCTTTCGATTTTTTATGACACGACCACGGCGATGTTTTTTCACCGGTTTAGTTTTCATTCCCATACCAAATTTTCGTTTTGCTTTCATCATGTTTGTTACTGTCCAAGTAGCTGCTTTCTCCTTAAAGGATGAATCTTTTGATAATACTCTGTTTCACGCTATTTCTTGTAAAATTTTTGTCAGCTTCGTGTCTTTTTTTTAAATCATTGCTGTGGGAATAAGCAATGTCATGTTCACGACAAGCTTCATCTAACGGGTTGATACCCCGATGACCTAGAGCTAATCTTTTCCTTAATTTCGTACCAGGACCACAAAAATTATAACCAGGTATGTGTAGTTCAATAGGTAAAGAATCTATTACGTTGTTAATTATACCAGCTCCACTGTACGTAATCATTCAGTTCTGGTTTGTAACTAAAGTATAAAACAGTCTTACGTATATATATATATATATATATATATATATATATATATATATATATATATATATACTCAATAAATAAAATGTCATTTATTAAGCACAAGCAATCTTTAAAAGTAAAAAATTTTGATTTTAAATCTCTTAAAAATGATATTAGAAATCATAGTAATTTATTACCAAATAACATACGTTGTATAATTATTGGACCTAGCGGTTGTGGGAAAACCAATATTTTGCTTAGTTTACTTACTTATATAAATGGTTTAAAATTTAGAAATATTTATTTATATTCAAAATCAACACAACAACCAAAATACAAGTTTCTAAAAGAATGTGCATTCAGAGTGAAGGGAATGGGTTATTACGAATTTAATGACAATTGTGATATTATATCACCAAATAAAGCACAACATAATTCTGTTATAATTTTCGATGATGTAACTTGTGATAAACAAAATTGTATGAGTGAATATTTTAGTATGAGACGACACAATTTAATTGATTGTTTTTATCTTTCCCAGATATATGCACACATACCAAAACATTTAATTAGAGACAATACAAATTTTATTATTTTATTTAAACAAGATTAAACTAATTTGCGTCATATTTATAATGATCATGTTAACACAGATATGTCCTTCGATCAATTCAAAAAATTTTGTATAAAATGTTGGCAAGATAAATATGACTTTGCAGTCATTGATAAAGACAATTGTGGCTTAGGTCGTTACCGAAAAGGATTAGATAAATTTTATCAAAAAGAATGAATGACAAGAACGTTCTACAAGATATTATATCAGTAAGTAAAGTATTACGAAAAAAATTTAATGCTGTAAAAAGAGGACATGTTGACACAGAAGAATTATTACAAAAAACATTTAAACCAATAATTACACCTTTAGAAGAATTCGTTAAAAACAAATCTAGTTCAGAAATAAAGGAAAAAACAGAAATTAATAACGAAACTAAAAAATTTAAACAAAACTTTAATTTTGAAGATTCTCCTAATGAACCTTTTTTGTCTCCAACAATTTCTAATGTAAAAACAGAAAATAAGTATGAAATATCACTAGAAATTTCGCCAATAACAGAAGTCAGATTATCAATTAATACACCGCAAGGACAAGAAGAATGGGAAAATATAGAATTGAAATTTGGAAATGTAGCTTCAAAATATCTCATGAAATATTTATTAAATCATGGTGATATTGATAAAATATATGGGTTAAAATATGATAATAGATTATTTAAATTAGGAAAAAAATATATAGAAATTGATAAAAATGATATCATAATTGACAATATTCAGTATGAAGGAACAGAAGGTTTATACGAATTAATTTTTAAAAAAAAGCCACAATCATACAGCGAACATGATAAAGAGGTATATATAAATATTCTAAAACAAACAGATGCACATAAAAATACAACAGGAACACGAGTCATTCTATCTACATATCCTAAATATTTTAACATTATTAAACCAAATTTTGTACGTACATCGTCCCGTTCTACTAAAGCTAAAAAAAGATATTCACCATCTGTACAAACAATAATTAAAAAAAAAGGTTATGGATTGCTTCCTACTGACATGGAATTTACAGACTATAAGCGAGAATATGTCTATTGGGATTCTGCTGATGAGTTAGTACATCGTCTACAATTACTACTGGCCTCGAAACAAGCGGGGAATAATAATGTAAACAATGAAATTATATCCATTATTGAAGAATTAAGAGAAGCTAATATAATACAATAAATATTTAAAATTTGCTATTAGTATTAGAATGTCTGTTGACAAGTTCGGTAGACATTTTAAACGACAAAAAAATTATAGCGATCAGTTTTCGTTGCGGTTAAATAATAATACATATGACGTAAATGACAAAAGATTAGTAAATATTGCAAATCCAATAGAGCCATTAGAGGCAACTACTAAAAATTATGTTGATTTACAAATTATAAAATATGTAAAAGATGTGCTATCACATTCAATAAATATATCAATAGAAGATAATACAGAAGTATACAATGCTAAAATGAAACCAATTGCAAATGTTGCAGTGCCAATTAACGATACAAACGCAACAAATAAAAAATACGTAGATGAAAAAGTTGACTTAGTAATAAACGTAATTCCATCAATTGTAGACTCAAAAATTAATGCAAAATTGAATATATTTAATAATCTTATAGAAACAAAATCAAATAATAATCAACAAAAAATAGAATCTAATATAATAATATTACAACGTAAAATTGACTTAGTAATAAACGTAATTCCATCAATTGTAGACTCAAAAATTAATGCAAAATTGAATATATTTAATGATCTTATAGAAACAAAATCAAATAATAATAAACCAAAAATAGATGCTATAAATAGAACATTACCAGAAATTATAGACTCAAAAGTAAATACTAATTTCAACAAATTTAACAAACTTGTAAAAGATTTTGAAAAAAATACTAGAACCACAATTGATACAATTGGAAAATCATTAGACTCAATTGTGGGCTCAAAATTAAATACTCATTTACACAATATTAATGAAAGAATAGAAGAAATAGTATGAAATATTAATATTGAACAAACAAATATTACTGACCAAAGTTCTAAAATTGAAAAACAAGATGAAAAAATCGTTAATCTTACGACTATGGTACAGAACATGATAAAAGAAAAAACTATAGTTCAAAACATGTTGAAAGAAAGAAAAAAGAGTATTCAACCAGACGAATAAAAAATTAAATTGATTGTAGAAAAATATCTTAAAGATCATATTAAAATTGGTTTAAACAAAGACGAAATAGAATTATACAACTAAAAAACCAAATAAAAAAATATTATTACGAAATAGAAGAATTATTTAAGAAATATATTGAAAAATTAAAAAACAATGAGTAAACTAAATGTTTCAAGAGAATTACATAAACCTGCACGTCGAAATTTTCAAATACGAAAAGTTATAACAACAGGTATTGATGACTTATGGCAATGTGATCTTGTAATTATGAGTCCATATCAACGTGAAAATAAAGGATATAAGTATTTATTAACAATAATTAATATATTTTCTAAATATGCGTGGGCTTTACCAGTAAAAACTAAATCTGGTGATGATGTCACCAAAGCTTTTGTAAAAATTTTAAAACATGGTCGTATACCAAAAAATTTACATACCGATGACGGAAAAGAATTTTACAATAGCACATTTACGAAAGAAATAAAAATATATGGAATTAATCATTATTCAACATTTAGTAATCTTAAAGCAAGTGTAGAGGAAAGATTTAATCGTACGTTGAAAACTAACATGTGGCGAGAATTTAGTGTTCAAGGTTCATACAAATGGTTAGATATGTTACCACGATTAATTAAAAAATATAACAATGCAAAACATAGAACAATAAAAATGAAACCTATAGATGTAACACAGAAAAAAGAAGATCATTTATTAATAACTGTATATAACAATATTAAAATCGTTGGTCGTGGTAAGTACAAAATTGGTGATTTTGTACAATACAAATCTATATTTGATAAAGGATATTTTCCGAATTGGAGTACAGAAATATTTAAGATTGTAAAAGTAAAATCCTGTTACTTATCTTATGGAAGACTATGAAGGGAATAAAATTAGAGATGGATTTTATGAACACGAACTTCAAAAAACAAACTTTTCAAATATTTACTTAGTAGAAAAAGTTTTAAAAACTAAGGGATCGAAAGCTTTTGTGAAATGGTTAGGTTTCAATAAAACACACAATTTGGATAAATAAATCTGATATTATTTCAAAAATATATATTATCTGATCATCACAACAATGAATAATGTCCCCAGGGTAGAGTATCAGTCTGTCCATCAATGATATATCTTTTGTCATCATTATTTGTAAGACATAATTTGTTAATTTCACATGAAAATATTGTGTGATTTTTAGATATTATGTTCTGTTGTCTTTTGTACGTATGTGAATTTGTAAATAAACAGTCTTTATAACAGTCAATATTGAGTGTTTTTGTTGTTATTCCTGCAATTCCCTTAGCTCGATTGTATGATTTGTTATTTTCCAATGCAAAGGAATACATTTTTAATCTTAAACCCGCAAATTCTGTCATTAGTAACCCGCTATTCTCATCTTTAAACAATCCAACAACTTTTTTGTTCGCTTGTGGTATACCATACTTATTATCTACAGTGTAGTCCGATGTGTCAAATCTGTGTATGTCTTCGTTTATTTGTATGTATGGGTCTTCATTAAATTTATAAATAAATGAGTCAGTGTCCATGTACAGTAATTTTGGCGTTGTATAAGTTTTATGTATGTAATTGTAATGAAAGTCATACATACGTGTTTTGGATATATCTAATATAGCCATACCAATATAAATAGGTTTATTAAACAAAATTTTTATTTTACTTAGTTCGATTGAAACTAAATTTTCTGTTAATATTACAACTTTTTTAAAATTTGGTTTGGCAATTAACTTCCGTGCCCCACCTTTTCCATTCCATTTCGAAACTAGTTTTATATCATATCTATTTCTCTATTTTCCATACTTTTCCCGTAAACGGCGTTATGCATTTGTTTAAAGAAGTTTTTTCAAAATTGTTTTTTGCGTATTTTCGAAAATTTGTATTTTTCTCAATATACTGCTTAAGCCAAAATGATTGTTTAAATTTTATAGCACGATGAATTTTAATTATTTTTAGTCCAAATTCCAATACTTGTTTTAAATTTTTATAATGTATTACAATTTTTTTATCATAAAGTGTTGTAAGAAGTTTCTTAAATTTTGAATTTGGGGGTTTTTGTTGTTCTGCACATACGGGCAAATCCTTATGTAGGTCGTGTAAGTTCATTGGATATTCCAAGTCAACTTCAAAAATGTATCCATCTAATCCATTGTCAGGTATATTAGTAATGTCTAGTGTTTTAATATTCTCGTCACTTAACCATGTAAAGCCACCATGTGGTAAACATTGTGTCATTGCCCAACCATACAAATTACAAGCGTCAAAGTACATAAGAAACTCTTGCGGTTCTTTTGGGTTAAATAAATTCATATAAATATTGTTTGCTTTGGCGTAGCGGTTTGAACACTGAGAAATACCACCACGTATGCCTCTTTCAAAAAATAATATCATATCAATATCAGTCAGTAACTCCAGCTCTACTTCTGTAATTCAACATGGCATCCCATGCTAGTCCCGCAAAACGTTATAATAAATAAATCTTATACATGAACAAAAAAATATTTAGAATATATTTACCTGGAGTTGTATAATAATGAACAGGGTCCAATTCATCTGCATGTAAACAAAAATTTCTACAATTTTCAAATACATCAGACAAAAGCAATACATCTGTTTGAAGATACAACTCTAGATAGTCGCCTAAGTTTTCATGATCAAATAATTTTCACACATTTAATGCATGGTTGTTATCATCATCTGATACAGATTTATCACATAGTCTGGAGTAATACGATGATTTTGACGGTAGTTGTACTTCTTCTGAACGTTCCCATGAATTAATATAATCATATGGAAATATACCTTTTCTTTTGAACATATCAAATTTCCAATCAGTAGGGTAGTACTTATTTAATAAAGTACATTGGGCGGGCACTAAATAGCTCACAAGTTTTTCAAGTGAAAATTAAGAAATCTATAAGAAAAAATATTAATAAATTATAAAAAAAACTAAACATTTATAAAAATACCTGAATGAATCTAAAAAACGAAGGATAACACCATTCACGTTTTTGGAAAATGAAATAAATCTCTCGTTATTCATAGGTATTAATACAATATTTTCTTCATCTACTCCAAATTCGCGTATAAAAAGGTGACTATCATAGCCACCAAGATTATGGAAGAAAATAGGAATATATTTAGGTTTTTTATAACACAAATTACATGATCTATGAGCAGCTCCTCGATGTTTTCCTATAATTATTCAATAATAGTTAACAAATATTTATAATTAAATTAACAACTTACCAGAAAAGTGACAATGGTCTCTTACTTTATCTTCTCCTAAGATTTTGCGACAAATGTGGCAGATCACAGCTTGATTATAATTTTGCCATTCTTCATTTGTCATTTTCAAAGGAACAATATTTTCAGAAATTGTTTGTATTAATCCTACTATATCTTTCATCCGATTCATGAACCACTTTGCTGCTTCCGGTCCACGAAATGATTCATAAAATGATAATGTATCATCGTAAGAACATTTTAATTGATACCCGACAGCACATGGTACATGATGTTGATAAATATTTGTATAAGAATTGGATGGATTTGGTTGACAGGTATAAACAGGTGTTGTTAGACATTCAAAATCTGCATAAATGACAAAAGGATGACGCTCTTTGTACATAAAATTTTTAAATTCAATCCATTTATTATCCTCATTTGGCATTTCAATTTTAACAGCGTCGAAATTCATACAATCTTTTTCATGTTGTTTTAAAATAGCTTCAGTACAAAAATATTGAAGACATCTCTGACAAATAAATGTTTTTTTTATTTTTAGATAGTTGAGATGATAAAAGATGAGAAAGTGATTTTATGCAAGCGTAATGTCCCATATTATCTTTTTTCCAATATAAAAGATTAAAATGATTGTCTAGCTTATTTTTTGTGAAATGTAATGGTCCAACAACAACTTATAATTTTAATTTCATATCATATTCTAAACCGTAAACATTAATCGAAATTTTATTTTGTTTTTCAAACTTTTCAGTGTTTGTCAAAGTCATAGGAAAATGTATGTTTTTAAATTAAAAATTTCATCATGATTTTTAGGATATTTAGACACACGATCATTATGTTTTTTTGCTGGACACATAGTGGAAAGGAGTGACCATACAAAACACTTATTGTCACTGTTTTTTACATTAATAACAGCTTGCTTATTTTTTATATTTAGTGGTAGTTCTATATACGAAGAATCACCACATTTTGTAGGATCGTATTTATTTATATTCACCTGTAAAAATTTAATATTTTAATAATAAAAAATATTATAAAACAATTTGAAAAAACACACACACACACACACACACACACACACACACACACACACACACACACACACACACACACACACTCACACACTCACACACTCACACACTCACACACTCACACACTCACACACTTACACACTCACACACTCACACACTCACACACTCACACACTCACACACTCACACACTCACACACTCACACACTCACACACTCACACACTCACACACTCACACACTCACACACTCACACACTCACACACTCACACACTCACACACTCACACACACTCACACACACTCACACACACTCACACACACTCACACACACTCACACACACTCACACACACTCACACACACTCACACACACTCACACACACTCACTCACACACACACTCACACACACACTCACACACACACTCACACACACACTCACACACACACTCACACACACACTCACACACACACTCACACACACACTCACACACACACTCACACACACACTCACACACACACTCACACACACACTCACACACACACTCACACACACACTCACACACACACTCACACACACACTCACACACACACTCACACACACACTCACACACACGCTCACACACACACTCACACACACACTCACACACACACTCACACACACACTCACACACACACTCACACACACACTCACACACACACTCACACACACACTCACACACACACTCACACACACACTCACACACACACTCACACACACACTCACACACACACTCACACACACACTCACACACACACTCACACACACACTCACACACACACTCACACACACACACACACTCACACACACACACACTCACACACACACACACACTCACACACACACACACACTCACACACACACACACACTCACACACACACACACACTCACACACACACACACACTCACACACACACACACACTCACACACACACACACACTCACACACACACACACTCACACACACACACACACTCACACACACACACACACTCACACACACACACACACACTCACACACACACACACACACTCACACACACACACACACACTCACACACACACACACACACTCACACACACACACACACACTCACACACACACACACACACTCACACACACACACACACACTCACACACACACACACACACTCACACACACACACACACACTCACACACACACACACACACTCACACACACACACACACACTCACACACACACACACACACTCACACACACACACACACACTCACACACACACACACACACTCACACACACACACACACACTCACACACACACACACACACTCACACACACACACACACACTCACACACACACACACACACTCACACACACACACACACACTCACACACACACACACACTCACACACACACACACACTCACACACACACACACACTCACACACACACACACACTCACACACACACACACACTCACACACACACACACACTCACACACACACACTCACACACACACACACACACTCACACACACACACACACACTCACACACACACTCACACACACACACACACACTCACACACACACACACACACTCACACACACACACACACACACACACACACACACACACACACACACACACACACACACACACACACACACACACACACACACACACACACACACACACACACACACACACACACACACACACACACACACACACACACACACACACACACACACACACACACACACACACACACACACACACACACACACACACACACACACACACACACACACACACACACACACACACACACACACACACACACACACACACACACACACACACACACACACACACACACACACACACACACACACACACACACACACACACACACACACACACACACACACACACACACACACACACACACACACACACACACACACACACACACACACACACACACACACACACACACACACACACACACACACACACACACACACACACACACACACACACACACACACACACACACACACACACATCACGCTAAAAATAGTAAAATCGTATTCTAGGGACCCTAATTCATGCTCATATGTTGAAAACCCACACTCGAGAAATCTGACCAAAAACAATACCTCCCTTATCTATATATTGATAGGCGGGAGGTAAAAATAGATTATTGGAATACTTTGAAAGCTATAATTTACTCTGTGATAGCCAGTTTGGTTTTCGACGAGATCATTCTAGTATCAAAGCGATTTTAAGCGTTATTGATAATGTAACAATAGCTCTTGAAGAGGGTCAGCATGTAGCAATGACACTTTGCGATCTTTCCAAAGCGTTTGATTGTGTATCGCATGAAATTCTTTTAAAGAAATTGGAGTTCTATGGAATTCAGCAGGAGGCATTATTATTTTTAAAATCTTACTTAGCAAATCGTCATCAGAGTATCTTAATCGATGGAAATCAATCAGGTTTCATTCAGGTTAAACATGGTGTCCCACAAGGGTCTATTTTAGGCAATTTATTTTTCATCATTTACCTAAATGATTTCAGTTCTTTTGTAGAGCTCAGTAGTAGTACTCTTTATGCCGACGACACAACCTTAATATGCAAACATAAAAATTTTAATAATTTTCTAAAGCTTAATGAATCTAATTTATTGCTTACAGAAGCATTTTACTTTTAAATAAAGATAAAACGCAACTGTTAATCATTTCTAGTAACAGACTGTTTAATGAAAATAAATCAGTATCACTTCTAGGTTTACAAATAAAGGACAGTTTGAATGGGAAGTCTCACGTAGATATGTTGTGCAAAAAAATATCAAGTCCTATTTTCCTTTTACGTAGGTTACAACCCTTGCTACATAAGTCTACACTTAAAACGGTATATTTTGCACTTTTTCATTCTCTAATTTCGTATGGCACAATTAGGTGGGGTACTTTCACTGCAGCATATCAGGTTTTTAAACTTCAAAAAACTGCTGTAAGAATTATTTCCAATGTAGGTTTTAGAGATCATTGTAAACCACACTTTTGTGAATTGGGTATTATGACTCTTCCATGTCTATTTATTTTCCATACAGTAATAGAGATCCATAAAAATAAATGTACTTTACCTACAAATGGCGATTATCATGCATACAATACACGTTCTGCAAAACTTTTCAGAAAACCTCGAATGAAGCTTCAGATGTGCATTAAAAACAAAATAAATCTTGATTTGTATAATATTCTACCCGAAAATATAAAACTTCTGGACAACAAAAAGTTCAAAATGAAAATCAAAGTATTTCTTTTAAAAAACGGGTTTTACTCAACGGATGAATACTTAAATTTTAATTTCGCGAATTTCTGACATGAAATATATTATTTAAAAATTGTAATGTACCATTATGTATCATTTATATGTATTTATACTTTGTATTTTTTTGACGTTCTATAAACACTCTTGTGTAAAAATAGACAACAATAAATAAATAAATAAATAAATAAATAAAATGGGTTGTTTTACATTTCGTTCAAACCATTCAGTAAAATCATCACTTAGACAAATATACCCCATCTTACAGTTATGATAAATATTTGTAGTTATCTCAGTATCACCTTTTTTAATTAGATATTCACACGCAAGCTCACAATTCAATTTCACATTTGATTTCCATTAAAACATAAATTAACCCACTTTGTTTATTAAAATAAATAAACACTGAGTTAAAAATGTTGTTGGATCAATAATATCATCTGTGTTCATAATTCGCCCACAAAATATAGGTTTTTTAAAAGACGAACTAATTACGTCAAATGACAACATTTTTTTGTCGTAAAATGCAATTGTGTATTTAAATATATATACTGTAACAGTGGGGGTTGACGACGATGAAGGCGATGAATGTTGTCATTTTTACTTCGAGAAGGACATGATGATGCTAGATGATACTAACTGGTGATGACGGTTGAACCAGGATAACGACAACATGGCATACACATATTTGCTTTAACTTTAAATTTATTTACATTATTTACAATAAGAACACTAAAATAAATCCAAAACAAATACTACAGAGCTAGTCACTCTGGACTAAAGTCAGTCTGAACCATGTCAGATGACTGCTACTGAATCGTTGACTACATTGCGACATCAACTTACCACTTAAGACTCTACTCTGCTTAACCGACTCTACTGACTCTGACTGACCTCTACTAAATTAAATCCTATTTATATCCTAAAAAGTGCTAGGGTTGGCAATGTAACTATTACGCACATCGCACGTGGATAAGTTACAAAACGTTAATAGGTTATTAAACTTTACGAAATATAACTTGTCCACGGTGCATTTTTGTTAACGCGCAATTTATATTATGAAACCTAATAAACAATAATAATTTGGAATAATTCGTCAATTATTGTTACATTACCACCCCTTGAAGATTTAATTATATCTTCGCAGAAGATATAATTAAATCCATTCTTCTGAATCTATGACTCGTGTTTTGGTCGGTATTATCATAGCCTGCTTAATCAGCAAAGACGGCCGTTGCTATTTGCTGAAGTCAGCATTCTGCTGACCTACCAACACCAGAGTCATAGACCTCAGAACTATGACGAGCCGTAACAAGATGAAAAGCCTTGTCGTTTTTTCATCTTGTTACAATATAGGTATATCTATATATATATATATATATATATATATATATATATATATATATATATATATATATATATCATTTTTTGTGATTTCTCGTATCTTGTGTTTTTACATTGTGTCATAAATGCATAATAGATAAAATAAAAACACTATTTAATTTTTTATTTATTATTTACAAATAAATAAACAATATTACATTTCAGTAATTTAACTTAAAAATATTTTTTACAATAAATACTATTTATATACTTAATATATAAAACAATATATAAATATATATTAATATAATACAATGTCTTCTATAATATAGGAATATTCCTGTAAAAATTCTTTGTGACGTCGTTACGTCATCAGTCCGTATCGTTCTCGAAAACTTGTGACGGACTACGGCGTTACCTTCGCGTCACACAATGTAAAATACGTCGTCACAGCCTATAACACAGTAACTCATACGAAAACACAATAATTAGTCGACAGGCTCGGTATAATAAAATATACAAACGCTGTCGCACTACTCATTTCCAAATCTCGGGCGCCACTCTACGTAACGGTAGAGACGTCTAACTCGCAGGCTTCCAGTGACGACGGCCACGGATATCTCAATGGAGAAAAATGTCCAAGGTTCGGATTCCAACATTGGTTGTGGTCGCTCGCATGAACACAACATCACGGAGCGACTTTCCAAAAAAGACAGTAAAAAGACGTAAATAATAGCATAAATAAATTTCGAATAAAAATCGGTTATTCTTACAACCTGCGTTGCTCGCTCACCCACGTGCACGCGATGCGAGGGTGAGGTAAAAACGAACGCAAAACCAAATTCAGCAGAACTATCCTTGATTAGTCCTGGCTGTGGCCGATGGACAAGCCGAATCCTGTTCCGCGGCTCACGAAGCAAAATGACGGTTTCGAGGATTCTTTCTACGCCGAAATTCATCCAAAATTATCTCGATAGTGGTAGCGCAATCACTAGTTCTTCTTCGCCCCTAGTAATCGGAATTCACAAACTATCGCAACTTTCGCACAACTCGTGCACGAGATGAAAATGAACGATTTTCTCACACACACGTTTTGCTCACATAAGGATGTGAGAAACGGCAAAACACTATTCCAATTTTCCTATAAATACTTCACTTCCACTTACCTTACGTTCACTAGTGGAAGGATAGGAAAACAACTGAAAATAATTCAAATAAAAAACTCTGCTTCACAACTTTTATTTTTTACGTCTTTATTTGGCCAAAAACTCACTAAAAAAAGCCATGAGTCGGGCATTGACCGAGCTTTTATACTGTTCCCCTCCGCCCCTCCAACCCGGAGGGTGAACATAGTCACAGATCAAAAAATATCATATATAAATAAATATAAATAAATAACATTTAACATACAATATAACAATAATAAAAACAATACACTTACTATTGCCTTAAGTTACTAAACGAGTTAATTTCGCCGCATGAAATTAACTGAACGAGTAACTTGACTACAATCCAAACACATGTTCGGTGGTTATGTTCTTCAAAACTACACTTTCACAAAAACCACTGCGATGTGTTTGGCACAACACTACGTAGAACATTATCTTGCATCTTATGGTGTTCGAATCAAGAAAATCAGAGTAATGGTTTGTAGAACAACTTAACAAAAACACGATGTAAACAAATAAGACTCCATGTTGATCCGCCATTACTAGACATGCGCGCGCTGGCCTTGCGCGGTTGCTTGATTCGAATGCAAAGTCTAGGCAATAGTTTTTAAAATATTTGGAAGGTAGCGCTTCGGTAAATTTGACTTCAAATTTACGTTCAAAAATACTGTAAAATAAAACTGCTTCGTGACGCTTCGTCACACATCCCCTTTTCTTCACAAAAAAAAACAGTAAAAAAAATGCGTCTACCTTCCCACGCAAAACCGTAAAAAAACTCAATAATAAAAAAACGGTTATACTTCATCGGTCTTCCTCTTGTCCGCCTGGTGAGCCATCAGCGCCTGAGCGAGAGTAGCCGACGAATCCGCCCCGGGACTCGTAGTCGTCGCCCAGTGTAGGAAAGTGTATCCGGACGTGAACTTTTCCGCTGGTGCGGTGGCACCAGGTCCTACGCGTTCTCCGGTATCCAGTCGGTGATGTCGTCGAGTTACTCGCGTGGAGACGATGGTGGCTTCGACGAGTTTGCCCTAGGTGGTCCTGCATGACGATCAGCGGTGCGTGTCGCCACTTCTGCAGCAGTGTTGACGGCACCTACTGTCGCTGCGTTACTCCCGGCGCCCTCGTCTCTCGACGTTCCATTCTTTGACTCTCTGGGTCGCGTTCCCAGGTACAGACTGGCTGGCACTATTCCTATAGTCCATTACTATGACACACAAAAATTTCATCAAATTTTGCCATCAGTTTGGATCATGTTGGCTGTATACTTACGCTCTGGTTTTGCAAACAAACCGTAACAAAAAATAAAAAGAAATAAAACCAGGTTACGATATACAGCGTATGGACTCAAAGTACACCGATACGGACCGTCTTTGGCCGTTCATCGGGTGTAGAACTCACCAATCATGGTACACAAACACAGATCGACAAACTCAATGGGACTTAAAAACGTGTGTTTGTTTGATACCATGTGCGGACTCTAAAAATTAAAGAAGTTATCACGAGACGAGCTTCATTCCTGCCAATCCTCTTCAACGAGCCAATCTTCCTCCATCTGAGGTTACCGAACTCTCTACAGATGACTAACTTCTGGATCTTATTCGCCCCAGCAGCTAGAACGCTCTTCGTCGTGCTCGATATCCCGACTAACTCAAGGCACCTGTCGAGCCACGCAAGAGGTATCCAGCTAGCTGCTGTCCGTGGAAATGGCCCTAAAAAAAAAAACTCGACACCCCTGTGTCCCATGGCCCCCATGATCCTCGGCATCACTCTCGCTACAGTAGCCCTGTGACCCTTCCTCGTGCTCGACATCCAGACGAATCCAATGCGTCGTCGAGCCACGCGAGGAAGCCCTTGGCCACCTACTGTACGGGGTAACGGCCCGACACAACCCGTGTCCCAGGGGCCCCCATGATCCTCGGCATCACTTTCGCTACAGCAGCTCCGATCCCCACCACTCCAGTGGGGTAGCTGCTGTACGGGGTTACGGCCCTACAAAAAAAATAACTCGACACTACCTGTGTCCCACGGCCTCCTGATCCTTGTCATCTGTATTCTTCCGGTAATCCCTAGCCCTGGCTCGTGCCAGTAACAGCTGGTATAACTACGCTCGTACTGGCGATGTCTCGAGACATATCTGGCCAGTAGAACAGTAGCCATTACCCTGACTATGGTCCTCGCGGTACCCAAATGGTCAGCTTCTGTATAGGCTTCATTGGCACTCATCGCCTCTTCCTGCATGACCGATGGAACGTACTGCTTCCATGTACGATGCTCCGTTTTTTTCAGTAAGTTTTTAATTCAATCTCGATTGGTTGGAATACCCACGTCCCTGTTCGGGCGCCAAAAATTATGTGACGTCGTTACGTCATCAGTCCGTATCGTTCTCGAAAACTTGTGACGGACTACGGCGTTACCTTCGCGTCACACAATGTAAAATACGTCGTCACAGCCTATAACACAGTAACTCATACGAAAACACAATAATTAGTCGACAGGCACGGTATAATAAAATATACAAACGCTGTCGCACTACTCATTTCCAAATCTCGGGCGCCACTCTACGTAACGGTAGAGACGTCTAACTCGCAGGCTTCCAGTGACGACGGCCACGGATATCTCAATGGAGAAAAATGTCCAAGGTTCGGATTCCAACATTGGTTGTGGTCGCTCGCATGAACACAACATCACGGAGCGACTTTCCAAAAAAGACAGTAAAAAGACGTAAATAATAGCATAAATAAATTTCGAATAAAAATCGGTTATTCTTACAACCTGCGTTGCTCGCTCACCCACGTGCACGCGATGCGAGGGTGAGGTAAAAACGAACGCAAAACCAAATTCAGCAGAACTATCCTTGATTAGTCCTGGCTGTGGCCGATGGACAAGCCGAATCCTGTTCCGCGGCTCACGAAGCAAAATGACGGTTTCGAGGATTCTTTCTACGCCGAAATTCATCCAAAATTATCTCGATAGTGGTAGCGCAATCACTAGTTCTTCTTCGCCCCTAGTAATCGGAATTCACAAACTATCGCAACTTTCGCACAACTCGTGCACGAGATGAAAATGAACGATTTTCTCACACACACGTTTTGCTCACATAAGTATGTGAGAAACGGCAAAACACTATTCCAATTTTCCTATAAATACTTCACTTCCACTTACCTTACGTTCACTAGTGGAAGGATAGGAAAACAACTGAAAATAATTCAAATAAAAAACTCTGCTTCACAACTTTTATTTTTTACGTCTTTATTTGGCCAAAAACTCACTAAAAAAAGCCATGAGTCGGTCATTGACCGAGCTTTTATACTGTTCCCCTCCGCCCCTCCAACCCGGAGGGTGAACATAGTCACAGATCAAAAAATATCATATATAAATAAATATAAATAAATAACATTTAACATACAATATAACAATAATAAAAACAATACACTTACTATTGCCTTAAGTTACTAAACGAGTTAATTTCGCCGCATGAAATTAACTGAACGAGTAACTTGACTACAATCCAAACACATGTTCGGTGGTTATGTTCTTCAAAACTACACTTTCACAAAAACCACTGCGATGTGTTTGGCACAACACTACGTAGAACATTATCTTGCATCTTATGGTGTTCGAATCAAGAAAATCAGAGTAATGGTTTGTAGAACAACTTAACAAAAACACGATGTAAACAAATAAGACTCCATGTTGATCCGCCATTACTAGACATGCGCGCGCTGGCCTTGCGCGGTTGCTTGATTCGAATGCAAAGTCTAGGCAATAGTTTTTAAAATATTTGGAAGGTAGCGCTTCGGTAAATTTGACTTCAAATTTACGTTCAAAAATACTGTAAAATAAAACTGCTTCGTGACGCTTCGTCACATCTTTCATAGCAATGCTATAAATACTATGTATAGATTCTGTCTTAATAATATTATTAATAGTTTCTGTTTTACTTTCCGCCAACAAGTATGTCGTACCAATTCTATCTAAATAATAATTATAAAAGTTTAAATGTTGTAAAACATTTATATAATTATTTATGACATCTGACAATCTAAATAAGTTTTCAACAGATTCTAAATTCAGACATATATTTTCACCATACCATTTTATAAATAATAATTTTATATAATTAACACTATCAAATATAAAGTGATGTTCTTTTAAATTGCGATATTCAATATTACTTTGATTATAAAAGTAACTTAGAATAATGTTTTTTAAATGACAAAATTTAAACCAGTCTGTTAAACTAAAACAAATTATATTAGAATAACTTGTATTTGAAAGTCTTACAAAAATTTCAAAATTTCTAGTTGGATCAAACCCTACGCTTATCCAATTATTTTATTCTGAATTTAATGAATATTTGTGTTCTAATAAAAAATTTCTATTATTTTTATTCATTAGTTGAAAATTTAAAATAGTTGACACAAAACATTGTTGAAAAAAGTAATATTAGACTGTTGTAGTTGTCCTTGTTCTAGTTCTTGTTTTTGGTTTCGTGAATTTACAGATTCTTTATGTGTCTGCTGATTACTGGGCTCTATATTTTCTTTATTGGTAACATGAAGATTTTTCAAACACTTTGATGGTAATTTTTTTTTTCGTATTTTTAGGAGTGTTTAGTTTTTTCTTATTCATTCCCATTCCAGAACTTCTTAGAGATTTCTTTTCACTGAGCTGTTTCATACTAATCTAAAATAATTAAATATTTAATTAAAATATATTAGCAATTTAATATTTATAAATTTGCTTACATTGGAATATTTTCTACTTGCTTTGTATATTGTATGTTGAACAATATCTACAAAAATTCATAGAAAAGTATCTTTTATACAAAATATTTTTATCTATCCTATTTTATATTGGTCGTACCAAATATCAGTAGTTTTTTTTATATTTATAATAAAAGCTATTCTGATTGGTTTTTATAACAACTATTGTGATTGGGTGATATTATTTTTGTAATTAGTTAATATTTGAAAAAATATAAAAAATGTTAAGTAAAATACAACAAAAAAATTATCATATAGATAAAAAATATAAAAAAAGGAAATATTGGTAAACCTATGTAGATTAAAAAAAACCAAACCTATATAAAAATTAACTTATCATTGTTTAAAACAAAGACAAAATGTAAAAATAACAATTTTGAAGGAACAACAGCCTACCATCCTATGGGATATGGGTGTATTGAACGATTTCATACAACTTTTTTAGATACAATGTCGCATTATATTAGTAAAGATCATAAAGATTGGGATTTGTGGATTCCGTGCGTATTAATGGCTATAAGAAATTCGGTTCATAACTCAACGGGAGAAACACCATTCTTTTTAATGTATGGTCGGGAGTTTGAGATACCACTTGAAGATAATATAGAACCGTTAGATAAAAAGACTGATACAGATTACAGTCAGAGTATCGAAGAAAGAATTAAAGACTCGTATAAAATAGTAAAAGAAAGAATTAGCAAAGCTCAAAGTAGGAATCAGGTTCAATACAATAAAAAGACCGCAGTCCGAAATTTTCAAGTTGGAGATTTAGTATTTCTACATAATGAAGTAGTTAAACAGGGATTAAGTAGAAAATTTGTAAAGCCATGGGTAGGTCCGTATAAAATTAATAAACAAACTAGTCCGGTAAACTTTGTGATCCAGAACGTCGACGGAGGTAAAGGAATATTAGTAAATGTAAATCGGTTGAAATTATATGTGGAACCAAATCATAGTACTCTAGAAGTAAAGAAGAGTCCAGTTCCACGCGTCATTGACATGAAAAAGTTTGATTACGTAAATATGCCACGTCAGAGCGATAATACTGAACGAGAGAGTGATAATACGATTAGCAGAGCCGTAAGTTTAGAATCATTAAATGAACCGGGCGGAGTCACCGTAAATGTAGAGGCGGACGTCCATAATTAATAATAATACCGGGCCAAGTAAAAATAACGAAACTCCGCGAAGTAGATATTCATTACATAGTTACGGTCGGGTTCTTGATGAACCATGGGTAGCTAAAAGTAAGCAGCACTATCATTCCTTGCTCTTATCAATTTAAGTTCTTGTCGCACATTTAAAATAATTTTCTTGTTGTCTTCTGCAAATCCGAGTAACATTTTTAAGGGAATGCATACATTAAAATTACCCTCCTTATCCAAAATATTTTCATTATCAACAATCCAGCCAGCATTTATTAAATTTTGACGTTCTGAATATAAATTAGATACATATCCTTTCATTGTGCTTGTTATTCCAACATTTTTAATTGTATCAATTTTAACAGTGTTTAATAAATATTTTATATCTTCAAATAAATAGGAAATACTATTATTAGTAATTTTAGTATCTATAGGAGGTGCAGATCCATCTTCTTTTGTTAATTTGCCTTCAATATATAAGTAACTTTCATGTGGTAATGTATAAATATCCTGTTGTTGTATTTGTATTCGAATTTCATCACAATTATTACAAGATGAAGCAACAATTGGTTGATAACTATGTATTTGTTTGTTTGATATTGTATTATCAAACACAATATTAAATGTAATATTTAAAATAATACTCATAGTTTATATTTTAAGTTTTAAACCCAATGACTTTAGAAATTTCTTATTTTTTGTAGATATAGTATATTTTGGGGTTAATAAACGTCTTTTTGACAACACTGACGGTACACTGAATTTTGTCTCTGATAGTTGAGCTCTTTTATAGTCAATACCCATTAGAAACTTTTTTTAAGATGAAGTCTCACAGTAATTGTCTCACCACGAAAATTTACTATTCTTCCCTCTTGATCAGTAATAGTTAGAGGAATATTATTTACTCTATGATTGTTCACTGGTAAATAAATCACATTTTTAGGTACTTCGAGTATTTTATACCCAGGTGCAATTGATGGGAAAAACTCATGAATAATATGTTCCAGTTTACCATTCTTATAAGACCCCGTAAGTATATTACATTGAATAAGAATAGAGTTCACTTTAATTATATCAAGTGGTAAATCACTTTCATAAATAATATTACTTTCAAGCACCCGTTTTGTAAATCCAAGCAATGCACTAATATTATTTTCCTTCGTAAAATCAATTCTAACTAAACTTTTTATTTCACATCTTCATGTATTATTGTTAGCAATTAGATTAATAAAGTTATTTTTCTTTTTCTCTTTTTTTTGGATTTGATTATCAAAATAAACTATATTAGGATCGTTAAGTTCTTGCTTTAAAATTTTATCTAAATCTTCAATTTCATATGAACCCACTGGAATAGTGTATTCTTGAATTGTGTTATCAATATAATAATAAAATTTAATTTATTATTAGTTTCAACAACGTTGGTTATTCAATGAAATGTTTCAAAATTAATTAAACCAACAGCATATTCGCTACGATTATTTAGTTCAATAGGTGCAAAAAAATCTGCACTTAATTCTGATTTATTTCCAGATAATGTAATTGTTATAGAATCCATTATGAAACTAATTTAATTAGAAATTTTCTTTTGAATTTATAAGAAAATTTAAACATAAATGACCACAATTATATGAATTTAGTCTTTGTAATCGTTTATGATTATATCTGATTTTAATCTTATCCCCAAAATAATATACTAACTCTTTAGGTGGTGGTAAATTTTCAAAACTGTCAAAATACAAAACATAATTATTTTTTTAAATATATGCAACCCAATGAGTCCCAGGACCGTAGTTGTTATCTAAGTTAACAATTGCAGCTTCATATTTTAATGGAAATTTCGGTAGTGTGTCACGCATATAGATACCACGAAAATGTTTTATATTCGAACTATATTTCTTTAAATCCCAAGTAGTTAACGCCCTGTTCGGCAATTTTTTTATTTTTTTTTTGTTCTTTTTAATTCCTGATCCTTTTTTGTACGGCTTTAAATATAAGCCATCACCAACAGTTTTCTTCAACATTTTTTGTACCCCATATAATGCAGCCCCACTTGTAGCACCAGCTATAAGTGCTTTTCCAAGAAAAGGTAATAAAGCTGCAAGTGGTAAAAGCCACCCTTCTTCTTTCGATTTTTTATGACACGACCACGGCGATGTTTTTTCACCGGTTTAGTTTTTATTCCCATACCAAATTTTCGTTTTGCTTTCATCATGTTTGTTACTGTCCAAGTAGCTGCTTTCTCTTTAAAGGATGAATCTTTTGATAATACTCTGTTCCACGCTATTTCTTGTAAAATTTTGTCAGCTTCGTGTCTTTTTTTTAAATCATTGCTGTGGGAATAAGCAATGTCATGTTCACGACAAGCTTCATCTATCGGTTTGATACCCCGATGACCTAGAGCTAATCTTTTCCTTAATTTCGTACCAGGACCACAAAAATTATAACCAGGTATGTGTAGTTCAATAGGTAAAGAATCTATTACTTTGTTAATTATACCAGCTCCACTGTACGTAATCATTCAGTTCTGGTTTGTAACTAAAGTATAAAACAGTCTTACGTATATATATATATATATATATATATATATATATATATATATATATATATATATATATATATATATATATATACTTATTATGGACGGATCATAGTACCTTTTTGAAATATATTTGTTTCACCCTCATTGTATGTTATAAATGTTATATGTAACAATTCATCACATTGAGGACATTTGTTGTACTTAGAAGTTGTAGGCGCACGGCGCTTATCACCTTCCTATTGAAAATCGCAATCGTTACATTTATATTTCCAAATAGTCCACAATTTGTTATTAACCTCATCTGCATACAAGAAACTTTTAGAAGAAGCTGTGGACATTGGAGATGACAACGACGATTATAACTGATGTGAGGATCCTCGTCAAGTAGATGGCTGTGGTCTTCCTGACATTATGTTCGTCTTGTAAGATGAGAAACTTCATTGGATTATGTTTATATAATGTAATGATAAAAAAAAAACTAAACTTTACAGAAGAACACCTTCTATGCAGCAATTACACATCTTTCTTGTTTTTGAGTGCAACCCATCTACACCTCTCTGCTGCATAGAATTTCTTTTTTTCAGTTTTTGGTAATCCTGAAGTTACAGAAAGGAAGATTAATTCCGTTTTTGCTTTCTCCAATCTAGAGGCTAGAGGAGATAAGGAGATACACCATCACAATAATCATCCCAATTTTCTGTTTCTTCTTGTTGTGGTTGTTGTTGTTGTTGTTCTTCTTCTTCTTCTTTTTCTTCACCAGTTGTCCATCTTAAAGTGTACAAACTTTCAATCGTGAACTTGCAACGATAACTAGCTGTAGTTGTCTCTAGGTATATATATATATATACAGAGTGTTCCATTTAAAAGTGCCACCATTGCTATCTCGAGAACTATAAGAGCTACGAGGTTGGTTAAATTAGCAAAGAACCACTATTTTACAAGACTAATACAATGAGCAAAAAAAAATTATTTTTTTCAACCAGTGGTTCTCAAAATACGGGACACAACTTTCTTATTTTAAATGGGAACGTATGTTAATTTTTAGGTTATTCGATAGAGTGTTTTTTTCTGAATTCAACGATATGTACATATCATATACTAATATAACAAAATAACTGAGAAAAATGCATGGTAGATTTATATGTATTTTATTTATATCTGGCTGGAATAAGAGTGCTTTGAATAGAAAACAATTCATTTTCTTCTTAAAACTGACAGTTTAAGAAAATAAAATGTAACAAAAAATAATCAAACAATGTTAGACAGAACATTATGTCTATGTTTTCTAACCATAGCACTCTTGTTTCAGCCAGATATAAATAAAATACATATAAATTTAACATGCATTTTTCTTAATTATTTTGTTATATTAGTATATGACATGTACATATCGTTGGATTCAGAAAAAAATACTCTATCGAATAACCAAAAATAAACATACGTTCCCATTTAAAATAAGAAAGTTGTGTCCCGTATTTTGAGAACGACTGGTTGAAAAACAATTTTTTTTTACTCATTGTATTAGTCTTGTAAAATGGTGGTTCTTTGCTAATTTAACCAACCCCGTAGCTCTTATAGTTCTCGAGATAGCAATGGTGGCACTTTTAAATGGAACAATCTGTATATATATATATATATATATATATATATATATATATATATATATTATTATTATTATTATTATTATTATTATTATTTAGTACTACACCCTACAGGCAAATGCCCAATTACAGGGTAAAAGAGAATTATATTTAGAAAAAGTATACACAAATTCACAATCAATTTTATTGTTTATTATTTTATGCAAAGTGACAGTGGCATTTATATTTCTTCTTTGTATTAGTAGCTGGAGATCAAATCTTTCTAACAGAATGCATTGTGCGGTGCCTCTGCTTGGGTAAGTACCATCCAAGATAAATATGGCAGCTTTCATAAATTTTCCTTGAATTTTTTCTATTGAATCAGAGGCGATATTAAATACTGGGTTCCATATCACTGAACAATATTCGAGATGAGGTCGAACTAAAGAGACAAATAACAGTTTAAGTACGTTTTGATCAGTAAATAGTTCTGAGTTTCGTGTGATAAATTCTAAACACTTATAAGCCGTGGATATTTTAGTCTCAATGTGCGTTGTAAACGTTAGTTTAGGATCAAAAGTTACGCCTTAGTCGGTGATTGTATCTGGTTTATTTAAAATATGATTTTTTAGGGTATAATTGTATTTAATAGGAGATAGTTTGCGAGTGAAGGTCATGGCATTGCAATTCTTGATATTTAAGTTGAGTTTATTTAAAATACACCAATTATGGACAATCTCTAAGTTGTCCTGAAGAATTTCGCAATCCAGTGGACTAGAAATCGTCTTGTACAGTTTAAGATCATCTGCATAAAGTAGGTGTTTAACTTCAAGATTTGCGGTGATGTCATTAATGAAAATGTTAAATAACAGTGGACCTAGGATTGACCCCTGAGGTACACCGGAAGATTGTAAAAATATTTTTGATTTATACCCATGTGTACTAACATATTGATATCTGTTACGAAGGTATGAAGATAAAAGATCAAGTAAAGAAGGAGATAGACCATAGTATTTAAGTTTTTGAATGAGAAAAAAATGATCTAACTTATCGAAAGCCTTAGAAAAATCAGTGTATATAACGTCGACCTGTCCTCGTGCATCAATGACTTAACTTATAAATTGGGTTTTAAACATTAAATTCGTAACGGTAGATCTGCCTTTAATGAAGCCGTGCTGGTTTAATGATAGAGAATGAGAAATATGGCTGTATATTTTATCATGGAGAATAATTTCAAGTATTTTACTGAAGTTGGATAATATAGCTATGGGCCGGTAGTTTTCAATATTATTTCGATCACCTTTCTTAAAAACAGGATTAATTCTTGATAATTTCCAGCAGTCTGGAAATGAAATCTGTTTTAGAATTAAATTAAAGATATAGGTCAATGGCGTAACGAAGGCAAATGCACAGTCTTTTATTATGAACGACGGAACTGAATCTGGGCCCATAGTAGCTTTAGATTTGAGCTTTTTTATTGCTGATACAACATCCTCTTCAGTTAGAGAACCAATGTATAACATTGATAAGGAGGTGTCACTACAAAGTGCGAAATTATTATTGGAAGGTTCATTGCTAAAGGAATTAGAGAAGTGTTCTGCAAATGTATTAACAATTGATTGTGGATCATCGATAACATTTTTATTGTATGTTAGGTCTCCTGGAATAGAAGTGGAGTTGCGTATATTCTTGATAAATGACCAGAATCGCTTGGGATCTTCTTTGATTTTAATTTGCATTTTTTTGCAATAGTTAATATATGCCTCTCTAATTTTAGATTTAAGCTGCGTTCTTAGTAATGAATAATTTGATTTGTCGGTTATATTGCCTGTATTTTTGAATTGCCTAAATAATTTATATTTTTCTTTAATTTTGTGAATTATTGACCCAGTGAACCAAGGAGGATAAGAGCGATTACATCGTTGTTTAGGTAGAACATTTTTATGTAGAGCAGAATTTAATATGGTGTAAAATATGTCTATAGTAGAATTAACATCGTTGGACTCATATAAAATATCCCAATTGATATTGAATAAATCATTATAAAGGGATGGATAATTGGCCTTTTTGAAGTTTAATTCGTTGTTATTAGTTGATTAAAAGTTATTATGGCAATGCTTTATATTCATATCAATAGACAAGGAAAAATGATAATAATCTTCTCTTACAATAGGGTCAATAGATCTTGTAACGACACAATTATTTTTATTATTGATCAGGACTAGATCTAGCAACTTATTGTCCTTATTAAGAACGAAGTTACATTGTTCTAAGTTGAAGAAATTCATGAAATTGTTAAAAGAATTGAATATAGGGGAGGAAGAAGTACCTGTATGATATTGAAGATAAAAAGGCATGTTGAAATCACCAAATATGATAAAGACAGAATTATATAAGAAGTTTAAACATGATAAGGATTCAAAAAGGCTGTTATAATCATGAAGATTGCAGGATGGAGGAATGTAAAGATTAATAGTATAAAATATAGAGTATGGCAAAACAATTTTAATTACTAATATGTCAATGTAATATAATTCTCTAAATTTATCAGAAAAAGGATAAATATCAACTTTAAAAGCTTTGTATTTATTTTTTATTGCTATAAGGACTCCGCCACCACGTTTCAATTTAGTTGCGTTGAAATTTCTGTCGGTTCGAAATACGGTAAAATAATTGGAATTAAACAACTCTGTATCCATTATATTATTATTACATCAGGTTTCAGATAATGCATATACATCATATTGAGGATTTGCTGTAGAATTTAAAAATAAATCTGTACATTTACCACCTATACCTCTAACGTTCTGGTAGTAACACAAAAAGGTTTTAGTAGTTGGAGCATGTTTATTAGGAACTAAGTTTTTCTTTGCAGGTTTAATGCAATTGAAACTCAGTAGTTGCTATGTAACACGGTCTGCTTAAATTTGCGCAATGTTTCCTTATATACATGGCAGTTGTTGTCCCGTACTGCGTGATCAGTTGTAATATCGGATTTCTGGGATAAGCAAGCAGGTAGACTCACAGTCTTTTATGGTATATATATATATATATATATATATATATATATATATATATATATATATATATGAGACTGATCTGTAACTTTGTGTTAATCAGCGAACTTCTAGAATATTTAATGACAAAACAGAATTTATTAAAGTTGTAATTATGTTTTTGAGTAAAAAAGTCGAGCTAATAACTCTTAGACCGTAAACTATCAGCTCATTGCAGACTGATCTCTAATTTTGTGTCAGTCAACGCACTTCTTCTAGAATATTTTAACTTTCTTATAAAATATATCGGCTTATTATTTATTATTTGAATAATTTTTGTATTGCTATGTTACAAAGAACTTTGTGAAAATCTTGTAATCATTATTATAACGATAAACTTTAACCTTTTTACTATATATAACTGAATTGTGTTGAAAGTTTTCATAGTTGTTTGAACTTAATTATTGCAACTTCTCTTCACACGTGCAGGTAAAAGAATATTTTATTAAATAAATAACTTATTAATAACCGGTACATCATCAATAGGTTTTCTTGTACAGTCGGTGTATTTCAAAGTGAATTATTTTAAATAACTAATACACGTAGAGCAACTTTAAAATTCCTTTCACACGTGCAGGTAAAACAGTTTTAAATAAATAAATAACATATTAAAACCTGTAAAAAAAAACAATTAAATGTGACCTCTGATTGACAGTTGATAGTTTGAATAGCCGAAATATAAAAACAAATTTGTATTAATATCTAAATCTGAAAAGGAGAATCTGCTAAGGAAGTGGTAGTTAAAGGTCAGATAAAGAGCAGGAAGTGTTATCTGTGCAAAAGAAGCCGTATCCATTTTAAAAGTACTCTTTGAAAATTTTAAGCATAACATAACCTAAAAATAATAACAAGCAAAACTTAACAAATTTTACATCGAGTTAAACTGCAACCACGAAAACACCTAAGGACCGCAGAAGTTTCCAACTAGGCGTACAAAGATGGAAGATGAAGAACGTAAATTTACTAGATGTTCCAGTGTCAGCAACATAAGTGATAATATGGTCTTCAGTAAAAGTAGGAAGACATCGAGATCACCAGTTGCTAAACGCAAAGTCATAGAATCAGAAGAAAATGAAATAGTAAGGATGCTAATGACAATAAACGAGGAGATAAAATCGATGAAGAAGGAAAACAAACAACACAGAGAAGAAACTCAAGAATTACGGACAGAAATACGAGGGGAAATGCAGGAATTACATAAAGGTTTCCATGAAGTAATAAATACATTAAAACAAGAAGTCAAAGATTTAAAAACAAAAGAAAAATTGATGATCGAGGAAATAAAGGTTTTAAAAGGGAAAATAATAGCTTAAGAAACAACGGAAGAGAAGAAAGAAAAAATTGAAAAACGTAATAATATCGTAATTAAGGGAGAACAGAATATAAACAACATCAGGATGTTGAACAACTTATAAAAAACAAATAAGAAATAGACATCAGAGTTAGAGAAACCCATAAGAAAGGAAAAGAGGATAAAAAAGTTACCATTGTCAAAATAGAGAATTGGGAAGATAAAATAAAAATATTAAAAAATAAAAACAAACTTACAGGGACAAAAACTTACATAGAAAGTGAAATGACTAATAAAGAGATGCAAATACAAAAATTAATCTTAAAATTGGCGAAAGATGAGAAAAATAAAGGAAATAGAATAAGAATAGGGTATAAAAAACTGAAAATAAATGAGACTTGGTATATATGGGATGAAGAGAAGATGAATATAGAAAAACAGAAAGATAAAGCTCCAAAAAACTTAAACAACTAACAATGGAGAACGAGGATGGCAATATGGAATACGGAAAGCGAGGAAAAGGATATAAAGATAAGGGAAAGGCAATAAATACAATTAAAACAAAAAAAGTAAATAGGAAAAAGAACAAAATGTTAAAATTTAGTACATGAAATATAAGAACGATGCTCCAACCAGGAAAGATGGAAGAAGTAGCGCAAGAATTGAAAAGATATGATATTAATCTGGCAGCGATTCAGGAAACAAGATGGGGCGGTGAAGGTATAATCAAGAATAATTACTATACAACATTATATTCCGGAGATAAACAGGGTAAATATGGGGTAGCATTCATAGTTTTAAAAAAATTAAAAGAAAAAATAATAGAATTTAAAGCAATTAATGAAAGGTTGGCATACATTAGAATGGAAGGATCACCTGTCAACTTATCGATATTAAATGTGTATGCACCTACGGAGAATGCAACAAATGAAAGGAAAGAAGATTTTTATGAGAATCTGGGAAAGGAAATTGAAACTAGTAACGAAAAGGAGGCAATCTTCGATACTAAACGTAAGGACATACAGAGGAGCATGTGCCGACTCAGATCACTACATGGTAACAACAAAGATACGAAACAAAGTTAAGACAAGTGATAGATAAAATATAACGAGAATTAAATGGAATATAGAAAATATAAACAATGAAAGCTCGAGAGAGAAATACGAAGAGGAGGTAGAAAAAAACATAAAAAAGGAAGAACATAAAATGGAAGATATAGAAAAAAAATGGTGCTAGATAAAAAGATGTATTAACGACGCTGCTCAAAAATGGATAGGACATGAAAATAAGAATGCAAATAATAAAAAAGCCTGGTTTAATGAAGAAATTAAAAAAATACAAGATGAAAAGAGAAACGCAATATTAACATATTTAAGAACAAATAAAAAAGAGGACAAGGAGAAGTATGAGAAAAAAAGAAAGGAATGTAATAAAATTATTAGGAAAAACAAAAGAATATCAATAGAAAATACAATAAAAAATATTGAGAATGAAAGAGCAAACAGAAACACTAAAATATTTTACAAGGAAATAAAAGAACAAACTAAAATATATAAGACCAAGACAAATGGGATAAAGGATAAAAATGGGCAACTAGTAGAATCTAAAGAACAATACAAAAAGGTATGGACAGATTATTTTAAGGAACTACTCACAGAAGAGGAACAGGAAATAAAAAGTGAATTACCAGAAGAAAACGAAAAACACATAGCAGAACCAACTCTAGAGGAAGTAAAAGAAATTATAAAAAATAGTCGCAACGGTAAAACACCTGGAAGCGACAATATTAATATGGAATTATTAAAGTACTGAGGCGAAGCAATACAGAAACACATCCATGAACTTATAGTAAAAATATGGAGGGAGGAAGAAATGCCGAAAGAATGGGAAACAGGACAAGTTGTAACGATACATAAGAAAGGAAGCCAACAAATATGCGAAAACTACAGAGGAATCACGTTACTGAACACTACCTATAAAATAATGTCAACAATAATACAAAGAAGAATAACAAATGAATCAGCAAGAATTATCGGAAATTATCAATGTGGTTTTATGAAAGGAAAATCTACCACGGACGCAATACATATTATTAAACAGATAATGGAAAAAATACTTGAGTACAACATAAACACTGAGATTCTGTTCATTGACTTCAGACAAGCCTTTGCCTCAATTAAAAGACAGCAACTAATGAAAGCTTTAAAAGAACTACAAATACCAAACAAATTAAGAAGATTAATAGCAATGACTATGAAAACATCAAAAATACGAATTAAAACACAAAAAGGAGAAACGGAAGATATATTAACAAATAAAGGTGTAAAACAAGGTGATGCCCTATCTGCCACATTATTTAATTTAGCACTGGAATATACCATGAGAAAAGTAAAGAAAGGAACTCTCAGAACAGGGGGAAGTCAAATAATAGCATATGCAGACGACATAGTAATAATAACGAAAAACAGAAATATAATGAGAAAAATGCTAGAGAAGATAGTAAAAGAAGGAAAGAAAATAGGACTAGAAATCAACCAAAAAAAGACTAAAATAATGGTAATGGGAAAAGAAGTGCAAGAAAAGACTATTAAAATAGAAGAAGCAGAGTTTGAACAAGTAAACAAATTCAAATACTTAGGTGTAATGTTAACAAATAGAGGCGAAAGAGATGAAGAAATAAAAGAAAAAATAGCTGCTTTACAAATAGAGCTTTCCAAGCCAATAAAAAATTACTACGAAACGGAATTTTAAGCAAGACAACAAAAATGAGAGTATATAGAACAATAATAAGACCAATAAAAATTAATAATTGAATGGAGTCTAAGGTTATATATGAAATAATATAAATTACCCCTAACCTTAAAATAAATTTTACATATACATATGTTTCGACAACTAAGTTGTCATCATCAGTAACAGAGTGTTTAAATAACTCAACATGTAAACCAGGCCAGAGGTCTAAACAACTCTGATCTTAGTTTTTAGTTTAGAATAGTAATTTAACTCCGTTGACCGGGAAGTCATTTTTAAAAATTAATAATTGAATGGAGTCTAAGGTTATATATGAAATAATATAAATTACCCCTAACCTTAAAATAAATTTTACATATACATATGTTTCGACAACTAAGTTGTCATCATCAGTAACAGAGTGTTTAAATAACTCAACATGTAAACCAGGCCAGAGGTCTAAACAACTCTGATCTTAGTTTTTAGTTTAGAATAGTAATTTAACTCCGTTGACCGGGAAGTCATTTTTAAAAATTAATAATTGAATGGAGTCTAAGGTTATATATGAAATAATATAAATTACCCCTAACCTTAAAATAAATTTTACATATACCTATGTTTCGACAACTAAGTTGTCATCATCAGTAACAGAGTGTTTAAATAACTCAACATGTAAACACTCTGTTACTGATGATGACAACTTAGTTGTCGAAACATATGTATATGTAAAATTTATTTTAAGGTTAGGGGTAATTTATATTATTTAATAAGACCAATAGCATTATACGCAGCCGAAACAATGACATTTACAAAGAAGGACGAAGAAAAATTAAGAATAATAGAAGGGAAAATAATAAGAACGATACTGGGACCTAAGAAGATATCTGATAATGAATACAGAGTAAGAATGAACCATGAGATTGATAAAGAATTAAAAGGAGAAGATATAATAAAAATAATCAAGAAACAAAGAGTAAAATGGCTAGGACACGTAAGCAGAGCTGACGAAAAAGAACCAATAAAAGTAATCATGCAATGGAGCCCTGGAAGTAAGAAAAGAAGAGGAAGACCCAGATCAACATGGCTAGCAGAAGTAGAAGAAGATTTAAGAAGAGCGGGAATTAACAACTGGAAAAATAAAAGAAGAGATAGGAAGAAATGGAACATCATAGCGAAGAATATTTAATAAATAACTGAAACAGAGTCCGATCCCCTCCAAAAAAGGATCTAGAAAGCTTAAGTAAAAGGGGTGCAACTCCACAACGGAGTGTTAAACCACTATATATATATATATATATATATATATATATATATATATATATTATTAATTAAAGGTAATGAGATGGCTGATGAGGCAGCCCGTCTTGCTGCTAACAACGACTCTGCTGATGTAGAACTAGTTCCAGCTTCAGACATTGCCGCGAAGCTAAAGAGAGACGTGACCAAGTTATGGCAACGACACTGGGATGCAGTTCAGAACCATATGAGAACCATTAAGCCTTCTGTTGCACCTGTTTTGTTACCTAGCGATCTTGAAAGACGGGATCTCGTCAAGATCCATCGTCTGAGGATGGGTCATACATATTTGACACACGGGTACCGACTCAGTCGGAGTAATGCTCCTCTGTGCGTCCACTGCGGAGTTACGCTTACCGTGCATCACATCCTGATAGAATGTCAACAGTATGACCCAATCCGTAGGCTTTACGAAATGGATCCTGATATTTCAAGTCTACTTCAAGATCATAGGAAACTGAGAAATGTACTCAGGTTTTTAAAGGCAATCGGCCTATATGGCAGTGTGTAATTTTTTGAGATCCTTTATTTATTGATGTGTCTGTTTATTATTTGTTATTTATTTATTATTTTATATTAACAAATGACGAAGGTACTTACCTGAAAGATTTTAACTAATCATTTTAATATGTTGTGACTGTCCCAAAATAATAATAATAATAATAATATTTTAACTTGCGTTTTTAATTGCACCTCTCTTGAGGAACCAACTTGTGATACTTACTGTGATACTATACTTACCGGATTTCTTTTAACATGTTGTGATCGTCTGAAAATAATAATAATACTTTCTCAAATCTTTTTTAACTGTGATTGTACTTACCTGTGCAAAATACTGTATTCTGTACCAGTTAAATAGGCTAATGACCCTAGCAGTCGATGCCAAAACCCAAAAAAAAAAACAATACATATTAACGTTTACAAAATACTATGCATATATTTACAGGTACTATAATGTATAGAACAATCCCCACTATTATGAATATTGATAGTGGGGTAATACTTTAACACTATGTAGTATTGAGTTCATCTCCCCATGGTAATGTAGTTGTGTACAAATTATTCACAACTATTTTGTCATCATGAGGACTCAAAATAATTTTTTGTTGTCTTGTTGTATACACATTATGCAGCTTAGATGTGATATGTAGCTGATTTTTAGAAATAATTATATTGTTAAATTAACAATTATAATAATCTTCAAATGTAATTGTTTTCAAAACTCAGGATGTTATACCTTTAGCTTTCTTAAACGATTTGTTACAATTTAATATTTTATAGTTATACATTTTTGATTCTAATCCTATATATTCATATAACTGCCCATTGCATTCATCTTTCATTAATCCAATTACTTTTTATTAGCTACATGTAGGCCATAACAATTATTTTCATTGTAATCAGATGTGTCAAATTTTGAAATATCTCACAACATTAATTCATATATGTTGATATTAGCAAACTTATATATGAAGCTATCTGTATCTGCATGCAATAATTTTGCTTTATCGCCCATTTCTTTTTTAATATAATTATAATGGAAGTCATATACATATGTTTTTGAAATATCTAAAAATGAGAAGCTTACATAAATTGATTTATTGAAATAGATATTGGTTTTTGTCATTTCAATAATTACAAAATCAGATTGTTTATCTAAAACAATACAATTATAATAATTTGGTCTTGAAATTTAATACTTAGCTCCGTATCTACCAGACCATTTTGTAACAATTTTTACATCTTTGTGCTTCCGCACATTTTCCATAGTTTTCCCAAATACTGCATTGTTCATTAATTTGTAAAAATTTTTTTTGAACTCATTATTATATATTGTCCTTAAGTGTGTGTTTAAGTTAATATATTTTTTCTACCAACCACATTTTCTAAATTGTAGTATTCGATGAATTTAGTCAATTTCATTCCTAACTCTAAACATTGTTTCAAATTTTGATAATGAATGACATAATTTTGTTTGGAGCATAAATTAGTAATTAATTTTGCATTCCTCAAACTGGGTGGAATAAAATATTCATGACATAATGGCAAGCCTTTATGCGCTTTATGTAATTGTTTTTTATATTCCAAATCAACCTCAAGAATATAAATAGTTACAGAAAAATTACTCAAATTAAAATAGTCAATACTATAGAAATCTTTTTCCTCCACCCACTCAAAACCTTTATATGGTAAAAAATGAGACATTGCTGTCCATATAAATTACTTATATCAAAATACATCAAATAAATTTGATCTTCCTGTGAATTATATATATATTTCCCATATATCGGTTATTTGCTTTTGCATACCTCTTTGAACATTGTGAAACACCGCCTCTAATTCCCTTCACGATGAATAAAATTTTATCAATATCAGTCAGTAATTCAAGTTCTATTTTAATACATTTTAACATGGCATCAAAAGCAAGGCCTGGAGCAGTAAAATACCATAAACTGTCTAATCCATATGTTTCTATACAACTTTCTCGAAAATTTTAAAATATATCTGCTAACAAAAGAACATCAGTTTTGAAATATAAATCTGCATATTCTTCCAACGTTTTAATGTTAAACTTATTCCATACATTTAAAGCATGTTCATAGTCGGCATTGCTAATATTTTAATTTTTTAATGTGCCATAAAAATATAATTTGGAAGGTAAAGTTTTTTCATCAAGTTTATCCCAGTCACTCATATATTTATATGGAAATATACCTTTTTTTCTGAGTAATTGAAATTCTTCATCATTTTTACAAAATGATTTTGTAATTTGCAATTCTGAATCTTGTAAAAATGAGGACGGTTTATCAATACTACTACCTAAGAATCGAAAAGAAAGAAAATTGATTTTCATGTCATTTACAATATTTTGTAAATGAAATATACCGTTCTTTATTAATTGGAAGTAATGATATGTTACCTTTCATTTCAATGGCTATACTTTTAATTATAAAATGTCCATCATATCCACTTAAATTATGAAATACCACAGGAACCATAAAAGACTGAATAGTTTAAATTGCAATTTTGGTGGGCAGCACCTCTAAATTTTAAAGTAAAATTACAATGATCTTGAACACGTATATCTTTTAAGGTAAATGGTTTGTCACATATATGACATTTGTTAGAATTTTGAAAAAAAAATCTTTACCTCAGACATAGTGATTGGTTGTACATATTTTATAATAAAATTTAATTTACTACTTATATCTAATATCTCTTTACAAAACAATTGCAAACAATCTTTCCCCTGATGTATTTTAAACTGTGATAAAGTATCATCATAAGAACATTTTAAATAATAAGCTATACTAAAAGGTGTATGTTTATGAATAAAAGAAGTATTACAATTCAACTGATTATCCAAAGGCTCTAAAAGTGATTCTACATCGCTATAAATAACAAAGGGTACCTTTTCTTTATTATGAAAATTTTTTAATTTAAAAACTTTATTCTTTTCCTATTGTAAATCAATACGACATTTATTTTTATTTATAGTATTACAATGTTCAATATGTTTTTGTAATAATACTTCACTTACAAAATAATTTAGACAAATATTACAAAGAAATTTCTTGCTTTGACAATTGATTTCCCACTAAACGTGATAAATTTTTTATGCACATATAATGATACTTTACACATTTAATTTCTTGTTCTTCCATTTCGCTGTACTCTGTGGTATCACAATATTTGTTATTTGACTCAACTAATAATAAATTAATTATTCCATTATAATTACTGTTACTTATTGCCACAGGAACAAGCTGAAATTTCATTTTTTTTTATTTTCTCTAGGGTACATATATCAATACTTAATCCGTTTAATTTTTCAAATTTTAAAATATCTTTTAATTGCTTTGGAAAATTTATCCCATTATATTTTAATATGTTTTCAAACGATGGATGTGAATTAATACGGTAGGAATGTTCTTTAAAAACAATACTCATCGTTATTTTTAATATTTATTACAGCACATTTATAGCTTATACTTTTAGGTAGTTTAGTATAACACCCACCGGTTGATTAGTGTATAGGTATTAATATTTACTTTTAAATGCATTATTTTTAACAATGCTCAACCACTATGCCTTTCTTGAAATTCTTCTAATTTTATTAATATTTTATCTTTCACATTTTCAAAATACTAATCATTTAAATCTATTAACCGAGTAATAACAGCATTACATGTATTAAAACTTTTTACCTCTTTTATTCTTTTGGTAGGTAAAATGAATTCAGCACTCAACAAACAATTTACTTTTGTTAAAGATTTTTTTAATTCTTCAATATTTCTATGTCCGAATAATATTAGCCGAAAATATTTCAAATGTGATAAATTTGCTTCTAATTTAAATAAATTTTCATTTTTAACTTTTTTATTACGTTGATTTTTTATAAATTTTATGAGTAAAAATATAAACTTATTTATTTTATTTTTACATCTGGCTACCTCTTATTTTGTTTATATAAAATCTATTTTTGTTTGCAACGTTTTTATAAGACCATCACTAAGACAACTAATAGTTTCTTCTGACATTTTTATTGAAATATGTATATTTTTTATTCAAAATATTTTACTTTGAAATACACCGAAGTGTATAAGTACAATCTAGGAATGAACTACAGGTTTTAATATATATATATATATATATATATATATATATATATATATATATATATATATATATAAGTTATATTTATTTGGTTCGCCGGAAAGTTTTTAAAAACAAATTTTATTATTATGAGGTTAAGATTATATTCATTAATCTTACAACAAATGTTACAAAAATTACAATTACAATTCTAATACAATTTGGACATAGATTCGACAATGAATTATGACTGACTAACTCTACATTACATGTTACAGTATTTATAGTATTTGTGGAAAGGTGTCGGGTTGTTTCCTGTGAGAACAGCAACCTCAGCAGGATGGACCATGGTAACTCCTCCCTCATTAAAATTGGGCTTCATCGGGAAGCTTCAGCGTTGTTGAAGGGGGTGAAGTTCTTGATTGAAGTTCAATGTCGTTGGCCTTGGGTTGTCTTGTTGCAGGTGTGATGAATCTTTTCTTTACGTACACTGCGATTAGGGTTGCAGCACTGGCTATGATGATACCGTAGAGTCCCCAAACTGGGTAGTTGATGGTATCTTCTTCCTCGAAGGGGTTGTTGTAGTACTGGATGTCGTTTATTCTATTCGTCAGCTTCAGTTCTTTAACATTGTTTAATTGAATTGCCATTTTTGGAATTTGGGTATAATTGATGTGAATCTTGAAATTTTCGATTATTATTGGTTTGCCAAATGATCCTTGTTTGAAACTTAGTGCTTCGTTTTGAATTTTTAATTTACATTGATCTTCTTTGATTAGGAATATCCCTTGGAGATTTTTAATGTTGTCTCCGTGATCGCATTCTGTTTTTATTGTTTCTGGATGTGTGAATACTCCAATGTATTGATTTATATCATCCAAATATTCGATGTGGTTTCTTTTTACGTTGAGTTTCACCAGGCGGCAATTTTCTATTTTATTTTGTAGTATGAAGTTTGCTTCGCAGGAATCTTCGTGGATTTCTTTGATGTGATTTGGACATTGGTAAGTATTTCCACCATTGCGGGTGCATATATCACATAAGGATCTTATTTGACCATTATCAGACATTAATATAAATTCGTGATTTGGAATTATTGTTACAAACTCAGAGTTATGTTTTGTTGGGATCGGAATTAAATGAATAAGTTCGAATTGTGTGTTATAGTTTATAGGGATTTCAATGAAGTATATAATTTTGCTGTCATGTAATTTACAATTGACTGAAATAAGATTTTCTATATTTGGCATGTTTTCTGGAGTTATTTTAAATGGAAGTTCGTCTTTGTAAAATTTTGAAATTTTAGTTAATTCTTCGAACAGATCATGTGTTTTAATAATGTTTGGGTGCATTGTATGCAATTTACAAAAGGTTAATGAATTCTCAATATCTTGTAGTGTACTTAATGTCATTGAATATAAAATATCTAATTGATTATAAATATCTTTGATCAATAATTTGTCATGATTTTCGACTCCGGTGATAACGATTTGTAAAAGTTGTTCTATTTTTGTTTTCAAAATATTTTCATTTTGTTTGATTGTATCGATAGTTTTGTTAAAATATTTTATCATTTGAGTATTCACAGAATATTCGTGATTAATTTGATCAATTAGGTTCAATTGATTTCTTTCCAAATGTTTTAAAATTTTATTGTATCGCTTATTATCTTCTGCGTCTAAATTTCCTGTTATCGATTTTATAACGGTACCTAATCCATTAAATATGCCTCGTCTGGTTCTTGAATGTATAGATAGGTGGCTTAATTTTTCATTAATTTTGTTTTTTATATACCCAATAATTTTATTGTTATTTTCAAAGTCATCCGTTATATTTTTGTCTTCTTTGATTGTGTGTATAAGGTGTGAGTATTGTTTATTTAGGTTGTCATATTGCTTTATTATCGGTTCCAGATCGTAGTAGTGTACTAGTGTGTGTTGTGTTCTTTGCAATTTAGCATTTCCAAGATTGATTGTTAATAGTCCTGGATTGTGTGTAATGTTTTTAGTTATTACTCCGTATGAATACGGGAAGAAGAGGGACCTGGAATTGCGGAATATTTATTAATTATTTTTCTAGGCCTTTTTATATTAGAAAGGTGAATTTTTGATTGGTTTTTTTATTATCTGTGTTGATTTCTGCTGTTTTTAAGTCTTTATTAACGGTTTTAATTATTTCTTTTTTGAATTTTGGATTCTTAGTTTTATTAACTTTTTGTTTGTTATGAACAAAAACTGTTTCAGGTATAGTAGGTAATTCTTCGCGATTTTTGTTTAATTTGGAAATAGTTTTGATTTTATTTTCTTGTAATTTATCGTTAATAGTTTTGTATATCAGTTCTGATTTTTCTTTGTGTTTAGAAATATAATCTTGTGTTAATTTTTGTTCGATGTCTATATCCAATGGGGAATTTGTTTCAAAATGACCGTTGATAATTTCAACTGGTTTCAGATTAGTGGTGCTATGATTTGTGTTGTTATATGCCAAAATAGCGTAATTTACTTTGTCTTCTATTGGTTCATTTTTGAAATTATCCTGGAGATTAAATAACCGTATATGTTCTATTAGTGTTGAATGAAAGCGTTCTATTAAACCGTTCGAATTTGGATATTGCGAGCAAATGAAGTGCATATCGATTTTGTGTAGGGTTAAAAGTTCTCTTATGACGGTGTTTTTAAATTCGAGTCCATTGTCTGATATAATTAATTTTGGGGTACCATGATGCGAAAAGAAATTTATTAGTTTATTAGCAATTTCGACGGCATTAGTGGATTTGACTCTATATGCTTGTGCATATTTGGAGAATGCGTCTATAATTGTGAGAAATTTTGTATTTTCCAGTGTTAGGGTGTCTACATGTAGTGTTTGTAGGGGTTTGTCAGGAGTGGGTGTAATGTTTAGTTTTGGTTTGATGGGATCTCTTTCATATTTAGCAGCCAAACAAATTTCGCATTTATTAATGAAGTCTGTGATTGTTTTTAGTTGATTCGGCCAGTAATATCTTTTTTTAATTTCGTTATGTACTTCAGTAATTCCACGATGATTAGTTTTACCTTCGTGAAATTTTATTATAGTGTGTGAAATTTCATCTTCATCTTCTACGTCTATTAATTTTGTGTTACATTTAATAAATTTTAATTGGGAATTTTTGAAGTATTTTTGAAGTACGTTACTAAATTGTTCATATATAGGTGATTCAAAATAAATGTAGTATCGAACGTTGGGTATGATGTATTCTTTAATAAAATTTACAATATCTTTTGCGAAGTTTGTTTCTGAAATCTGTACGTATAATCTCATTTTATCTACATGAAATTTCTTTATTTTTGGTTTTGTTGGTGAGTGCTTTACTAATGATATGAAGAGTTGATTTTTTCCAAAATTTACTGGGGATTCTGATATGGTTATGCCTACTATAGGGTTTTCGGGGTTGGAATGGATAGTTTGGTCAGTTTCTGGGTCTATTTGTTCGTCGTCGTCAGCTTGAACGATTAATGATTGTTTATTCATGTCAGTATTACAGATTTCGTTGAAATCTTCAATGAGATCAAAAAGGCTTTGCGATTCAGGATTTAGTGTGTTCACGTTTAGTTCTATTCGAGATAGGGCATCTGCGTTTGTATTGAGGGAACCTTTTTTATGAATTACTTCGTAATCAAATTCTTCAAGTTTAGTTCTCCATCTCATTAATTTGGAATGTGGGTCTTTTAGTGTATGTAAGTATTGAAGAGGTTTGTGATCTGTCAAAATTTTGAATTTTCTACCATAAAGGTAGGGTCTAAAATATTTAGTTGCCCAAACTACGGCCAAGAGTTCTTTTTCGGTAGTGTCATATTTTAGTTCGGTATCGTTCAAAGTTCTGCTAGCGTAAGCAATAGGAAGGTCTGATCCGATAGGGCCTTGAGATAGTACGGCACCTATAGCGTATTTACTTGCGTCTGTCGTTAAGTTAAAGGGTTTTGTAAAGTCTGGGTATTGCAGTATTGGTTCGTTCATCAGTAAATTTTTACAAGTGTTAAAACAATCAATGTATTCGGGGTCATTATATTTTATTGTTGCATCTTTCTTTAAACATTTCGTTAATGGTTTGGTAAGTTGAGCAAAGTTTTTAATGAATTTTCGATAGTATCCTAGAAGTCCTAAAAATGCTTTAATTTGCTTTGTCGTCTTAGGTAAAGGGTAGTTTTTAATTGCATAAATTTTGTCGGGATTTGGTTTTACTCCTTCGGGGGTCACTACATGTCCAAGGTATGCAACTTCTGTCCGTAAAAATTCTGATTTGTCCAGCTGTATTTTTAGGTTTGCCTGTTTTAATCTATTAAAAACTGTTCGTAAATTTTGAATATGTTCCTGAAGGGATGTACTGAAAATAATGACGTCGTCAAGGTAAACAAGACAAATTTCGTTAGCTAAATTTCGAAGAACGTTATCCATTACTCTCTGGAAAGTAGCGGGTGCGTTCTTGAGCCCAAATGGCATTCTCAAAAATTCGTAATGTCCGTTTTCTGTGCTGAAGGCCGTTTTTTGAATATCTGATTCGTTCATCTCAATTTGATGAAAGCCAGATGCGAGATCTAAAGTCGAAAAATATTGGCATCTACCTAATTTATCCAGCAATGAGTTTATGTTTGGTATCGGGTATTTATCGTCTATTGTCTTGTTATTCAGTTTTCTATAGTCAATAACCAGTCTCCACTTCTTTTTTCCTGAAGCGTCTAATTTTTTTGGGACGACCCATACTGGGGATGACCAGGGTGAATGAGAAGGACGGATGATGTTTTGTTCGAGCATTTTGTTGATTTGGGAGTGGACTTCTTTTCGGAATATTTCGGGATATCGATAGGTTTTGGTGTAAACAGGTAATTCATCTTTCGTGCGGATAGAGTGTTTAATTTCATTTGTAAATGATAACGGCTTATCTTCGGTGTGAAGGATCTCAGAGAACTCAGTCAGCAGTTTTGTTATCTCGCGTTTCTCTTCCTCGTTCATATGTTCCGTTCTTATTTTATCCATGTTAAATTTATTTGGTATTTCGTTTTGAGAATAATTTAGATTGTTTATTTCGAAGTGGTTTAATTCTTGTACTTGTACACAATTTACAGAGTCTATAATTTCTTCGTTTTGTCCTAAATTTATAATTGGGTAAATAATTTTATAATTTTGAATTTTTGCAATTCCTTCTGGGATTAATAAATTATTGAATTTAGTTTCTTGTATTAACACTTCGCCATTTTCGATATTATTTACAAATATTTCTCCTATTTTTTCAGATCTAGGAGGAATTTTTATATAGTTTGATTTTGGAATAATTTTGTGATAGTGAATTTTGATTTCTTGATTAGGTGTAATAATTTTATCGGTTGTCAAATTAATATTTGCGCCTAATATTTTTAAATTATCCAATCCTAAAAGTATATCGAAATTTCTATGGAAATTAAATAGATGATATTTTAGGAGTGTGTCTGGTGAATTAAATAATTTTGAAGCGGGAATTACAATACTAGCATTTTCTAAGGAAGTTCCGTGAGCTGTGGTGATTTGAAATGGATCATTTTGAATTTTATTTTTATAGTATTTATTGGCTATATCTGGGTTAATGAACGACCGTGTACTTGCTGTATCTATCAAAGCTTTTAAATTTAGTTCTGGTAAGATAATAAATGGTAATTCGCTGTAGTTGTGAATTACATTCATTAGTTCGATATTGGTTCCGAGGCTATTATCGGAAAAAAATCGTTTTCTTCGTTTTGATCTGGATGAGTTACGAAATACTCTGAATTTGGTTCGTCTTGTGTATAATACTCGCAAATTTGTTCGTTATCCGGTTCTATGTATTCTTCTGTCTCCGTGTTAAACAGTTCTTCCGCAATATAATGAGGTTTATTTTGAGAGTGGAAGAATTGTTGTGGACGATAAGGAACAGCTGATGGGTGAGGTGTCGTTGACTGTTTAGTAGAGATGCTCATAGGAGTTGGTTTGTTTGGTTTAAAATTGGGATTTGATCTGAACACATTGGATTGGGATTGATTCGGTTTATTATATTGATTGTAAGGTGATTGGTTGTTAAAAGGTTTAGTATATTGTTGATTAGGAAAAAATTGTTTGTTCTGTGGTTTAAAGATTTGGTTTGTTGGAGGCAGAGGTCTGTACGTTATTTGTGGGTGTTGGATTTGTCTGTATTGGGTGTGGGTGTTCTGTTTTGGTTTATTATGTTGTATGTGATGTGTGTTGTTTTTGTTTTGAACGTGTGTACGATTGTATGTCTCTAATTGAAAGTCATTTGTTAACATGTTCAGTGCTGTGTTCATGTCTTTCGGGTCTTTAGTTCTCATAAGAGTTCCTAGTGGCTCTTTGAGACCGCGGAGTAATATTCTCAGGGTGTATTTTTGAAAATATTCTATTAGGACAGGTTTAGCCGCTTCGGTACAGTGTGTACTAATGTATGAGATTTGCAGGTTTAAAAGGTCTTGTACACGATTGTAAAATTCAAAGGCTGATTCGTTGCCTTGGCGTAATTCTGTAATTTCGATATTAAGGGTATACAAGTCGCGTTTGTCGGAATAAGCATTCAACAGTGCTTGTTTCAAATCTTCCCACTTGGTTATGGTGGTACTTGCTATATTTACTGCAGCATCGCCTTTTATTTTGGCAATGATGCTAGACATCAGAAATTCATTTTGAAAATCTGTGAGATCTATCAAATTATAAAATTTTTTAACTAACTTTTCACAAATTTCAATAAATCTAGATAAAAGTTTGCTATCACCGTAAAAGTCTGGAATCATGTCCAAATAGTGTTTTTCTAATTTTGGTGTAGCCATGTTTGTATTAATTTCGTTTGAGTTATTTATGTAATCTGAGTCAGGGAGTTCTTGTCTGGTGGTTTGTATTTCCAAATCAGAATCTGAGTCCGAATGGTACTGATAATTATGTGACATATGTTACTCACAATAATAGAAGTATCTTGTCCATAGATCCGTTGCTCTGTATTCGTCAGGGCCTGGTTCTGCACCTCGCGATGTTCGTTCGGAGTTGCTTCGATTTGGACGCCTTCTGGTTGTTTCTTTCACCTTCCGGTTCTTTTCGGTTGATCGTTGATACGAAAACGGTTTCACTATTCGCGGAAATCGCCCGAAAAATCCGTTACGACTGCGCCAGTTATATTTATTTGGTTCGCCGGAAAGTTTTTAAAAACAAATTTTATTATTATGAGGTTAAGATTATATTCATTAATCTTACAACAAATGTTACAAAAATTACAATTACAATTCTAATACAATTTGGACATAGATTCGACAATGAATTATGACTGACTAACTCTACATTACATGTTACAGTATTTATAGTATTTGTGGAAAGGTGTCGGGTTGTTTCCTGTGAGAACAGCAACCTCAGCAGGATGGACCGTGGTAACTTATATATATATATATATATATATATATATATATATATATATATATATATATATATATTATGTATGACCCATCCTCAAGATCGCTAGGTAACAAAACAGGTGCAACAGAAGGCTTAATGGTTCTCATATGGTTCTGAACTGCATCCCAGTGTCGTTGCCATTACTTGGTCACCTCTCTCTTTAGCTTCGCGGCAATGTCTGAAGCTGGAACTAGTTCTACATCAGCAGAGTCGTTGTTAGCAGCAAGACGGGCTGCCTCATCAGCCATCTCATTACCTTTAATTCCAACGTGACTTGGAACCCAGAGAAATGAGACATCCTTCCCCACATCATGAAGATGTTTCATGAGGGACAGGATACTCTGTGTTATTGGGTCGACGGAAAAGGTATTTGAGATGGCCTGAAGAACGCTCAAAGAATCGCTAACAACGAGGAAGCGTGAAGTGGATGCTTCAAACTCGAAGTAGCGTAGTGCCTGCTGAACTGCGTATGACTCTGCTGAATAAACTGAATAGAGAGGGGGTAGTGACCAAGAGTGTGCGGTGTTATTCACGGCAAATGCGGAACCGACACCTAGATGAGTTTTTGAACCATCTGTGTAAATCACAACCGTCTCCCTATATTTGTCCAGAATGTCGAGGAAATGTGACCGTATGAGAACAGGTGGCGTGTTCTCTTTATCGAACCTTGTCAGAGCAAGGTTCGTTTGGTGCTCTAGTATGAGCCATGGCGGTACTTCACATTCCCCGACTGAGTTCGTAGGTGGAAGACGAAACTCAATGGCATCTAGAATTTCTCTAGCTCGGATAAATAAGGGTTTGGTAGTGGTTTGTCTTCTGTTGCACCTGTCACCGAAAAGTACTACATGGTTTTTATGACCTGGCAACGAGTGTATCTTGTGAATATACAGCAGTGTGAATTTCTTTCTCCGAATGTCAAGTGGCGTCAGTCCTGATTCCGCACAAAGGTTTAACGTTGGGGTACTAGGAAACGCTCCAAGAGCGTACCTAAGAGCTTGGTTGTGTATGGAGTCTAGCCTGCTAAGGGTTGTTCGCTTAGCGGACGCATACACTACACACCCATAATCAATCTTGGATAGGATTAGAGATTGATACAACCTTATAAGCATCTTAGGATCTGCCCCCCATCTAGTACCCGCTAACATTTTTAAAATGTTGAGCGCTTTAAGGCAGCTTGCCCTGAGCTGCTCAATGTGCGGTTTCCAGATGAGTCTGGGATCGAAAGTTAAACCAAGGAATCTGACGCTATTGACATCCCGGATTGGAGAACCCCTGATGAACAGGAGTGGCCCGTAGTGTGGTCGATTGAGTCGACAGAAGTGCATGCATTGGGTTTTAGGTTGTGAAAACTTAAACCCCAGTTCATCAGCATTGCGGGTGATGGTGTTGATGGCAGTTTGCAGCGTTTTGTTGATGACTCCCATTTTACTGGCATAGCAGAATATGGTGAGATCATCAACGTAGAGGCAGATTCCCACACTGTCACTAACTGCTGAAACTAGGGCATTTACCGCTATGGCAAAAAGTGTAACGCTTAGAGTCGAGCCTTGTGGTACTCCGTTCTCCTGTACTCGGAGAGAGGACATGGACGTACCGACCCGAACTCTAAAGCTGCGGTTACAAAGAAAAGATTTCACAACCTGCGGTAGAAAACCGCGGAAACCCCAATCATGCAACTTCTTCAGGATCGCATACCGCCAATTCATATCGTAGGCCTTCTCGAGGTCAAAGAACACCGCGACCAGGTGTTATTTTTTGTTGAAAGCCGCTTGTACTGCGTCTTCGAGATAAACAAGATGGTCAATTGTGGATCTGAATTTGCGAAAACCGGCCTGGTGCTGCGAGAGTAGATTTCTGCTTTCCAGAATCCACATCAACCGGTTATTGACCATTCTCTCGAATATCTTTTCAACGCAGGATGTGAGGCTTATAGGTCTATGACTTGACGGTAGTACTGGATCTTTTGCGACCTTTAATATCGGAACAATGATGGCTTCCTTCCAATTCTCTGGGTAAATACCTTCTTCGTACAACTTATTGTACACTGAGAGTAAGTATAGCTTGAAATCAGGGGTTAGGTGTTTAAGCATGTCGTTAGTGACCCTATTTGGCCCTGGAGAAGAAGATTTAGCCTGACCTAGTGCATGGTCCAGTTCGAAGAGCTGAAATTTTCCGTTGTAGGGAAGAGTACAAATAGTGGAGAAGTTTAAGGGTATCTCCTTTTCAGCTTTGCTGTTGACAAATGCAGGCTCGTAGTTCGCTGAACTACTCGCCTCTTCGAACTGGTTTGCCATGATTTCGGTGATCGTGAGAGGATCACGCGTGTAAGTTTCTTCATCCAGCTTCAGACAGGTCACGCCTAACGAGCCGCCATGCCCTGCGACACGTTTAACCCTTGACCAGCATTCTTGTGTTGTAGTGGTGGAGGATATGCCAGACACATACTCATTCCACGACCTACGCTTACTCTCAAGTATACTACGTCGGGCTGTTGCCCTGTCTTTTTTGAAAGCAATCAAGTTGTCTTGTGAAGGATACCTTTTGAATCGGTTGAAAGCCATCTTTTTCCTACGGACCAGCTCCTGAATCTCGGTGTTCCACCAGGGAATTGAGATTTTATGGGTGGCCTGCCTACTCGCAGGGATGGCAGCGGAGGCTGCCGATAGAATAGCAGATGTCAGTTCTTCTACATTTAGACTATTATCAATCCACAGTGTTGGTACATTAAGGGATTGCTTAAACCTCAGCCAGTCGGCTTTTGACGTAAGCCACCTGGCAGGAAACACTTGTTCGGATTTCGGAGAACCCGTAGTTATGACCAGAGGAAAATGGTCACTGCCATAAAGACTGTCAAGTGCCTGCCAGGAATAACGTATGGCTAAACAAGAAGACAGAATAGTGAGATCGATGCGTGAAAAATCCCTTGAGCGGGCATTAAAGTAGGTGGGCGACCCCGTGTTCATAAGAACAAGAGCGGGGTCATCGAGCAGGTTTTCCAAGATCTTTCCTCTTTGATCCGCACGACAGGAACCCCACAGGGGACTGTGAGCATTGAAGTCGCCCATGAGGATAAAGGGTCTTGGAAGCTGGCGAATGATGTCAAGAATGTCAGTCAAGTCCCAGTTAAATATTAGGAGGTAGATGTTACACACTGTAACGTTGAAAGGGTCTGACATTCTGACCGCAACAGCTTGAAAGTTGGAGTTGAGAGGAACCTGCTCGTAGCTTACATCTTGCCTTATGAAGATAGCCACACCGCCATTGACCCGGATGAGAGGGTCGGCATCTTTTCTCACTATACTGTAGTTCTTGATTGCGTAAGGTTGGCTGGGTCTAAAGTGCGTTTCCTGAAGACACACGCATATCGGGTTGAATTCTGATAGCAGCATCTTCAGTTCGCAGTAGTGGTAAACGCATCCCTTAATGTTCCACTGAATGATACAGTCACTGTCTCTGAATGTAGAAGAACTAGACATCTTGTATTAATGTTTCTTTCGGCTTCCTCGCCATACCCTTTGGCCATCCCGGACCTCGCTTTTTAGGGCGTTTGGGGTTCTGGGATATTTGAGATGTTTGTGAGGTGGTGGAGTAGACGGATGTGTCTCCGTCAGAAAGAGAATCTTCCCCTCCTTTAGTCCTCTTCCTTTTGTCCACCTCAGAGGGTGTTGGACTAGGTGCCCTTTTCGGGAGGGCACGAGATAACTCTGCTCTTGGAAGAGCAAAGTTGTCTCTGGTTTGAAATACAGATTTCAAAGCAGAGACTAATTGCGGCAAAAGTTCCTTCACTAGCGAAGATGTTACGGAACTGTTTAAGGCTGGTTCTTTACCAGCTGCTGCCGCATAGCTCACTCCTTGGTTAGGAGTTCGCATAACTACTTTGTTCCGTGCTTCGAAGTAAGAGATTTTTTCCCTTGTCTTAACTTCTTGTATAGCTGCTTCCTGTTTGAAAACAGGGCAATTTCGAGAGCGGGCGGAATGGTTACCTTTACAGTTTATGCACTGTAAAGGTTCTTCACACTCACCCTCGTGCAGATCTCTTCCACAGGCACAAATCTGCGGATTGTTGCAAGTTCGTGTCGTATGACCAAAGCGCTGGCACTGGAAACACCGCATTGGTGCAGGGATGTACATACGAACTTTCAAGTTGTAATATGCAACGGTTACATTAGTCGGCAGCTTGGGGTTGTTAAAAGTGAGAACGTGAGTTGGCGTGTCCACCAACAAACCATTCTCACGCCTCTTAATTCGTCGGACTTCAATAACGCCTTGGTCGCTTAGGTTTTCACAGATCTCCTCAACAGTACAATTAAGGAGATCATGGCAGAAAATTACACCTTTAGAAGTATTTAAGGTTTTGTGCGGTGTCACCTCTACGTCAAATGTACCAATTTTTTTGGCTTCAAGAAGTCGGTTTGCCTGAGCAGACGATACTGTCTCTATGAAAAGACCTTCTCTAGTTTTTCTTACGTTTTTTACATTGCCTACTACGCCAAATAGAGCTTTTTGTATTATGAAAGGACTAACTTTCTCAAATGAACCGCTTAGATTTTTGACGACCAGGAACCGAGGTGTGGACGACTTTTCCTGGCTTGTACTTACTTTTGCTGTCATTGCCTCGATGGCAGCCTGAACTCTGGCAGCAGTGTTGTCTACAGTAGACTCTTTCTGCCCACTTGTCTCCGGTTGGGGAGTCTTGTTTGGTGACGAGGTTTTCTCCCCGGGAGCTTTTGACGTGGCCCCTGACGCACCGTTTTTGCCGGACGGAGAACCGGTGGGCGGCTTTGGTTTACCCATACCCATATTAACAAAAATTCGGTCTCGGGTATCCCCACCCTCCACGGAGCCTCAAAAGGGACGCTAACGCCGCAAGCCGACGTAGCGCCAGGGCTTCCCCGAGACTATAGCCATCCCAGGGGGCAGCAGGGTCGGTCCACGGAAGAGATCATGAGAGACGCCGCAAGACTCCACGCACGCCCGCTTTCCGGTGATCCCACCACTTCCCCAAGAAAACTCACCCCCCAGCCTCAAACGGGATGGGAACCGATTGGCCACAGCTGGGTTAGACTGCGACCTCCCGTTTAGGTAAATCATGGGCCAAAGTAGTGTGTTGGGGCTTCCTCAACTACCAGGATTCCACTTTCTACCGACACGGGTCACCGGGCACGGTCAACACCCAGGTAGGTATTGAAATACAGGTCTCGATACGATCGCCTACTAATCGCACGGTATGGAACAGTATGGCCCGTTAGTTCCCCCTCTGCTGGCAACAAAGGGGTACTAAGCCCCCCCACCACGACAAGGTGGGCCCACGGGGGGGAATATGTATTGTTGCATTATAAATAGTGCTGAGTTTTTTTGTTTATTCTGTATAACAAAATATTATTTTTACAAGTAAAAATGATAATTTTGCACTTATAATAATATATCAACAACCGAGAATAAATGGATTAGTAGATTTATGGATTGAGGTAGAAGAAGAGAAGTCACAATTGAATCCACTTATTAAATTTAATATCAAGTTACAGAGAGGTCAAGTTAATTGTTTTAAACTTGATTATATAAAAACTAAATACGAGTGTATGTTGACTGCCGAATATTATAATGGAAATAACATTTACTATGTTGTACCTTAAATATGAAAATGTATTCTTATATGATATGTGGATTTTAAATCCGTATAAATTGGAAGAGGAGAAGAAGGGGGAAGATGAGTGTAATCGTCGAATTGTATTATTTCTTTTAACTGGTCATGAAGACTGTATTAATTACAATCATATAAAACGATGATTTTTGCAAATTCAGCAAAAAATGAACTATAAAACCTAAGTTACAATGCATTCAGATTTCAGTACTTAAAAATGTATAAAATAAGAAACATGTTTTTTCCAGGTGCTATACTTTATAATTTTTTCATTTATTTGCATTGTCAAGTAAAAATAGCACAAACTTATCTTCTAATAATGGTGAGAAAGATATTTCATTAAATATTAAAGAATTACAACAGTTTAATGACAGCGACGAGTTTTACCAATCAGTGGACTATTTGGGAAAATATGGTTTCCTACAAACATCTCCAAATAATCAAGTTGACCTACATTCCAACAGTGAAGAATAATTTACATGCTTAAAGAACATTTCAAGAATATTATCATTTAAATGTCACAAATATTTTGGATACTAACGCGTTAGCTTTTATGAATACACCTAGATGTGGTGTATCTTATACTATATAAATTTTACTCATAAAGCAATAGGTTGGAATTAATCTGTTAAAACATAAGAATTTATACAAACAACCAGTGAAATAAAAGATTTAACAAGAAAAGCGTTTGAAATTTAGGAAAAACATGTAAATATAACCTTTCAGAGGAAAGAGTTAAGAAATTTTCAAAATAAACCAAATATTATTATTTCATTCGGAGGACTTATCCATAAATCTTATACATATAACTATATATGTAGTTCAAATTTCGATGGACCAGGCAATGTATTAGGACATTTAGATATTCACATGGATTAGAGTGGAAATTGGAATTTTAAACTATCTGATACAGAAATTGATAATAATAAAATGTCTTTTATCACAGTTTTAGTACATGAAATTGGTCATGCGTTAGGGCTTGAACATATATATAATCAAAATTCTGCTTTGTATGCATATAATAAAAATAAATATTTTAATAATATATCAGATTTTAAATTAAGTAATGATAACATAAAAGCAATTAAAAATTTATAGGGTAAAAAAATATAGGAAAATTATACTACACAATATAAAATACCAAAACAAAATCCAAAAATAATAATACCTCCGCACAATTTTCCAGATTTATGTACTTTGAATAACTTAACTAAATTTTTATTAATAGATAATGAATTAATTATTTTTTATGATAAATGGGATTAGATAAAAAAAAATTCTGAAGAATGTTTTGTTCTTCAACCATTTTATTTACCTAGTTGGCTACCGTTTATACCTCAAAATTTTAATAAATTATCAGCTGTGTATCGTAGACCCAATAGAAATATAGTTTTAGTAATAGTTGATATATTTTATAATAGTTTATGGCCTGAAATGAAATTATTTAATCAAAAAATTGTTTTACTTGCAGTAATAAAAAATATAAAAGGAGTTGTCCACACAAACATGGGAAATACGTATATTTTTTATAATAGTAAGTTCATAACAAAGTTTAGTGAATGTATTTTAAACATAGAATCTCATTCGTATATAAATACATTATTTCCTTGTATTCCATCAGATGTGGACGGTATTATTTAATATATAAATGGCTACATATATTTTTTTTAAAATTACGTTGTTTATGAATATAGTGAATATTTAAAATTAGTAATAAAAGCAACACAATTTGACTTGACTTGACAAGTATTAATGTAACTATTGTAATTTTGAGAGTAAAAAACATTACTAAAAATAAAATTCAAAATTCAAAAAAACGAGTGATTTATTCCGAAATGGTTCGTTTCCAGATATGGGTATATTAGGATTATTTTCTTGTTTTGGTTTGATTAATATATTTTTCAAATTTGGTCCCGTATTTTTTGAACACCCTGTATCTGTTCTGAAACAATTAAAAAATGTATTATTTAAATTAGAAAATAAATATTACTAAATCAATTTTACGTTTCTAGTTAAAAAATATCTACATCATCCACATCTAATACAAAGTATGAACTTTTCAACAAAAATTCTAAACCGAGGGAAATCTGGGGTCTCAGAATGATAGAAGAGAACAAAAAATTCTATATTAAAACTATTGAAAAAGTGTAATCAAAATTCGGCTTATGGGTACGAGTAGAATTGGAGAATAGTTATGTCTTTCTAAGTGAAAGATACAATAACCACATCGGTAAACAGGAGGTGAGTTATATGAAAGAAGATAAATAAAGGACTTCTGTATTTAGTGTCAAAAGGCACTAAAGGGAAAGCAATCGATATAGAAATTCATGCTAATTAAATAAAATTGTAATTATTTTATGATATGAAATAAAAAATATAATTTATGGTACATGTTTTATTTAATACTAATATATACAGGTATAAAATATTAACAATTTTCATTACATCTTTTACAGTCTCTAATTAATATATAATCACTATCGTTATTTTCATCATAATGATGCCAACATTTTTGATATTTTTGAAATATTTTATTATTTCTCTTAACTTCTGGTAACTTATTCCATACCCAATCAATTTGATTTTCTGCATAAACCATCACAAATTCTATTGGCAAATGTATATAATCTTCTTCAATCGTATTATGAAGTGATTTATTAGCAAATAATTGAAATGATTTAAACATATTGAACCTTGATTAATACCATCTTCTTATATCTTCCACATTTTTAACAGCACAGTTTAAAACGTGAAGATAACAATTTTTAATTTCAACCGGAGAACGTAATGCTGATATCGGTGGACATTCCAGGTGTTCTAAATTTATTATATTCTTGTGAATAAATGCTTCTAACCATTGTTTCTTATCTTCTCCCAAAACGTAGGTTTTATAAACTTCAGGCTGTTCAAGTATTTTCTTCAAAATTGATTGATGTTTACTCTATCGTATATTGCCTGTAGACCAGTCTAAATTATGTGAATATTTTACAGATAATTGCACACTGTTTTGAGCTTCTTTGGATAAATATGTAAACGGATATGGTTGCTTAAATATTCCTGTTTCATATTTACCACCTGTTATTTTAATAACTGCAAATTCTTTGCAAATAAACTGATTTGTTTCTAGAATAATAAAACCATGAATATCGACAATAATAGTTGAAGTCATCTTAACGCTGTCTGTTCAACACAAGCAGAGAAACTAAATAATAACGAATTAATGTTTTCTATTTATACATAACTTTCCTTCTCAATTTAGCTGTTATGCGTGTTATTAAATCCTATCCATTTTACATACATTTTATTATCTTTTTCCTTTAAATTTTTTTCTACTAAACAAATATCAGAATATTTTACTTTTTGTAACTCGTTTTCATAAAACCCACCTTTAATAGGTTGCCCAAATATATTACTAAGTATATAGGTAATTGGATTAGTTTATTTTATATTTTCAATTACAAATATTTCATTAGACTAATTTCTTATGTAACCTTTTGCAAATAATCCCCTCTCTTTACTAATTCTAACATTATCACCTGTTTTAAATTTAGATTTTATATTAACAATTTTTATGTGATTATATACAGTTCTTAATAAATATTTTTCGCTGCTCTTGGTTACATCAACAGATTTCATATGAATTGTACTATGTTTCTTATCGTTATATATTTCAGTAATTTTTGGTTATAAATCTGATCATTTACATGAACCTTGAAAACTACATTCTTTCTACATTAAAGATTTTAATGTTCTATTTACACGTTCAATGGTAATTAATTTTATATTTTTCCATGAAATTACTGAATTCTTTATTATAAATTTCTTTTTCCAAATTTGTTTGCAAATTTTCTGGTATACGATTATCTGTAATGTATATATTTTTTAAGCATTTGTTACATCAATTGCATTCTTCTTCTGCGACGTACACGCTGCTTGAAGGGGGGGGGGGAGCGTAAAGCCACAGTGATCCCTGTAAGTAAGAAAAGGGAGCCGGAAGCTCTAGTGGAGACGGGAGGTTTCCTAAAAAAAACTAAGGTATGTTCAACCTCTTTTATTTACACCTTATTTCACAAGAATATGGCCAGACTGTGAAGAGAAAGCACAAAACTAACTAACAAAACTCCGTGGACATAACCAGTGGCTAAAAGGGAATACGGGACGCCTTCCTGCGGAAAACCAAACAGGAAGGCAGGATTAAGACTTGTAGGACGCGGTCCTGCGGATAGCCAAACAGGAAGACCGGATTCAGACGTGTAGGACGCCTTCCTGCGGACAGCCAAACAAGAAGACCGAATTTAGACGTGTAGGACGCCTTCCTGTGAACAGCCAAACAGGAAGACAGGATTCAGACGCATACTTCTCTCGCTACGGACTGCCAAACGGTCCGAGTCATACGCTCTGACCGGTGGTCGAAAAACACCAAGTCGCGGACGGCCTACGACTTAGCGGGTGACAAACACAAGGGTCTTCCTCAGTGCGGCCGGCCTACACTTTGGAAGATAACAGGGAGCGGAGAGACGGTAACAGAAATTATTCTAAGTCCCAGCCGCAGACGACCAAACGGCTGAGACAAAACAAACATGCAAAATCTCACCAGTACACTCGTAGAGCAGGCAGCTAGATTCGGCGTACGGCCAAGCTCGAATCTTTCTGACTAAACAGCGAGTGAGCACCGGCTTTTATACCCGAAAATCTTAATTAAAGGCGTTAAGCGCATGTTTTTAGACAAAGAGAGTAAAAACTTCTTGAAAATTCTACCATTTTTGTCTAATAAATTTGAATTGAAGTTTTGTCAACTCTTCTGTAACTCTGTGCCTATTTTATACAATTGGCAAGTAAAATGTTCACGTAGCCACCTACTGGTCAATTTATGAAATATTCTATCAAGTATACCTACTTCTTGTCAAAGCTTATTTTAAGTAAAAGCGTGTGATATATTATTACGATGGAAGGCAGAAAAATTTGCAATACAAATTATTGTGTGTTTGGATGCCATTCTAAGGCATCTAGAGAAACCAATTTAAGTTTCCATCGGTTTCCGAAGCTTGGACTTCGAAAAGTACAAGTGATAAATAAGAATGGACACAAAGAATTGCTTAATCAGAGGTTAGCTTGGATAAAAGTAATAAAAACAGAGAAAAAAGTAACAAATACAATGGTAATTTGTTCTAAACATTTCGCAAATGAATATTTCTTCTTCCCAGGTAAGTTTTAAACATGTAAAAGTGTTTTTATCAGAAATTATTGTAATTTATATTTGTAGAATTGCCTTCAGTTAGAAGGAAATTAAAATCCAATGCTGTACCGTCCCTCTATTTACCGAAACAAATATCTTCCAAACCAAGTTCAAGAGATTTGCGAATGAAAAGAAGAGGAAACAAGCAAAAAGAAAATTCTGCGAGTAACGAATTATTCGAAGAAGCAGTGCAACAAGTTGAACCAACAGTTGCAGAATCCTCTTTCCAATACACTCAAGAGGAGCATGATGCGGCCGTAACTCTTTTAGGGTTAGTTAACATAAAATTAACAAAAGACATGTCTGTTCAAGTAAAAAGTGGTGACATTGTAAACTCTTTTATCGAATGTATCGATTCAGATAAAAAATTAAATACGTTAACCGGGTTGCAAAGTTTTAATTTATTACATTCGATTGAAGGTAATTATAAAAAACTTTTCAAAAATACTAAAAAAGAAAAAACAAGTTTAAGAGAAAAGTTAATACTAACATTTATGAAATTAAAGCAAAATACATCGTTTTGCATGTTAGCCATATTGTTTAAAACCATTAGTTCTGTAACTATATATTTAAACTAATGATACGAAGATTAGCTTATATATTTAAATTTTGTATTCCATGGAGTGATAAAAATTAAATTATTAGAAACATGTCAAAATGTTTCGAATCATTTCAGAACGTTCGAGTTGTACTTGATTGTACCGAGATACCAATTCAGAAACCTAAATGTTTGTGTTGTAGACTTAAGTCATATTCTCATTATAAAGAACATAACACTGTTAAAGTTTTAATTGGAGTTAGTCCTGCAGGACTAATTACATTTGTTAGTAAATGTTATGGTGGAAGAAGTTCGGATAAATCAATATTCGAACAAAGTAATTTAATAGAAAAATTGAATCCAAATGAGGCGATAATGGTTGACAAAGGATTTAAAATTGAAGATAATACTGGTTTATTTGGTGTAAAATTAATAAGACCGCCATTTTTAAGAAATAAAAGCCAACTCTCAGAGGAGGACGCATTAAGAAATTCAAGAATTGCAAGTGCTCGAGTTCATGTCGAACGGGTAATTGAAAGAATAAAAATATTTAAAATTTTGGTACAACCATTGTCGTGTCATTTGTTTGCAAATATAGATGACATATTAACAACTGTTTGTGGCATAACTAATTTAAGTAGTCCTATTCTTAGCGATGATAAGTTTTTGTAATAAATTTTGTAAATACAATTATTCTCTTCTATGGGATGAGTTTTATTATTTGGGTAAATAAAATTACGTTAAGTTTCTATACTTTACACTTTTTATATAAATATGAATATAAAATTTATAAAAATATTGCACATAATATTATTTATAATATACATCAGTGTATTATTACTCTATTATGTTATACATACAGGTGTTCATCGAAAAGCGGATTTAATTCCACAACATAGAATTGTATATTGATGATTTTTGATACTTGTTTTTTCAAATGAATTGAATAAAGGAAAATGAAATTTTTCATTAAATTTTTATGTCGCGCATTTCGTTGTACAACTTGTATGTAAATGAAAAAGAAATAAAACTCTTATTGTTTGTAACATATCACATAAAATTGGAAAATTTAAAATACATAGTTAAATAAAGAAATAGAGTCTTTAAAACAAAAAAGCTATTAATATGATATCACATATGTACATGTAAAAATAGAAAACTAAATTAATTACAATTTACAATCTTATACATTGTTTTGTGTAAGGCATATACAATGAATCATTTTAAAGAAATAATTTTCTTTTAAAACTTTCACCATGTTCTGAGTGAATTCATAATCAAAATGAATTATTATATTTAAAAAAGTTTTCGAAAACGAGGAGCAAACTATGAAATCTCAGGTTTCTACGTTCAGCATTAACATACCCAACTGCACTTGACCGTAGAATTTATGTTTGGGATTTAGAGAAATTTTATTGTTAATTATTTTCAAATAAGGCAAATGTGGAAAACAATCTAATGCCGATACTGTTTTACCTGAAATATATATATATATATATATATATATATATATATATATATATATAAATATATTTATATTTATAAACAGCGCACAAGACCTGTCTGGTAACTTATAAAGTTTTCCTATCATTTATTTAAGAATTTACGAAAAGTTACTTTGTACCACTTGTTACCATGCAAAAGCCAGTTTGGGTTCATTAATATTCTTATTTTCTGGACAGATCTTATGTGGTAACATACCTTTAATTGGACATTTTATTTTCAGTAATTTGTGAGGTTTGTTATCTTTATTTAAAATGACTCCATCTGGTGAATATCCAAGCCAGGGGTTATTTATATTTGTTAAAAATCCTGGTTGTGCTACTATCCGATTTAATCTGTTCTTATATATTTCTCTGGCTTCATCTTCCATTGCTGCACCATATTTCATATTGTTGTTACAGAAGCTTTTAGGCCAAAAATACTTTTCCGCTTTACTCATCCAGTCGTCTTTTTTAAAAGTGTAAATTTCATAACACCTTGAACCGGTTATTCGAAATTGTCGTTCTTTAATCCAGTTATGTTTTATGGTTGTATTTATTAATATTTCTTCTGGATTCGTATCAGCAAATAATTGGTTGTATGTTTTGAAGCAACAATTCGCAATTTCAATAACAATTTTTTAAGGGTTTGTCAGTATTTCATGGTCTCCGTTCATTCTTATTTCTGTTTTGTTGATAACACCTTCATTATCAACGGAGTTCATTATTTCTCTCCTTCCTTTACTATAAATGAAATATAGTTTTAAGATATAATTAATAAAGAATTACCGTATATACCTATGCTTTGCTAATGAAGAGCTCGTATTAAAATTTAAAAACGTATTCAAAAATATCGGATTTTTCTGCGGCTGTGGTAGATATATTAACAACATTTTCATTTATGGGTTGAATACATTTCGATTTACACCATGGCTTCGGTTTAAATTTCTCTTGGACAACTTCTTTCTTTAGCTTCCATGTACATTTCAGGTCAGTAGATGATAAAATTTCCAACTGATTAAGTTTGAACCTAAAACATGAAAAAATACGACAGAAAAAAGGAAAAGCACATTATAGATCAGAAAATAAACTATCAATATTTTTTTTTTTTTTTTTTTTTGTTAAAGGCATCGGCTGCCAGGGCCATTAGCCTTATGTGGTATATATTATTATAAAAATGATAAAATGACAGCACAACATGTTAAAAATATCACCGTTTATTGCCCGTCGGCAGTCAAATAATTAAAACATAGACGTTCACAAAATAAATTAACATGTAGAAATAAATAACAAACAAAACTAACACAACTGAATTGTCTTAAAGTCCTTGGTTAGATCCGATCATAAAGGTCGCAGGCTTGAAGGAAAGTGATGACTTTCCTTATCTCCCCATGATCAGTTAACATTTCTTCGATGTTTTGACCTAAGTCGAAAGCTTGTCTCATCGGTTGCAGAGCGGGACATTCCAATAAAACATGCGGTACAGTTACAGGCACTTGACAGTCCGTGCAGGAGGGCTGTTCCTCCCTTGTGAGTCTGTACCAATACGTTAGACCCGTATGGCCTAATCGCAACCGATGGACTTTAACAAGGTCTCGTCTCGACAGATCATGGGGCAGATTGACAGGTCCAATCGAAGGTTTGATTCGGTGTAGATGATTGTCCACCATGTCCCAACTTTGTTGCCATAAGATGGACAACTTCCTGTACGCTGCATTTCTGACATCAGTGTACTTAATGACTTGCGCTTCTACTGTGTCTCTTGTCGCTGCATTACGCGCAGCATCGTCGGCAACCTCGTTCCCTCGTATCCCAACGTGACTAGGGACCCACACGAAACGGACATGTTTACCCATGTCAGACAGATGTTTTATCAATGATAAAATCATCTGAATGACTGGGTCGGTGGACGAGGAATCTGAGGTGGTGGAAAGAATGCTAAAGGAATCGCTAGCAATAGCGAATTCCCTGCCGTTGTGATCGAGAACACAGTAGAGTAGCGCTTGCCAAATAGCATAAGCCTCGGTCGTGTACACTGAGGCATCTGCGTGCAGCGTCCAGTCGTGGGCAGTCTCTTCTACTACTACAGCCGAACCAGAACCTTCTTGAGTCTTGGACCCATCAGTGAAAATCACTTTCACTTCAGGTGGAAACGTGTCCCTTATGCTGAGAAACTTCTGAGTAAAGAATACTGGTGGCATGGAGTGCTTGTCGTATTGGAGTAGATCCAATATGACATCCGCTGGAGGGATAAGCCATGGTACGGTTTCGAGGAAACCCATTGGCATGATACGCGGAAAGTTGTATTCAATTTCACTCAGAAGTTCTCTAGTTCGTACACATAAAGGTTTTGATAAAGCCTGCGACCTAAAATCCTCTTTGAAGAGGATGTCGAAATTCTTATGGCTGCACTGTGCCCACATTTTGCATACGTACGCAAGCGTGAGCTTTTTACGCCTAATGCTCAGAGGTGCTAATCCAGTTTCGCAGCAGAGATTTGCTGTCGGTGTGGTGGGAAAAGCACCAATGCTGTACCGAATGCCAGCGTAGTGTACTGGATCTAGCAACCTCAGCGTTGAGCGCGTAGCAGACGAGTAGACAATGCAACCATAATCAAGTTTCGACAGAACTAGAGCCTGATACACTCGAAGGAGAGTTCGAGGTTCAGCGCCCCACTTCGTACCAGCAAGGACTTTAAGACAATTCAATGCCTGTAAGCATTTGGTTTTTAATTCAATTAGGTAAGGTTTCCAGGTAAGTTTGTGGTCGAACAAAAGACCAAGGAACCTAACCTTGTCCCTACACCTAATCAAATTGCCGTTCAGATACAACATGGGCCCGTAGTGTGGACGGTTTAACCTGCAAAAGTGCAAACATTGGGTTTTCTCGGGGGAAAACTTGAATCCAGTACCTGCAGCCTTCAGGTTAATCTCATTGATTGATGTTTGCAATGTACGATTGATGTCTCTCATTTCCTTTGAGCTAAAGAAAATTGTGAGATCATCAACGTACATGCAAATTCCCACGGTCTTGCTGAGGCCGGAAACAAGGTCATTCACGGCTATCAGGAACAACGTAACACTCAGAGTAGAACCTTGTGGTACTCCATTCTCCAGAGTCCTTCTGGAGGATAAGGTAGTGCCGACTCTAACTCTGAAAGTACGGTCCGATAAAAAAGCCCTTATGAATTGTGGTAGATTACCCCGGAATCCCCATTCGTGCATTTTTTGCAGGATGTGATACCGCCACGTCATGTCGTATGCCTTTTCGAGGTCGAAAAATACGGCGACCAAATGCTCACGGCGTTTAAAACTCTTGTGTACTTCGTGTTCTAGGTACACTAACTGGTCGGTCGTTGATCGAAATTTGCGAAAGCCTGCTTGGTGCTCGCTTAAAAGACCCCTGGTCTCGAGACACCAGACTAATCGCTTATTGACCATGCGTTCCAGTAGTTTCCCTAAACACGAAGTAAGGCTGATAGGCCTATAGCTAGAAGCTGAGAGAGGGTCTTTTCCTACCTTCGGAATTGGGACTACAATAGCCTCCTTCCATTCGGTAGGGTAGTTTCCCTCAAACCACAACTTATTATACGTGGAAAGCAAAGCTAATTTAAAATCGGGAGTCAGGTGCTTTAACATCTCATTGGTGACGTTATCCTGTCCTGGAGATGATTATGTAGCACTAGCGATTGCAGAATTCAGCTCTTCCAAGGTGAATGGTACATTGTACTCGAGCGGGACATGAGTACTGAAGTCGAGATGTACTTCCCGTTCACGCTTGGAATTGAGGAAAGCTGGCTCGTAGTTCTCAGAACTACTAGTTTCCCCAAATTGATCAGCTACTTTTTCTGCAATCCTGTTCACATCAGTAGTGATGCTGTCATCATCCCATTTCAGGTGGGTCAAAGGTGGTGAATAACCCCGACCCGAGATGCGTCTCACCCTCGACCAACACTCCTGTGTAGTTGTCTCAGACGAAATGCCTGAGACGTAGGCGTTCCATGTATTTCGCTTGCTTTCCAGTATTTTTCGACGGGCTTCAGCTCTAGCTTTTTTAAAGGCTATTAGGTTAGCCTCGCTAGGTTGCCTCTTGAATTTGTTGAAAGCAGCTTTCTTGGCCCGAACGAAACGTTGTACCTCCGGGTTCCACCAGGGTATTCTACGCTTTTAGATACCCGGTTTGGTGGCGGGAATGGACGTTTCAGCTGCTTTCAATAAACTGTTGGATAGATCATTTATCGATTTGTGGACATCATCACTAAGGGCTGGTGTTTCTAGAGTAACTTCAAACTCTGGCCAGTTGGCTTTGTGGAAAAGCCATTTACTCGGACGAACCTGACTAATGGTAGGGGTGTCCGTAGTGATCACTATCGGGAAGTGATCACTACCATGCAGGTCGTCTAATGCCTTCCAAGAGAATCTATTCGCCAGTCTCGAGGATATAATGGTCAGGTCAATGTGGGAGAAGTCCCTTGACCGTGCATTGAAGTAGGTGGGTGAGCCATCGTTAAGGAGTAGAAGATCCTGGGCTTTAAGCAGGTCTTCTATCATGCGCCCTCGTTGGTCTCTGCGATCTGAGCCCCAGAGCATGTTGTGAGCATTGAAATCTCCAAGTAGTACGAATGGCGTGGGCAATTGTCTAATGACATTGCGTATGTCATCTAAATCCCAATCTGCCTCCGGTAAGTATATACAACATACCGTGAGGACAGTTGGGCAAGACATTCTAATTGCCACTACTTGGAGATTGGTGTCGACAGTGACTCGCTCAAACTGCGCATCGTTCCTTATTATGATGGCCACTCCACCTCGTACCCTGACGTTGGGTGTCATATCTCTCCGGACTATTGAATAGTTCTTTAGCGAGTAAATTTGACCAGGTTTGAAGTGTGTCTCCTGAAGACATGTGCATAGCGGATGAAATTCCGTCAGCAACATCTTCAGCTGACAATAATGATACACACAGCCCTTGATGTTCCACTGAATGATATTATCCATAAGATGGATATGGATAAATTGATCTATCCAACTTCTTTCGGCTTCCTAGGCTACCCTAAAGGCCAGCCTTTTCCCTGTTTTTTCTTCTGGTTGGTATTTGAAGATTGCGACGAGGCTGAGTACGCAGAGAATTCCTCCTCTGAGGAAATCCCTGCCTCGTCGACGGGGCGTTTTCATTTTTCCGACGACTGAGACGGCGTCGGACTTGATTCACGGTATCGTGGGTTTCTCGGCATTCTGAAACTGTCTTTTGTAACAAATGATGCTTGTAGTGCTTCCACGATAGCCGGGACGATGTGGCTTACCTCAGATGACGTTGAGGGTTTAGATGGCATACTACTCTTTGTTACAAAGACAGCTTTCATAGCCGAGACGAGTTGAGGGATCAGTTCTTTAACAAGAGCAGACGAATCGATCTTTGACGTAGGCGCGGGTGTACTAGCAGCCGCCCTAGAGTAGGATACTCCGGCAGTCGGCGTACGAATTACAACCCTTATCCTTGCCTCAGGATAGGAGAGGTTCTCCTTGGTCTTGAGCTCTTGAATCGCTGCTTCTTGTTTGAATATTGGGCAATTATTAGACCTGGCGGAATGATTTCCGTTGCAATTTATGCACTGAAGGGGTTCTGAGCATGGGCTGCCTTCGTGTAGTTCCTTTCCACACACGCAAACCTGCTTGTTGGGACAGCGCATAGACGTATGCCCGAAACGCTGGCATTTAAAGCAGCGCATTGGAGCAGGAATATACAGCCTCACCTTAAGTACATAAAAGGCAACTTTGATCTTATCAGGTACATTACAACGGTTGAAGGTCAGGATATGGTTTGCGGTATCTACCCACTCACCATTAACCTTAGACCGTATTCTCCTGACTTCAATCACCGCTTGATCCCTCAATTCTTCACAAATATCTTCCACGGTACAGTTCAGCAAGTCGCGACAGAAGATGACACCCTTAGAGTAGTTCATACTCTTATGAGGTGTCACTTCGATGTTAAAATCGGCAAGTTTGCGTACTTTAAGTAACCGTGCTGCCTGAGTCGCAGATACAGTTTCTACTAAAAGCCCATCCTTGATTTTCCTGACCGATTTCAATTCCCCAACGATACCAAAAAGAAGTTTATTAATCAAAAAAGGATTGTTTTTATCAAAATTTCCATCGCAATTTTTTACGACCAGGAACCGGGGTATAACCACCTTTTCCTGGCTCGCAGTACTTTGCGGGTTTTGAGATGGACCCGCACCACCTACTTGATTTGGTGTCGGGGTTTGCTCCCCGGGGGTTTTTACCGTCCCACCAGACGGGCCAATTTTGTCGGCTGGCTTTCCGATAATTGATTGTGAATTGTCCTCCCCTTTGTTCATCTTATACATGGTTTTGTCCAGCGCATCGTGTGAGAAGGAGCGGGCCGGTAAGTTGGGAACGGGTATACCCTCGGACGCATCCTACCCCAGTTCCCCGGGGCCCAACCTAAACCGTTTAACCGACCCCGGAATACACGGACGGGTCGGACTCGTTCGGAGCAGTAGAGGTTCCGACACCTCTACCCATCTCACACTTCCTGATCAGGGCCCGAAGTGGCTGGCTCCTGACTCCTGTAGCTTCGACGCGTCGGCAGAGCAAGCTCACATCAGCCCTTCCTCTCTGACGCCGCGGGAGGACTCCCGCACCACCACCCTTTCGGCATCAAAGCACCCGGGCACTCCCAGCGCCTCTACTACAGGAGCCGATCAACATAATCCAAAGTCATAGCAAAAGTCAAAATCCAAAAAGGTCCGGGACCCGTTAGTTCCTCCTCTGCTGGCAACAGAGGGGTACTAAGCCCCCCCACCACGACAAGGTGGGTCCACGGGGGGGCTATCAATAATAATAAAACAATTTGAAAATATGATGAATGACCGCCTAGTTTAGTACTATTTTTTTAAAGAAAAAGAAAAACAGAACTTAATCTTAAATAATAAAATTAAACTCTTTCTTAAAAAAAAAATAAATACTTTTGTAACACTAGGAGTAGCTACAAGCAGGTTCATCACGACAAGCTCTCGATTTTTATATTTAAGTTTATAATACATATATCACAATAATTGTAAATAATATGTCACATTTACATTAATAAACTTAAATATAATTGTTTTATTATTATTCAATTATAATAACGAAATCAATGAAGTTAATAAAGTCATGCTCATGCTATACATTTAATGATTTAATACAACCTGTTGCAATAAATTAAGACACCTGCAATGTGTTTACATCTACCACCAGCGCCAGCTGTGCATGTGCATAAGAAATTATTAATACATAGTTTGTTATTAGCAAAAATAAATTTGCCAGTTATTTCGTGCAGACTTGCTTGCAAGGCACTTGTTTGTAAGCACAAAGCGAACACAATACGATAAGATTCTTTACTTTCTTTCACTCCACACATAATAATCATTCCGCTATTTACTATTCGCTCTCCTTCCAAGAAACATCTTGATTTATAATCTGCTCTTAAATATGAAAATAATTCTTGAGTTAGAAGTTGCTTATTCGCTCCTATGAAATCCATTTTAATAAAAACCTATCCTAAAAGAATAAAAATATATATTATATGAACATTAAAAAGAACTCTCTGTTCCAATTATAATTTTCACTCACTTTTATATGAATAACAACGCATAAGTCTATTGACATTACATTAAACATTAAAAGTATACTTGATATGGCAACCATTTGCAAAAGCAGTCGCAGCGCCATCAACGGTAATTTTAGTTGCCAATGATGAAAAATTATAAAATTCGGGAGCGAAAGCAAATATTTATATGATTTTTTACAAAAATAAAGTCAGATTTTACCTATTTTTGAAATGGATATTTTTGTTAAAACATTCATAAAAATGCTTTCGGACCTATACTATGGATAAAATATGATGAAAAATTATAAAATTCGAGCGGAAGCAAATATTTATAGGATTTTTTACAAAAATAAAGTCAGATTTTACCTATTTTTGATGAATACGTTGCATATTGTAAGCTTCATTGGCTGTATTCTAGAGTACCTACCACACTTGAAATAGCAATTTTCTTGTTGTAATGTTTTCTTTTACCTAAATTATGATGAAAAATCGTAAAATTCGGGCGCGGAAGCAAATATTTATATGATTTTTTACAAAAATAAAGTAAGATTTTACCTATTCCTGAAATGGATATTTTTGTTAAAACATTCATAAACATGCTTTTGGACCTATACTATGGATAAAATATAATAAAAAATTATAAAATTCGGGCGCGGAAGCAAATATTTATATGATTTTTTACAAAAATAAAGTAAGATTTTACCTATTTTTGATGATTACGTTGTATATTGTAAGCTACATGGGCTGGATTCTAGAATACCTACCACAATAGAAATAGCAATTTTCTTGTAGCAATGTTTTCTTTTAGTTAAAATATGATGAAAAATCATAAAATTCGGGCGCGGAAGCAAATATTTATATGAGTTTTTACAAAAATAAAGTCAGATTTTACCTATTTTTGAAATGGATATTTTTGGTAAAACATTCATAAACATGCTTTTGGACCTATACTATGGATTAAATATGATGAAAAATTATCAAATTCGGGCGCGGAAGCAAAAATTTATATGATTGTTTACAAAAATAAAGTCAGATTTTACCTATTTTTAATGAATACGTTGTATATTGTAAGCTACATGGGCTGGATTCTAGAATACCTACCACACTTGAAATAGCAATTTTCTTGTTGGATTGTTTTCTTTTAGCTAAAATATGATGAAAAATTATAAAATTCGGGCGCGGAAGCAAATATTTTTATGATTTTATACAAAAATAAAGTCAGATTTTACTTATTTTTGAAATGGATATTTTTGTTAAAACATTCATAAACATGCTTTTGGACCTATACTATGGATAAAATATAATGAAAAATTATAAAATTCGGGCGCGAAAGCATATATTTATATAATTTTTTACAAAAATTAAGTCAGATTTTACCTATTTTTGATGAATACGTTGTATATTGTAAGCTAAATGGGCTGGATTCTAGAATTCTACCACACTTGAAATAGCAATTTTTTTGTAGCAATGTTTTCTTTTAGCTAAAATATGATGAAAAATCATAAAATTCGGGCGCGAAAGCAAACATTTATGATTTTTTACATAAATAAAGTCAGATTTTACCTATTTTTGAAATGAATATTTTTGTTAAAACATTCATAAACATGCTTTTGGACCTATACTATGGATAAAACATAATGAAAAATTATAAAATTCGGGCGCGGATGCACATATTTATATAATTTTTTACAAAAATTAAGTCGGATTTTACCTATTTTTTGATGAATACGTTGTATATTGTAAGCTTCATTGGCTGGATTCTAGAATACCTACCACACTTGAAATAGCAATTTTCTTGTTGCAATGTTTTCTTTTAACTAAATTAAGATAAAAAATCATAAAATTCGGGCGCGGAAGCAAATATTTATATGATTTTTTACAAAAATAAAGTCAGATTTTACGTATTCTTGAAATTGATATTTTTGTTAAAACATTCATAAACATGCTTTTGGACCTATACTATGGATAAAATATGATAAAAAATTATAAAATTCGGGCGCGGAAGCAAATATTAATATGATTTTTTGCAAAAATAAAGTCAGATTTTACCTATTTTTGATGAATACGTTGTATATTGTAAGCTACATGGGCTGGATTCTAGAATACCTACCACAATTGAAATAGCAATTTTCTTGTTGCAATGTTTTCTTGTAGCTAAAATATGATAAAAAATCATAAAATTCGGGCGCGGAAGCAAATATTTATATGATTTTTTACAAAAATAAAGTCAGATTTTACCCATATTTGAAATGGATATTTTTGTTAAAATATTCATAAACATGCTTTTGGACCTATACTATAGATAAAATATAATGAAAAATTATAAAATTTGGGCGCGGAAGCAAATATTTATATATAATTTTTTACAAAAATAAAGTCAGATTTTACCTATTTTTGATGAATACGTTGTATATTGTAAGCTACATGGGCTGGATTCTAGAATACCTACCACAATTGAAATAGCAATTTTCTTGTAGCAATGTTTTCTTTTAGCTAAAATATGATGAAAAATCATAAAATTCGGACGCGGAAGCAAATATTTATATGATTTTTTACAAAAATAAAGTCAGATTTTACCTATTTTTGATGAATACGTTGTATAATGTAAGCTACATGGGGTGGATTCTAGAATACCACCACACTTGAAATAGCAATTTTCTTGTTGCAATGTTTTCTTTTAGCTAAAATATGATGAAAAATTATAATATTCGGGCGCGGAAGCAAATATTTATGATTTTTTACAAAAATAAAGTTAGATTTTACCTATTTTTGAAATGGATATTTTTGTTACACCATTCATAAACATGCTTTTGGACCTATACTATGGATAAAATATGATGAAAAATTATAAAATTAGGTCGCGAAAGCAAATATTTATATGATTTTTTACAAAAATAAAGTCAGATTTTACCTATTTTTGATGAAAACGTTGCATATTGTAAGCTTCATTGGCTGGATTCTAGAATACCTACCACAATTGAAATGCAATTTTCTTGTAGCAATGTTTTCTTTTAGCTAAAATATGATGAAATATCATAAAATTCGGGCGCCGAAGCAAATATTTATATGATTTTTTACAAAAATAATGTCAGATTTGACCTATTTTTGAAATGGAAATTTTTGTTAAAAATTCATAAACATGCTATAGGACCTATACTATGGATAAAATATGATGAAAAATTATAAAATTCGGTCGCGGAAGCAAATATTTATATGATTTTTTACAAAAATAAATTCAGATTTTACCTTTTTTAATGAATACGTTGTATATTGTAAGCTACATGGGCTGGATTCTAGAATACCTACCACACTTGAAATAGCAATTTTCGTGTTGCAATATTTTCTTTTAGCTAAAATATGATGAAAATTTATAAAATTCGGGCGCGGAAGCAAATATTTAAATGATTTCTTACAAATATAAAGTCAGATTTTACCTATTTTTGAAATGGATATTTTTGTTACACCATTCATAAACATGCTTTTGGACCTATACTATAGATAAAATACAATGAAAAATTATAAAATTCGGGCGCGGAAGCAAATATTTATATAATTTTTTACAATAATTAAGTCAGATTTTACCTATTTTTGATGAATACGTTGTATATTGTAAGTTACATGGGCTGGACTCTAGAATACCTACCACAATTGAAATAGCAGTTTTCTTGTAGCAATGTTTTCTTTTACCTAAATTATGATGAAAACTCATAATATTCGGGCGCGGAAGCAAATATTTATATGATTTTTTACAAAAAGAAAGTCAGATTTTACCTATTTTTAATGAATACGTTGTATATCGTAAGCTACATGGGCTGGATTCCAGAATACCTACCACACTTGAAATAGCAATTTTCTTGTTGCAATGTTTTCTTTTACCTAAAATATTATGAAAAATTATAAAATTCGGTCGCGGAAGCAAATATTTATATGATTTTTTACAAAAATAAAGCCAGATTTTACCTATTCTTGAAATGGATATTTTTGTTAAAACATTCATAAACATGCATTTGGACCTATACTATGGATAAAATATAATAAAAAATTATAAAATTCGGGCGCGGAAGCAAATATTTATATAATTTTTTACAAACATTAAGTCAGATTTTTCCTATTTTTGATGAATACGTTGTATATTGTAAGCTTCATAAGCTGGATTCTAGTATACATACCACACTTGAAATAGCAATTTTCTTGTTGTAATGTTTTCTTTTACCTAATTTATGATGAAAAATCATAAAATTCGGGCGCGGAAGCAAATATTTATATGATTTTTAACAAAAATATAGTCAGATTTTACCTATTCTTGAAATGGATATTTTTGTTAAAGCATTCATAAACATGCGTTTGGAAAAATTATAAAATTCGTCGCGGAAGCAAATATTTATGATTTTTTACAAAAATAAAGTCAGATTTTACGTATTTTTGATGAATGCGTTGTATATTGTAAGCTACATGGGCTGGATTCTAGAATACCTACCACAATTGAAATAGCAATTTTCTAGTAGCAATGTTTTCTTTTAGCTAAAATATGATAAAAAAATCATAAAATTTGGGCGCGGAAGCAAATATTTATATGATTTTTTACAAAAATAAAGACAGATTTTACCTATTTTTGAAATGAATATTTTTGGTAAAACATTCATTAACATGCTTTTGGACCTATACTATAGAGAGAATATGATAAAAAATTATAAAATTCGGGCGCGGAAGCAAATATGTATATGATTTTTACAAAAATTAAGTCAGATTTTTCCTATTTTTGATGAATACGTTGTATATTGTAAGCTTCATTGGCTGGATTCTAGAATACCTACCACAATTGAAATAGCAATTTTCTTGTAGCAATGTTTTCTTTTAGCTAAAATATGATGAAAAATCATAAAATTCGGCCGCGTAAGCAAATATTTATATGATTTTTTACAAAAATAAAGTCAGATTTTACCTATATTTGAAATGGATATTTTTGTTAAAATATTCATAAACATGCTTTTGGACCTATACTATAGATAAAATATAATGAAAAATTATAAAATTTGGGCGCGGAAGCAAATATTTATATAATTTTTTACAAAAATAAAGTCGGATTTTACCTATTTTTGATGAATACGTTGTATATGGTAAGCTACATGGGCTGGATTCTAGAATACCTACCACAATTGAAATAGCAATTTTCTTGTAGCAATGTTTTCTTTTAGCTAAAATATGATGAAAAATCATAAAATTTGGACGCGAAAGCAAATATTTATATGATTTTTTACAAAAATAAAGTCAGATTTTACCTATTTTTGATGAATACGTTGTATATTGTAAGCTACATAGGGTGGATTCTAGAATACCACCACACTTGAAATAGCAATTTTCTTGTTGCAATGTTTTCTTTTAGCTAAAATATGATGAAAAATTATAATATTCGGGCGCGGAAGCAAATATTTATGATTTTTTATAAAAATAAAGTTAGATTTTACCTATTTTTGAAATGGATATTTTTGTTACACCATTCATAAACATGCTTCTGGACCTATACTATGCATAAAATATAATGAAAAATTATAAAATTCGGGCGCGGATGCAAATATTTATATAATTTTTTACAAAAATTAAGTCAGATTTTACCAATTTTTTGATGAATACATTGTATATTGTAAGCTTCATTGACTGGATTCTAGAATACCTACCACACTTGAAATAGCAATTTTCTTGTTGCATTGTTTTCTTTTACCTATATTATGACGAAAAATTATAAAATTCGGTCGCGGAAGCAAATATTAATATGATTTTTTACAAAAATAAAGTCAGATTTTACCTACTTTTGATGATTTCGTTTCATGTTGTAAGCTTCATTGGCTGGATTCTAGAATACCACCACACTTGAAATAGCAATTTTCTTGTTGCATTGTTTTCTTTTAGCTAAAATATGATAAAAAATTATAGAATTCGGGCGCGGAAGCAAATATTTATATGATTTTTCACAAAAATAAAGTCAGATTTTACCTATTTTTGAAATGGATATTTTTGTTACATTATTCATAAACATGCTTTTGGACGTATACTATGGATATAATATAATGAAAAATTATAAAAATAGGGCGCGGAAGCAAAAATTTATATAATTTTTTACAAAAATCAAGTCAGATTTTACCTATTTTTGATGAATACGTTGTATATTGTAAGCTACATGAGCTAGATTCTAGAATACCTACCACACTTGAAATAGCAATTTTCTTGTTGCAATGTTTTCTTTTAGCTAAAATATGACGAAAAATTATAAAATTCGGTCGCGGAAGCAAATATTAATATGATTTTTTACAAAAATAAAGCCAGATTTTACCTATTTTTGATGATTACATTGCATATTGTAAGCTTCATTGGCTGGATTCTAGAATACCACCACACTTGAAATAGCAATTTTCTTGTTGCAATGTTTTCTTTTAGCTAAAATATGATGAAAAATTATAAAATTCAGGCGCGGAAGCAAATATTTATATGATTTTTTATAAAAATAATGTCAGATTTTACCTATTATTGAAATGAATATTTTTGTTAAATCATTCATAAACATGCTTTTGGACCTATAATATGGATAAAACATGATAAAAAATTATAAAATTCGGGCGCGAAAGAAAATATTTATATGATTTTTTACAAAAATAAAGTCATATTTTACCTATTTTTAATGAATACGTTGTATATTGTAAGCTACATGGGCTGGATTCTAGAATACCTACCACACTTGAAATAGCAATTTTCTTGTAGCAATGTTTTCTCTTAGCTAAAATATGATGAAAAATTATAAAATTCGGTCGCGGAAACAAATATTTATATGATTTTTTACAAAAATAAAATCAGATTTTACTTAAATTTGATGAATACGTTGCATATTGTAAGCTTCATTGGCTGGATTCTAGAATACTACCAAACTTGAAATAGCAATTTTCTTGTTGCAATGTTTTCTTTTAGCTAAAATATGATGAAAATTTACAAAATTCGGCCGCGGAAGCAAATATTTATATGTTTTTTTGCAAAAATAAAGTCAGATTTTACCTATTCTTAAAATGGATATTTTTTTGTTAAAACATTCTTAAACATGCTTTTGGACCTATACTATGGATAAAATATGATGAAAAATTATAAAATTCGGGCGCGGAAGCAAATATTTATATGATTTTTTACAAAAATAAAGTCAGATTTTACCTATTTTTGATGAATACGTTGTATATTGTAAGCTACATGGGCTGGATTCTAGAATACCTACCACAATTGAAATGCAATTTTCTTGTAGCAATGTTTTCTTTTAGCTAAAATATGATGAAATATCATAAAATTCGGGCGCGGAAGCAAATATTTAGATGATTTTTTACAAAAATAAAGACAGATTTTACCTATTTTTGAAGAATACGTTGCATATTAATATTTTTATTGTGCGTGGTTGACGTTTCTGTCATATGCTCTGTGTATTTACTGTTTTTTTAGTGGTATATTTATAAATTATTTATGTAAGTTATATATTAGTGTGCCGATCTAGTTTTCATCTTTTTCTATATCCCTATTACTTTATGATTCCTACTACCAGGGGTAAGTTAAGGGCTATTTTATATTTTTTATATATTTTTTAAAAGCGTGGTTCGCAATTTTTGTTTATACTTGCAAAACGTGAATACAGGTTCATTCACCTCTACTATTATTGCTACACCTATTGGGTGTTTCTGTTTTTGACATACGGGATGTTGTTTGGCGCATTGTAAAATATTTAAAAAAATTTTTAGTTTTTATATAGTTATTATATTTATATATTTTATCTGTAATTTTATTTCAATATTTTTTATAATTATTTTTAGGTACCTACTTTTAGTTCTTACTACATTTTAAATCGGTAAAAATATTTTCTTAAAAAAATAATTGTTTTAGGTTATAGGCTTTATGTTCGGTCATCCGTTTTCTTCATTGTCAGTAACACCATTTTCTCAATTGTTTACCCTCCCGTGGTCCAACTCCTGTATGTTGTAAGCCCTAAGCCGTGACGGACCGCACTGGCGCTTCCGATTTCCCTTCTTGTGTCCTTCGTGCTGTACTCACATTCATTCTTTTAGTTTAGGAGTTACTATTTTTAAGAAAGTTTTATTATACTACATATTTTATTTATTTATTTATGAAATCATGGCATGTGCAAAATGTAAATTTAAAACAAAAGACGGTTTAGTAGGATGTGAAGGCTCATGCAATAAATGGTTTCGCTCCAGTTGCATTAATATGAGTGACGCTGAATTTAAATTTATTGAAAAAAATAATAATCTACTGTACTTGTGTGACATTTGTAAACGTACATGTGATGTTATTGATAAATCGAAAGCAATTAACATTGAATCTAATCTTAAAGATCTACAAAATAGTATGTCGAAACTATCTCATTTTACTAACGATATGCAAATCAGTACAATGCTAGATAAGTTACAAACAGATTTACATTTAAAATTTGAATCGGTTGTTTCGAAGTTTAAAGTTGAATTTCAACAATCACTCGAGGAAACGCTTAAAGACCTTTGTAATGAAATTAACTCTAACTCTAGACCTACTTCTGTATCTTACTCTGATATTACCAAGAAAAATGTTGAACCCCCTATTATTGTTAAACCAAAGAAAACTCAAAGTTCTGTAGCAACGAAATCAGATCTGCTCAAGACGATCGACCCTATCACTTTAGATATCAAAGTTTCTAATATCTGTAACAAACGTAATGGAAGCTTAATTGTTAATTGCGTTAATTCTGAAGAAACTACCAAATTAAAAGATCTAGTAAACAAAAAGATGAGTGATAAATATGACGTACAACAAACAGCCGCTTTTCACCCTAGAATCAGACTTGTTGGCATGACAGATAAGCTGGATTCAGAACAGGTAACTAAGTATCTTAAATCATTGAATAAATCATATATTTCCGAAGATTCTTTATGTGATTTTAAATTGATTAAACCACTGCGTAACAATAACAAATTGTATCAATGTGTTGTTCAAGTCGACCGTGAAACTTATAGAAAATCATTAAATGTGGGCAAACTATGGATTGGATATGACTACTGTTCTGTGTACGATGCTGTGGATATTCGAAGGTGTTTTAAATGTTGTGGCTTCCATCACAATGCATCTCACTGTACAAAAAAGGAACCTACATGCCCGAAATGTGCAGGAGCCCATGAACTCAGTGCATGTACCTCCAATATTTTAAATTGTGTTCATTGTTTACATATTAAATCCACTCAAAATACTGCTATTTCCACGGATCATCCCGTTTGGGACTCGGATTGTCATGTTTACAAAGAAACGTTACGAAAATTTAAAGAGACTATACTTGGTGATGCATAGCAATTACTGAATTTTCAACCAAACAAGATGTCATCCCTTGATAAGTGTGATAATGAGCATAATGATATGTTAGTATGCTACTATCAAAACGTTAGAGGTTTGAATACCAAATGCACTGATATTTTCATAAACTCTATAAGTTCTCCTCAATACCATATATTTGCTCTTACAGAGACTTGGTGTCACGAAGGTATCAACAACTCAGAGTTATTTGATATCAACAAGTATGAAGTTTTCAGAAGCGATCGTAATTTTCTCTTGACTAATACTAAACGCGGTGGAGGTGTTCTTATCGCCGTTAAAAAAGAATTCAAACCCATACAATTAGATATCCGATCACTTTGTCCTCAATTACAAGACATAATTAACATTGATATCCTACTTATTAAAAATATCGTCAAACTTCAAAACATTATATGTAATTAATCTTTATATCCCACCTTCCTGTGGAGCTAATAACTACAGCACTTTATTTGACTCTATTTGCGCTCTTAACTGTCTGTTTAATTCAAATGTTTTAATTTTTGGAGACTTCAACATATCAAATTATTATAATTGTGTACCTTTAAGGATCACTATTGTCCCTTTTACGACATGTTACACAATTTTACTAATTTTTATAACTTACTTCAATACAATTTTATAGTTAATACATACGGTAAAATTCTCGATCTCATTTTAAGTAACATCTCTTGTTCTGTATCAAAATCTAAAGATATCTTAGTGAAAGAAGACCAGCATCATCCTGCTTTAACCATACTATTTAATTTAAAAATAGAGAACAATAAATTTCACTCTACCAACAATAATGGTTACAACTTTCCGCTTTTATACAATGATCTTGCAAATACAGATTGGAAGAGTCTTAATACCTGCAAAGATGTTAATGTAGCAATAGATAAATTTTATGGTATCGTTAACAATATATTAAATACACACGTTCCGAAGAAACTAAAAACTAAAGGTAGGTATCCGGCATGGTATACTGGTTCACTGATATTTATGATTAATAAAAAGCATAAAGCATGGAAACAATTCAAGAAATCAGGAAATATACTGTACGAAATGGAATTTAAACACTTAAGAGCACAAATTAAAATTGATATAAAAATAGCATATAAAAATTATCATGACACTTTACAAAATGAAATGAAAAATGACCCCAAGAAGTTTTGGTCTTTTATTAATCAAAAAAGAAATACATCATCCATACCATCTACTTTAAAATACAAAAATCAAATTTTAGATAATGAAAAAGATATAGTCGAAGGATTTGCCCAATATTTTTTATCATCATTTAATGACAACCAGGGAAGCGAAATTACTAATTCTAATATAAACAATTGCCCAAACCTTTCTATTAACAGCGTATCAGAGGAGGATGTGTTATCCGCAATACAAAAATTAAATTCTAAATTAACAATGGGGCCAGATCAATTTCCTTCTTTCATCCTTAAAGACTGTGCAACTGCATTTGTAAAACCTCTTACAATCCTCTTTAATTTAATATTACAAACATCTACATTTCCTAATCAATGGAAAATTTCTCGCATATGCCCAATCTTTAAAAAAGGAGACAGACATGATATGACTAACTACAGACCAATTGCTATTATCTCAAACTTCAGCAAAATTTTTGAAATTATCCTCCATTCCACGATTTATAATCATGTGAGCAATTTAATATCAGAGAACCAACATGGTTTTATAAAAGGAAAATCCACAGTCACAAATTTAATATGTATAACACAATTTATCAGCGAAGCTTTAGACAATCAAAACCAAGTAGATGTTATTTATACGGATTTCTCCAAAGCATTCGATAAAATCGATCACTCTATGCTTATTGCAAAACTACACTCTTTTGGTTTTTCCGATTCCCTCATTATGTTATTTTCGTCTTATCTACATAATAGACAACAGTTTGTTAGCTACGGTGGATTTCAATCATTGCTTTTCGATCAAGTATCAGGCGTACCTCAAGGTTCGGTATTAGGTCCTCTTCTTTTTAATCTATTCATTAACGACATAACCAACGTCATAAAGGTATCATTTTTAATGTTTGCAGATGATTTAAAACTCTACTCTACCGTATCATCTCAAAAAGATTGTAAAAACATTCAAGCCAATTTAAATGAAATTTATAACTGGTGCGTAAATAACAATCTGTTACTTAATATCAACAAATGTAACATCATGAGCTTTCATAGAAAATCTAATCCAATCACCTATAAATATGTGATTGACAACAATACTCTGCATAGACCTAATTTCTTTTTAAAGACTTAGGTGTTATATTCGATCCCAAATTACTGTTTACCGAACATATCAAACGTTCAGTAGCATCTGCCTACAGGAGTCTAGGACTAATAATTAGAAATGCTCAATTTTTCAACGACATTTCAATTTTAAGACTATTGTTTATTTCCCTAGTACGTCCTCAATTAGAATACTGTTCAGTAATTTGGAATCCCTTGTACATGAATCAGAGCGAATCCATTGAAAAAGTGCAAAGAAAATTTTTAAAGTTTGCCAAATATATAGTGGATGGTTGTTATCCGCCCAGAGGTACGTCCCAGAATAAGCTGTTGGAAACTTTTCATTTAAATTTCCTTCACCACAGACGCACCATTAACTCAATAATTCAACTACAAAAAATTATTAACAATGATATAGATTGTGCTTATATTATGAATAAAATTAATTTTAAGTCCCTAGACTATCTGCCAGACATACAAATACTTTCTACATTAAAACTGCACGATCAAATACACTAATGAAATCACCATTAAATCAAATGCTTCAAAATTATCATCAAATCGAATCATACGTAGACATATTTTACGATAGTATTAAGTGTACGAAAAAATGCATTATTTATTTATCTTAAATCATTTACATATCTATTTTTTTTTCCTTACCCTAGAATTGGACAGTAGTCTGTTGGGTATTGCATTGAAATAATAATAATAATAATAATAATAATAATATTGTAAGCTTCATTGGCTGGGTTCTAGAATACCACCCCACATGAAATAGCAATTTTCTTGTTGCAATGTTTTCTTTTAGCTAAAATATGATAAAAAATTATAAAATTCGGGCGCGGAAGCAAATATTTATATGATTTTTTACAAAAATAAAGTCAGATTTTACCTATTTTTCATGAATACGCTGTATATTGTAAGCTATATGGGCTGGATTCTGGAATACCTACCACAATTGAAATAGTAATTTTCTTGTAGCAATGTTTTCTTTTAGCTAAAATATGATGAAAAATCATAACATTCGGGCGCGGAAGCAAATATTTATATGATTTTTTACAAAAATAAAGTCATATTTTACCTATTTTTGATGAATACGTTGTATATTGTAAGCTACATGGGCTGGATTCTAGAATACCTACCACACTTGAAATAGCAATTTTCGTGTTGCAATATTTTCTTTTAGCTAAAATATGATGAAAATTTATAAAATTCGGGCGCGAAGCAAATATTTAAATGATTTTTTACAAATATAAAGTCAGATTTTACCTATTTTTGAAATGGATATTTTTGTTACACCATTCATAAACATGCTTTTGGACCTATACTGTGGATAAAATATAATGAAAAATTATAAAATTCGGGCGCGAAAGCAAATATTTATATAATTTTTTACAATAATTAAGTCAGATTTTACCTATTTTTGATGAATACGTTGTATATTGTAAGTTACATGGGCTGGACTCTAGAATACCTACCACAATTGAAATAGCAGTTTTCTTGTAGCAATGTTTTCTTTTAGCTAAAATATGATGAAAAATCATAAAATTCGGGCACGGAAGCAAATATTTATATGATTTTTTACAAAAATTAAGTCAGATTTTACCTATTTTTGATGAATACGTTGCATATTGTAAGTTGCATGGGCTGGACTCTAGAATACCTACCAAAATTGAAATAGCAGTTTTCTTTTAGCAATGTTTTCTTTTAGCTAAAATATGATGAAAAATCATAAAATTCGGGCACGGAAGCAAATATTTATATGATTTTTTACAAAAATAAAGTCAGATTTTACCTATTTTTGATGAATACGTTGCATATTGTAAGCTTCATTGGCTGGATCCTAGAATACCACCACACTTGAAATAGCAATTTTGTTGTTGCAATGTTTTCTTTTAGCTAAAATATGATGAAAAATTATAAAATACGGGCGCGGAAGCAAATATTTATATGATTTTTTACAAAAATAAAGTCAGATTTTACCTAGTTTTGATGAATACGTTGTATATTGTAAGCTATATGGGCTGGATTCTGGAATACCTACCACAATTGAAATAGCAATTTTCTTGTAGCAATGTTTTCTTTTAGCTAAAATATAATGAAAAATCATAAAATTTGAGCGCGGTAGCAAATATTTATATGATTTTTTACAAAAATAAAGTCAGATTTTAACTATTTTTGAAATGAATATTTTTGTTAAAACATTCAAAAACATGCTTTTGGACCTATACTATGGATAAAATATGATGAAAAATTATAAAATTCGGGCGCGGAAGCAAATATTTATATGATTTTTTACAAAAATAAAGTCGGATTTTACCTATTCTTGAAATGGATATTTTTGTAAAACATTCATAAACATGCTTTTGGGCCTATACTATGGATAAAATATGATGAAAAATTATAAAATTCGGGCCCGGAAGCAAATATTTATATGATTTTTTATAAAAATAAAGTTAGATTTTACCTATTTTTGATGAATACGTTGTATATTGTAAGCTTCATTGGCTGGATCCTAGAATACCACTATACTTGAAATAGTAATTTTCTTGTTGCAATGTTTTCTTTTAGCTAAAATATGATGAAAAATTATAAAATACGGGCGCGGAAGCAATTATTTATATGATTTTTTACAAAAATAAAGTCAGATTTTACCTATTTTTGATGAATATGTTGTATATTGTAAGCTACATGGGCTGGGTTCTGGAATACCTACCACAATTGAAATAGCAATTTTCTTGTAGAAATGTTTTCCTTTAGCTAAAATATAATAAAAAATCATAAAATTTGGGCGCGGTAGCAAATATTTATATGATTTTTTACAAAAATAAAGTCAGATTTTACCTACTTTTGAAATGAATATTTTTGTTAAAACATTCAAAAACATGCTTTTGGACCTATACTATGGATAAAATATGATGAAAAATTATAAAATTTGGGCGCGGAAGCAAATATTTATATGATTTTTTACAAAAATAAAGTCGGATTTTACCTATTCTTGAAATGGATATTTTTGTTAAAACATGCTTTTGGACCTATACTATGGATAAAATATGATAAAAAATTATAAAATTCGGGCGCGGAAGCAAATATTTATATGATTTTTTACAAAAATAAAGTCAGATTTTACCTATTTTTGATGAATACGTTGCATATTGTAAGCTTCATTGGCTGGATCCTAGAATACCACCACACTTCAAATAGCAATTTTCTTGTTGCAATGTTTTTTTTTAGCTAAAATATGATGAAAAATTATAAAATACGGGCGCGGAAGCAAATATTTATATGATTTTTTACAAAAATAAAGTCAGATTTTACCTATTTTTGATGAATTCGTTGCATATTGTAAGCTTCATTGGCTGGATCCTAGAATGCATACCACAATTGAAATAGCAATTTTCTTGTAGCAATGTTTTCTTTTAGCAAAAAATTGATGAAAAATTATAAAATACGGGCGCGGAAGCAAATATTTATATGATTTTTTACAAATATAAAGTCAGATTTTACCTATTTTTGATGAATACGTTGTATATTGTAAGCTACATGGGCTGGATTCTAGAATACCTATCACAATTAAAATAGCAATTTTCTTGTAGCAATGTTTGCTTTTAGCTAAAATATAAAGAAAACTCATTAAATTCGGACGCGGAAGCAAATATTCATATGATTTTTTACAAAAATAAAGTCAGATTTTACCTATTTTTGAAATACATATTTTTGTTAAAACATTCATAAACATGCTTTTGGACCTATACTATAGATAAAATAAGATAAAAAATTATAAAATTCGGGCGCGGAAGCAAATATTTATATGATTTTTTACAAAAATAAAGTCAGATTTTACCTATTATTGAAATAGATATTTTTGTTAAAACATTCATAAACATACATTTGGACCTATACTATAGATAAAATATGATGAAAAATTGTAAAATTCGGGCGCGGAAGCAAATATTTATATGATTTTTTACAAAAATAAAGTCAGATTTTACCTATTTTTAATGAATACGTTGTATATTGTAAGCTACATGGGCTGGTTTCTAGAATACCTACCACACTTGAAATAGCAATTTTCTTGTTGCAATGTTTTATTTTAGCTAAAATATGACGAAAAGTTATAAAATTCGGTCGCGGAAGCAAGTATTTATACGATTTTTTACAGAGGTAAAGTCAGATTTTATCTATTTTTGATGAATACGTTGCATACTGTAAGCTTCATTGGCAGGATTCTAGAATACCACCACACTTGAAATAGCAATTTTCTTGTTGCAATGTTTTCTTTTAGCAAAATATAATGAAAAATTATAAAAATCGGGCGCGGAAGCAAATATTTATATGATTTTTTACAAAAATAAAGTCAGATTTTACCTATTTTTGAAATGGATATTTTTGTTAAAACATTCATAAACATTCTTTTGGACCTATACTATGGATAAAATATAATGAAAAATTATAAAATTTGGGCGCGGAAGCAAATATTTATATGATTTTTTACAAAAATAAAGTCAGACTTTACCTATTTTTGATAAATACGTTGTATATTGTAAGCTACATGGGTTGGATTCTAGAATACCTACCACAATTGAAATAGCAATTTTCTTGTAGCAATGTTTTCTTTTACCTAAAATATGATGAAAAATCATAAAATTCGGGCGCGGAAGCAAATATTTATATAATTTTTTACAAAAATAAAGTCAGATTTTACCTATTTTTGATAAATACGTTGCATATTGGAAGCTTCATTGGCATGATTCTAGAATACCACCACACTTGAAATAGCAATTTTCTTGTTGCAATGTTTTCTTTTACCTAAATTATGATGAAAAATCATAAAATTCGGGCGCGGAAGCATATATTTATATGATTTTTTACAAAAATAAAGTCAGATTTTACCTATTTTTGAAATGGATATTTTTGTAAAACATTCATAAATATGCTTTTGGACCTATACTATGGATAAAATATGATGAAAAATTATAAAATTCGGGCGCGGAAGCAAATATTTATATGATTTTTTACAAAAATAAAGTCAGATTTTACCTATTTTTGATGAACACGTTATATATTGTAAGCTACATGGGCTGGATTCTAGAATACCTACCACAATTGAAATAGGAATTTTCTTGTAGCAATGTTTTCTTTTAGCTAAAATATGATGAAAAATCATAAATTTCGGATGCGGAAGCAAATATTTATATGATTTTTTACAAAAATAAAGTCAGAATTTACCTATATTTGATAAATACGTTGCATATTATAAGCTTCATTGGCTGGATTCTAGAATACCACCACACTTGAAATAGCAATATTCATGTTGCAATGTTTTCTTTTAGCTAAAATATGATGAAAAATTATAAAATTCGGGCGCGGAAGCAAATATTTATATGATTTTTTACTAAAATAAGGTCGATTGTACCTATTTTTGAAATGGATATTTTTGTTAAAACATTCATAAACATGCTTTTGGACCTATATTATGGATAAAATATAATGAAAAATTATAAAATTCAGGCGCGGAAGCAAATACTTATATATATTGTTACGAAAATTAAGTCAGATTTTACCTATTTTTGATGTATACATTGTATATTGTAAGCTTCATTGGCTGGATTCTAGAATAGCTACCACACTTGAAATAGCAAATTTCTTGTTGCAATGTTTTCTTTTACCTAAATTATGATGAAAAATCATAAAATTCGGGCGCGGAAGCAAATATTTATATGATTGTTTACAAAAATAAAGTCAGATTTTACCTATTCTTGAAATGGATATTTTTGTTAAAACATTCATAAACATGCTTTTGGACCCATACTATGGATAAAATATGATGAAAAATTATAAAATTCGGGCGCAGAAGCAAATATTTATATGATTTTTTACAAAAATAAAGTCAGACTTATATATATATATATATATATATATATATATATATATATATATTTATATATATATATATATATATATATATATATATATATATATATATATAATCGGTTCATCTTCTACTCTGTAGGTGTTGATGTATTTCATTACTTATTCTTCTACAAAGCTTTTCCATTTCTTTTTATGTTTAGATAATTCATGCGCTCTTCTGCTTGTTATATTTCTGTTCTTCAGAATTTCGTCTATGATGTCATCCCATGTTTTTCGCGGTCTTCCTCTACTTCTTTTACCATTTAATCGTGTTTTCCATATTTGTTTTACTTGTCTTTTATCGTCTAGTCTGTTTAGGTGACCGAACCATAGTAGCTGTTTTATCTCCAACGTTTTTCTAATATCTTCATTTCTTCATTTATCCATTTTGGTTACTCTTATAATTCTTCTTAAGCATTTCCTTTCGACAGCCTGTATTTTTCTCATTTGTCTTTGGTTTAGCATTCAGGACTCGCTACCATATAACAGTATCGGGAGTATTATTGTTTTATAGGTTGTTATCTTCGTTTTTGCAGATAGGTTTTTATGGTTGAATATTCCCGTTCTCAATAGGTGGTATGTTCTAGTAGCAGATAATATTCTAGCGTTAATTTCTTCTTCAATACTTTCTTCAGCTCCTATGATACTTTCTAGATATTTAAACGTTTTAACTTGTTGTATTATCTTGTTATTAATTTTTATGTTGATGTTTTTAGGTTCTTTCGAAATGACCATCACTTTTGTTTTTTCTATGTTAATATCCATGTTTGCTGACTTAAGTTCGTTATTCCAAATATTAATATTTTCCTGTAATTTTTCTTCTGTGTTACTGAGTATTGCAATGTCGTCCGCGAATAGTAAATCGAATACATTGATTTGTCCAAGGTTTAGGTATCCTATAATAGTCTTCTTTGCTTTTATGTTAACTTCTCTTACTATTTCGTCCATATATATGATAAATAGAAGAGGACTAAGATTTCCGCCTTGTTTTAATCCCTGTGTTGTTGTAAATTCATCTGATATGCAATTATCGGTTCTTATGTAGTTTTTACAATTTTTGTATATATTTTGTATTGCACGAAGTAATTTGTTTCCTATATCTTTGTTTTTTAATATATTCCATAGTTTTTTTCTGTTTACTTTATCAAACGCCTTTTCAATATTAACATAGCAGATATACATGTCCTTGTTAAATTCAAGTGCTCTATCTATAATTTTCCGGAGACTGAAAATGTGGTCTTGCGCTGAGTATCCTTGTCGAAATCCACTTTGCGATTCATCTAATTTGTTACATATTTGTCTTCTGAGTTTATTTTCGATTACAGCTTCATACAGTTTTCCTGCAACACAAAGTAGAGAGATCCCTCTATAGTTGCTGCAGATTCGATTATCACCCTTCTTATATAGTGGCATAATTATAGTTTTTTCCCAATCCTTTGTGATATTTTCAACATTCCATATTTTATTGAACAAAGCATGTAGTAATTCTTCTCCGGCGCGTCCTATGTATTTAATTTGTTCTGGTTTCATATCATCAAATCCTGCAGCTTTACCTATTTTTATTTTCTTTATAGCTTCTTGTACCTCTACGAGTTCTAAATCTTCATCTTCTATAGGTATATTGTCTTCAAGGGTTTGTAACTCTGGTTCGTGTTGTTTTATTTCCAAGAGGTTTTCAAAATGTTCTTTCCATCTACTCAATATGCTTGTGTCGTTTTGTAATACATTACCATTTTTATCCATTATTTGCTTCAGAGGTGGCTCTTTTTCTTTTCTTAAATTTTTAGTAATTTTATAGAATAATTTTTTATTTTCTTTATAGTTTGTTTCTATTTTTCGTCCAAAGTCTTCCCATTCTTGTGTTTTATTTACTTGGATTAGTTCTTTTACTTTTTTTCTCTGTTTCTTATATATTTCGTATTTGGTTTGGCATTTACAATTTAGGTATTCTTTCCATTTTTCTTTTTTCTTTTTTATTTCCTGTTTTATCTCATCATTCCACCATCTTTTTATTTTTTTTGCTCTTGTCGATATATGTACGCCACAACTTTCTACTGCTGCTTGTTGTATTATATTTCTAATTGCATTCCATAATGTCTCTACGTCTAAGTTATTGTAGTTCCCAAGTTCTAGAATTTGATCATTTACTATTTGCTGGTATTTTAATCTTGTTTCTTCGGTTTTTAATTTGTATATTTTTATGGTATTTTTTCCTTTTTTTTTCATCTTGTTTAGGTTTATTTTCTTGGTTCTTTAATATTTTTATTTTACTTTCTAGTAGGAAGTGATCGCTTCCTATTTCCGGCCCTCTTTTTACTCGTACGTCTTTTATCTTATGTCCTCTGTTCTTCTTAGTTAGTATGTAGTCGATAATGGATCTTTCATTTCTACTGAAGACCTCTCTAGTATATTTATGTATATTTTTATGGGCGTAAAATGTATTTGTTATCTTTATGTCATTAATAATGCAAAAGTCTATTAACCTGTTGCCGTTATTGTTTCTTGTTTTCTCTCCAAATGTACCCATTACTTCTTTAATTCCCGTGTTATTGTTTCCAACTCGTGCATTGAGATTTTATCGTCATTGCTTGCGTCTTCATTAGGTGCATATGTAATAATTATATTTGTTTTGTCTTCACCTAACTGTAAAGTCACCAATGATATGCGTTCAGAATAAAATTTCCACTGTAAAATTTTGTTTTTTAATCCTTTATTTATTAAACAACCCACTCCTTCTTTTGCGTTTCCATGTGTCGGCACTCCACTATATATAAAAATATGTCCCTCTAGTGTTATTACCCCGTTACCTTTCTTTTTTGTTTCTGTAACTCCTAGAATATTTATTTTTGATTTTTCAAATTCCTCTATAAGTTCAGCCTCTTTCCCTTTAATGCCCCTTACATTCCAAGTACCTATTTTTATTATTTCGTAAATTTGTGTATTAACCTTTTTACAATTTTTCTTTTCCGTTTTCATTGCCATAGTCATCATCTGTAAATTTCTCCGATTGTCGCTGGTTAGTTTTTTGACGGTTCGTTATTGTAATTATTATTTTTTTGTTTATTTCCCATTAATCTGTTTTCTTTCTTATCCCAAGTAAAACTTTTACCGTTGATAGTAATTTTCTGGTGTCCAATTTTTACTGAATTGCCTCTTCGCTTTTCTTCTTTAGCTTTTTGTCTTATATATGCTTGTATTTTTCTTTCTTCTTTTGAGAGGTCATTTTCTATGAAAATATGGCTGTTGCCTAATTTACTTTTTTTTCTCCTAATTTCAGATTTATCTTCACATTTATTTAATTGTACCATTATTATTGTTCGGTTATTTTTTGTATTTATTTTATTGACTTTATTTATCTGGGGTTCTATCATCATTTCATTTTTAAATAATTCTTTTACTTTAATTTCATCGTGTTCGGTTTCAGTTATATTTATTCCTTTTATTATTACGTTATTTTTCCTTTCCACTCGATTTTTATGTTCTATTTCCTGCTCTAGTTTTTCTAGTCTTTGACATATTTCGTTCTTTTCTTCATCCCATTTTTATTCCCTCTTTTTTATATCAGTTTGAAGTTTTTTAATAAGTTCACTATTTTTATCTATATGACCCTTGAGTTCTCTTTCTATCTCTTTTTTATTTGTTTTCATTTCATTTTTTAAATCAGTAGTCATTTTATCTAGCATTTTTTTTATTTCTTCCATCTTGATATCTGTATTGTATTTTCGTTTAGAGTCTGAATCGCTCTTTTTTCTAAAGTTTTCACTCATCGGTGTTGTCCCGTATTCTATGCCACTGTCTAACCACGTGTTTTTTACACTGCACTTGTGCGACGGGCGGGCACGCGCGCGCATGCACTACTTAGCGGATTGATGTGACTTTAGATTTTATTTTTGAAAAATTTTAAACCTTTACACTGCCTTTATTTTAGTTTCCGCACAACGCACTTTAATGTCATACACTACGTATTATTTTATTCACAACTTTAACACTATATAAATCACAACCTCACAATAATTCCCTTATATTCGGGTTAAAACTATTGGTGCTGTAAAATATGACCTTCACCTTGACAGCTCAGAATAATAATAAGGCATTTAATATGGAACTAGAGATATTATATTAAATACATATGTTTGTGTAAAATATCAAACATAACCATAAAACCCATATTTGAAATTATTGCCAACAATCTATAATTTTAAGCATTAAGAATAATGTTGGACTTAGACAGAAAAATCATGAATAATTTAAATTGTCATTTTACATATAGGTAAGTATACATATGATATTCTAAAGCATTTAAGATAGAATTAAAGATATTATGTTAAATACATTTGTTTGCGTATAATATTAAGCTTAACCAATCAACACATATTTAACATTATTACAAAATATTTTAACATCATCTGTGTATGCGAGAGTAGGGCATGTGAACGAGTGTAATAATTCATCGATAAATAATAAAAACAACAAGGGACCTAAATTAGAACCTTGCGGTACTCCTGAAGTGGGAACAAAGTGAAATGATAAATATCCATTGTAAGTGACATAACAGATCCGATTAGCAAGGTACGATTTCAAAAGGTTTATTAATTCAGGCGTCGCGGCATATTTACTAACTTTTTTTAGTAAAATCTCATGATCAATAGAGTCAAATGCTGTAGACAAATCCGTATAAATAGTGTCAACTTGTCCACGAGCATCAAGAACTTCGGAAACAAATTGAGTAAAACAAATAAGATAAATTGATGTTGATTTGCAACTCATGAAACCATGCTGTTTTGTAGAGTTTAGTGACCTAGTGTTAGTATATATGATATTATATATTGTTTTTTCAAGAATTTTAGCGAACGTATTAAGAATGGAAACTGGCCTATAATTTTGAATTAAGGTTTTGTCACCTTTTTTAAATACCGGCGTTATAACAGTTCTCTTTCATAGGTCAGAAAATATTTGAGTATTTATAGCAAGATTAATAATGATCGTAAGAGGTTGAGCTAAAGCAAAACGGCAATTTTTAACTAAAAAAGAAGGTATTTGATCTTCTCCTGCTGATGTTTTATTTGGTAATAGAGCCATTATGGAAGTTATATAATCTTCACAGACGTTGTTTATGCTAAATGGTAAGAAGTTTGAAGATTCTTGAACAGGGTCAGTGGAAGAATTTGTTTGAAAAAAGGCTCGAAAAGAAATTCGCAAACGCATCTACAATATACTGTGGTTTATTATATACATTATTTCCGTCCTTGAGCATAGCAGGTATACGACTAGCATCTTGTTTGGAGTGGACATATTTCCAAAATTTAAAGGAATTCATTTTAATATTTTTTTCTATATTGGACAAATATGAGTCATAAGCAATTTTACTTTGTTGCTTACTTAAAATTCTTAATCTTTAGAATTCAGCTAAATGATACTCATTTTTATATTTAAGCCATTTTTTTCTGTAGTACTCCTTAGTTTTTATGACATATTTTAATTCAGGTGTGAACCAGACAGAATATTTTCAAGGAACCTTTTTAGACAGCGGAACAGAATTATTAAATATATTATAGATTACATCATAAAACTGAGCAACAGCGTCATTAACATTTTCGCAAAAATTTAAAAAATACCAGTCATATGTGAGTAGATCATTGTACAATTGTGGGTAGTTAGCTGTGCGAAAATTGTATCTTCCATTATTGTTAGAAGAAAATTTCGGTAATTTAGAAACAGATAATGTGATATCAATACCCAATGCTGGATGGTATTTGTCTTCCAAGACAAATGGAAAAGTAGCTTTGTCAACATTTATAAAAAAAAATTCTTACCAATGGAGAAGTGGATAACCAAAACGTGGTACCAATCAGATAATAAACATTAAATTTTTAGGTGTCATTTTAATGAATACGCTGTATATTGTAAGCTACATGGGCTGGCTTCTAGTACACCTACCACACTTGAAATAGCAATTTTCTTGTTGCAATGTTTTCTTATAGCTAAAATATGATAAAGAATTATAAAATTCGGGCGAGGAAGCAAATATTTATATGATTTTTTTCAAAAATATAGTCAGATTTTACCTATTCTTGATGAATAAGTTGTAGATTGTAAGCTACATGGGCTGGATTCTAGAATACCTTCCACACTTGAAATAGCAATTTCCTTGTTGCAATGTATTCTTTTAGCTAAAATATGATGAAGAATTATAAAATTCAGGCGCAGAAGCAAATATTTATATGATTTTTTACAGAAATAAAGTCAGGTTTTACCTATTCTTGAAATGGATATTTTTGTTAAAACATTCATATTCATGCTTTAGGATCAATACTATGGATAAATTTAGCATTGGACATGCAAATGGGACCAAAACGTGGTACTAATCAGATAATAAACATTCAATTTTCGGGTGTCATTTTAATGGATACGTTGTATATTGTAAGCTACATGGGCTGGATTCTAGAATACATACCACACTTGAAATAGCAATTTTCTTGTTGCAATATTTTCGTTTAGCTAAAATATTATGAAGAATTAAAAAATTCAGGCGCGGAAGCATATATTTATATAATTTTTTACAAAAATAAAGTCAGCGTTTACCTATTCTTGATGAATACGTTGTATATTTTAAGCTACATGGGCTGGATTTTAGAATACGTACTACACTTGAAATATCAATTTTCTTGTTGCAATGTTTTCTTTTAGCTAAAATATGATGAAGAATTATAAAATTTGAGCGCCTAAGCAAATATTTATATGATTTTATAAAAAAACAAAGTCAGATTTTAACTATTCTTGATGAATACGTTGTATATTGTAAGCTACATGGGCTGGATTCTATACTACCTACCACACTTGAAATAGCAATTTTCTTGCTGCAATGTTTTCTTTTAACTAAAATATGATGAAGAACTATAAAATTTGGTAGCGGAAACAAATATTTATATGATTTTTTACAAAAATAAAGTCAGGTTTTACATATTCTTGAAATACGGGGGCGGAAGCAAATATTTATATGATTTTTTTACAAAAATATAGTCAGATTTTACCTATTCTTAATGAATACGTTGTATATTGTATGCTACATGGGCTGGATTCTAGAATACCTACCACACTTGAAATAACAATTTTCTTGTTGCAATGTTTTCTTTTAGCTAAAATATGATGAAGAATTATAAAATTTGGGCGCGGAAGCAAATATTTATATGATTTTATAAAAAAACAAGTCTGATTTTAACTATTCTTGATGAATACGTTGTATATTGTAAGCTACATGAGCTGGATTCTAGAATACCTACCACACTTAAAATAGCAATTTTCTTGTTGCACTGTTTTCTTTTAGCCAAAATATGATAAAGAATTATAAAATTCGGGCGCGGAAGCAAATATTTATAGGATTTTTTACAAAGATAAAGTCAGATTTTACATATTCTTGAAATGGATATTTTTGTTAAAACATTCATATTCATGCTTTAGGTTCTATACTATGTATGGTTTTAAGTATTGGACATACAAAAGTGACCAAAACGTGGTACCAAACATTTAATTTTCGGGTGTCATTTTAATGAATACGTTGTATAGTGTAAGCTACATGGGCTGGATTCTAGAATACCTACCACACTTGAAATAACAATTTTCTTGTTGCAATGTTTTCTTTTAGCTAAAATATGATGAAGAATTATAAAATTCGGGCGCGGAAGCAAATATTTATATGATTTTCTACAAAAATAAAGTCAGATTTTACCTATTCTTGAAATGGATAATTTTGTTAAAACATTCATATTTATGCTTTAGGATCTATACTATGGATAAATTTTGCATTGGACATGCAAAAGTGACCAAAACGTGGTACCAATCAGATAATAAACATTCAATTTTCGGGTGTCATTTAAATAGATACGTTGTATATTGTAAGCTACATGGGCTGGATTCTAGAATACATACCACACTTGAAATTGCAATTTTCTTGTTGAAATATTTTCGTTTAGCTAAAATATTATGAAAAATTAAAAAATTCAGGCGCGGAAGCAAATATTTATATAATTTTTTACAAAAATAAAGTCAGAGTTTACCCATTCTTGATGAATACGTTGTATATTTTAAGCTACATGGGCTGGATTTTAGAATACGTACTACACTTGAAATATCAATTTTCTTGTTGCAATGTTTTCTTTTAGCTAAAATATGATGAAGAATTATAAAATTCGGGCGCGGATGCAAATATTTAAATGATTTTTTACAAAAATAATGTCAGATATTACCTATTCTTGATGAATACGTTGTATATTGTTAGCTACAAGGCTAGATTTTAGAATATCTACCACACTTGAAATAGCAATTTTCTTGTTGCAACGTTTTCTTTTAGCTAAAATATGATAAAGAATTATAAAATTCGGGCAAGGATGCAAATATTTATATGATTTTTTATAAAAATAAAGTCAGATTTTACCTATTCTTGAAATGGATATTTTTGTTAAAACATTCATATTTATGCTTTAGGTTCTATACTATGGATAAATTTAGCATTGGACATGCAAAAGTGACCAAAACGTGGTACCAATCAGATAATAAACATTCAATTTTCGGGTGTCATTTTAATGGATACGTTGTATATTGTAAGCTACATGGGCTGGATTTTAGAATACCTACCACACTTGAAATAGCAATTTTATTGTTGCAATATTTTCGTTTAACTAAAATATTATGAAGAATTAAAATATTTGGGCGCGAAAGCAAATATTTATATGATTTTTTACAAAATTAAAGTCAGATTTTACCTATTCTTGATGAATACGTTGTATATTGTAAGCTACATGGGCTGGATTTTAGAATACGTACTACACTTGAAATAGCCTTCATGAATACGTTGTATATTGAGAGCTAGAAGGGCTAGATTCTAGAATACCTACCACACTTAAAATAGCAATTTTCTTGTTGCAATGTTTTCTTTTAGCTAAAATATGATGAAGAATTATAAAATTCGGGCGCGGAAGCAAATATTTATATGATTTTTTACAAAAATAAAGTCAGATTTCACCTATTCTTGATGAATACGTTGGATATTGTAAGTTGCATGGGTTAGATTCTAGAATACCTACCACACTTGAAATAGCAACTTTCTTGTTGCAATGTTTTCTTTTAACTAAAAAATGATGAAGAATTATAAAATTCGGGCGCGGATGCAAATATTTAAATGATTTTTTACTAAAATAATGTCAGATTTTACCTATTCTTGATGAATACGTTGTATATTGTTAGCTACAAGGCTAGATTTTAGAATATCTACCACACTTGAAATAGCAATTTTCTTGTTGCAATGTTTTCTTTTAGCTAAAATATGATAAAGAATTATAAAATTCGGGCGCGGATGCAAATATTTATATGATTTTTTACAAAAATGAAGTCAGATTTTACCTATTCTTGAAATGGATATTTATTTTAAAACGTTCATATTCATGCTTTAGGATCTATACTATGGATGGTTTTAAGCATTGGACATGCAAAAGTGACCAAAACGTGGTACCAATCAGATAATAATCATTCATATTTTGGGTGTCATTTTAATGAATACTTTGTATATTGTAAGCTACATGGGCCGAATTCTAGAATACCTACCACACTTGAAATAGCAATTTTCTTATTGCAATATTTTCTTTTCGCTAAAATATGATGAAAAATTATAAAATTCGGGCGCGGAAGCAAATATTTATATAATTTTTTACAAAAATAAAGTCAGATTTTACCAGTTCTTGATGAATACGGTGTATATTGTTAGCTACAAGGCTAGATTTTAGAATATCTACCACACTTGAAATAGCAATTATGTTGTTGCAATATTTTCTTTTAGCTAAAATATGATGTAGAATTATAAAATTCGGGTGCGGAAGCAAATATTTATATGACTTTTTACAAAAATAATGTCAGATTTTACCTATTCTTGATGAATATATTGTATATTGTAAGCTACATGGGCTGGATTCTAGCATACCGACCACCCTTGAAATAGCAAATTTCTTGTTGCAATGTTTTCTAGTAGCTAAAATATGATAAAGAATTATAAAATTCGGGCGCGGAAGCAAATATTTAAACTATTTTCTACAAAAATAAATTCACAATTTTACCTATTCTTGAAATGGATGTTTATGTTAAAACATTCATATTCATGCGTTAGAATCTATACTATAGATGGTTTTAAGCATTGGATATGCAAACTTGACCAAAACGTGGTACCAATCAGATAATAAACATTCAAATTTCGGGTGTCTTTTTAATGAATACTTTGTATATTATAAGCTACATGTGCTGGATTCTAGAATACCTACCACACTTGAAATAGCAATTATCTTGTTGCAATGTTTTCTTTTAGCTAAAATATGGTGAAAAATTATAAAATTCGGGCGCGGAAGCAAATATTTATATGATTTTTTACAAAAAACAAGTCAGATTTTACCTTTTCTTGATGAATACGTTGTAAGCTACATGGGCTAAATTCTAGAACACCTACTACACTTAAAATACCAATTTTTTTGTTGCAATGTTGTCTTTTAGCTAAAATATGATGAAAAATTATAAAATTCAGGCGCGGAAGCAAATATTTATATGATTTTTTACAAAATTTATGTCAGATTTTACCTATTCTTGAAATGGATATCTATGCTAAATTAATTATAATAATGCTTTAGGATCTATACTATGGATAATTTTAGCATTGGACATGCAAAAGTGTTCGAACCTTGGTACCATCAGATAATAAAAATTCAATTTTCGGGAGTCATTTTAGTGAATACGTTGTACATTGTAAACTACAGGGGCTAGATTCTAGAATACCTACCATACTTAAAATAGAAATTTTCTTGTTGTAATGTTTTCTTTTAGCTAAAATGTAATGAAGAATTATAAAGTTCGGGCGCGGAAGCAAATATTTATATGATTTTTTACAAAAATAAAGTCAGATTTAACCTATTCTTGATGAATACGTTGTATATTGTAAGGTACAAGGCCTGAATTGTAGAATACCTACCACACGTGAAATAGCAATTTACTTGTTGCAATGTTTTCTTTTAGCTAAAATATGATGAAAAATTATAAATTCGGGCGCGAAAGCAAATATTTATATGATTTTTTACAAAATTATAGTCAGATTTTACCTATTCTTGATGAATACGTTGTATATTGCAAGCTACATGGGACTGGATTCTAGAATCCCTACCACACTTGAAATAGCAATTTTTTTGTTGCAATGTTTTCTTTTAGCTAAAATATGATAAAGATTTATAAAATTCGGGCGCGGAAGCAAATATTTATATGATTTTTTACAAAAATAATGTCAGATTTTACCTATTCTTGAAATGAATATTTTTGTTAAAACATTCATATTCATGCTTTAGGATCTATACTATGGATGGTTTTAAGCATTGAACATGCAAAAGTGACCAAAACGTGGAACCAATCAGAAAATAAACATTAAATTTTCGGGTGTCATTTTATTGAATACGCTGTATATTGTAAGCTACATTGGCTGGATTCTAGAATACCTACCACACTTGAAATAGCAATTTTCCTCTTGCAATGTTTTCTTTTAGCTTAAGTATGATAAAAAATTATAAAATTTGGGCGCGGAAGCAAATACTTATATGAATTTTTACAAAAATAAAGTCAGATATTACCTATTCTTGAAATTCATATTTTTTTTATAACATTCATATTCATGCTGTAGGATCTATACTATGGATAATTTTAGCATTGGACATGCAAATGTAACAAGCTCGCTCTGCGGCTCCTCATTTTAGAGGAAATTGTTTAAATAAATTTAGTAATATGCCAGCTGTACTTGCAGCTAGAGTAATAAAAGAACAATGGTAGAAAAACATAGTATTGTAAATGTAGATTTTTGTACGGTTTTAAGATTGCTTTTCGTTGGAATATTTGAGAGCAATAAAGTAAATGGTACTACATGGGGTTAAGGAAGCAATAAATGTTAAAAGCTAAATAGAAAAGGGCAGTTTTTAAGAATACAATGGGAAAGAAATCTTAAGATCACATTTCATGATTGACAGCGTCCGGCGACAAATACTTGGAGGTCTCAAAAAGTCCGTTAGAGATTTTTTTTGCGTCTTCCACCGTTGCCGCTCGGACGGGAGTCAGTTAATGAAACTAACGCTGTAGTATATTTGAAATAGCCAATGAGGGTGTAAGAAACACCTCCTTATTGGGAAAAGTAGGGGTAAAATTATGCGGACTTCAAACTGAACAGATCTGAGTGATCTTCTTGTGACAGTCTTGCGAATCTTTCTAAATTTTGATAACTAAATTGTCCTAGTGACTTTAGATATTTTTGTGTTGTGTGTTGAAGCCGTCGTCGTCCGCGTCCAGATCGAACTTAATTAATTTTACGTATTTTTAATCATTTACTATTTTTAACTGTAGAGTCTTATAATATAAACTAATAAAGTGCTTCATCCGAGGCTGATCAGTGATGAATAGTAAGTAGAAATAACATTATTACTTCGGTGGTAGTAGTGTGAGGTGTTGAACCTAGGCTGATAGCATAGCAACTCTGAGGTCGCCTTTTTTTTGTTATATTAATTGTTCAGTGTCCAAATTGTTAGTATCGTTCTCCCATGTCACAAGAGTAGTTAAGTAATATTACGTTCGTTGTTAATAATTGTGTGTAAATAAATTGTTATATTGAGCAGTTCTGTTTGAATTTACAAATCCCTAGTTATTCCTGTGGATTACTTTGGGTCAAGTAAATTTTCTAAGCACCCCTTGTATGACAGGTATTAGATTTCGTCCTAGGCGTACCTGTTACATATTTTGGTGGCAAAGCGCTGGGATCTAAATATTTTTTAATACTTAAACCCTCTCATTCCAGTTAAGCCATTTAAACCGACAAAATTTGTTTTTCAAAATTGTAATGAACTACTGTGTGTTATTATTACATTTTGATTTTTGAGGTATTTGTAGAGTCAATATTAGCATTTGTTGAGAATAAGTATCTGTTGTGTTCATTTTATTTGGAAATTTGTAGTTGTCGTACTTGCAGAACGACAAAAGAGTTTTATATACGTAAGTAAATTCTGAGTGGATTTATTACGGTCAGTTAGGTAGTCCCGAGCCCCTAAGTCGGTAGAAGTGTAAAGCAATAAAGAACTTTGTGTAGTTATTGCTTCATTATTAATAAACTAAAGCAAGTAAAATGTCGAACACAACTGGTTCACCCGATTTGAGTGAAACAACTGGTTCACTCCGATTCAATGATCAACAGATGTTAGACTACTTAGTAGCAGTTTCATCCTTATGTGGGGTTAATATGAAAATTCCAACATTTTCGGGAAAATCAGATGAAAGCGTAGTAGATTTTATAGACAAAATTGAGAATTGTAAGAATATTGGAAAATGGAGTTCAGATTATGTAATTAGTGTAGTAAAATTAAATTTACTTGGAGACGCGGCATGGTATATTAAAAATAATTCGAAAACTAGAGATTCGAAAGATTGGAAAGTAATCAAAAGAGAATTATTGGAAAGATATCAACCCAAGCAAGACTCGAGAACGATACAAAGGGCATTTAATAGTTGCTATCAGAATAGGGATGAAACAATTTCAGCTTATGTATGTAGACTGCATGCGTTAGGTAACTGTTTTATGGAGAGCTCCGAAGATAATTCGGAAGGAGCGCGTGAAGATAATTTGCGAAATATAGAAAAACTTCTATTAAATCAATTTGTTTCGGGAATTATACTACATTTACAAAGAGATGTGTTTTACGAAAATCTAAAAACTTTTGATAAAGCAGTAGAAGTTGCAAAGAAATCAGAATCGGCATTTAACATGATGCGTCGCGAGGATTCATATTTTGTTAATAGAATAGCAGTTAAAACTCCGGTCGAAAATAAAAGTACGCGAGCAAATGAATCAAATTTAACGGCATCAATTGATAAACTAATTCAAGTTTTAACTTTGAGTCACATGCAAAATGTGGAAAAGAACTTAGAAAAGAACACGCATAAAAACGAAAATAATCGAGACAGGAGTCTAGAATCTAATTTTAAAAATAAAAGCCATTGTTTCAATTGTCAAAAATTCGGGCATTTTGCAAAAGATTGTCGTTACAATATAATATGCAAATGATGTAATAAGCGCGGACACCAAGCAGATATTTGTCGTTCTATTATAAACCCGTCTAAATTTCCAAAGAAGGGAATGAAAGAAATTACTTATAACAAAGATTTAAACTAGATATGGCCGCGGATGTTTGTCCCGATAGGGAACCGCGAAAAAATGATTTAGTAACCACTCTCCCTAGTAGTAGAAAAAGTAACAAAGTAGAATTAGTTGTTTATGGTAGAAATTTAGAATAAAGGCCCAACGTCGCGAAGAACCTCGCGTACGGTTTAGCGACGAACAAGTTTCGCGAGTTAGAGAAGATATTCACGGGTGTAAAAAGACTCCACGTCGCGAAGAATATTACGGACGGTTTAGAGACGATCATGGTTCGCGAGTTAGGGAAGATACTCTCAGGAGTATAAAGATTCAACGTCCCGAAGAAAATCACGTACGACTGAGTGAAGAAAGTAATTCGCGTGATAATCAATTAAATCTCGAAGTAACGGAAACTAAAAATCTTGAAGCAAATCGAGAAACGGTTAGCGAGAAGAATGACTCGCATTGTAGGGAAATTAATCGGGAAGAAATCAAAATTGAAATGCGAGATTGCACTAGCAAAAACAGTGACTCATACAGTACAGAGGTGACTCACGATAGTTCAAAATTTTGTAATCGTGAAAGCAAAGGAAGTAATTTTGACGAAAGTAATAAAGCTGTAGGTACATGCCGTAAAAATGATGAGAAATTAAATAATTCAAAAAAGCGGATTGCAAAGTAACTTTGTAGGTAGCAGCTCACTGTGTCAAAACAGTAGCTTAGAAAGAGATGGAACATCAGGTACAAGCCCTGAAGATGTATTGTTAAAGGAAAGTGTGCCAACAAGTAAATTGAAAAAGGTTCATTTCGAGGAAATTGTTAAGGTTTACTATAATGCGGTCGTTTCAAACGGTTCAGGCAATAATACGGAAATTACCGGAATTTCTTCGGAAGTTAAAATTGAAAATAGTACGGAAAATGCTAACAAGGATATAAGATCGGTTCGTATTAAAAAGAATATTACAATACCTCCTAGGTCTGAAGCTGTGTGCTTAGCAGAAAGGAATGTTGAGTTAAATGTTTTAAATAAAGCAGGATGTGTCTTAATTGAGCCAGTCGAACTGGAAATTCAAGGAGTTATAGCAGCTAGAGTGCTTGCTAGGAGCGATGAGACCGTGGTACCGGTAAAGCTCATGAATGTGTCGTAAGACAGTGTGTTTATCCCTGCTAAAACCATTGTGGGTTTTGAGGAAAATGTCAAAGAAGACATTAGTACGTTTAGCGAAACGAGTAGCGTAATAGTATCCGTACAAGCAGTAGATTTTCGAACCTTATTTCATTTAGATCACTTACCGAGTAACGGTAGGCAAAAAGTTGAAAAAGTGTTATTAGAATACAAAGATATATTCATACAGCCGGGAGTAAAGTTAGGTTGCACATCGAAAGTGAAACATCGGATTATAACAGATGATGTTCATCCAATTGCAAAAAGGCCGTATCGTGTTCCATTCACGCAAAAAGAAACATTGCAAAAACAAATTGACGAATTGTTAAAAGACGGTATTATTAAGGAGAGTGACTCACCTTGGTCAGCTCCTATTGTCTTAGTAAATCGAGAACTGTCGGACGGTTCGACGAAAGTTAGACTGTGTGTAGACTTTCGCGAGTTAAATAAAATAACGACGAATGATTCTTACCGTTGCCGAATTTGCAAGACACAATTTCGCATATGAATGATGCTGCTTTATTAACAACCTTAGATTTAGCATCAGGGTACCACCAGGTAGAAATTGCCGAGGAAGATAAGGAAAAGACTGGGTTTAGTTCGTCGTGGGGGCATTATCAATGGAATAGAATGCCGTTCGGTTTATGTAATGCGCCAAGTACATTTCAAAGGCTGATGTATTATGTACTAAGTGGATTAGTTGGGGAAAAATGTTATGTTTATTTAGATGATATATGCATATTTTCGGGAGATAATATAGAAGAACATTTAATGAAAATTAAAGACGTGTTTAATAGATTGCGGAAATTTAATTTAAAATTAAAACCTAGTAAATGTGAATTTGTACGTAGAGAAACCGCGTATTTAGGTCACATTATTTCAGCAGAAGGAGTCAAACCAGATCTGTCAAAAATAGATGCAATAGAGAAATTTCCGAAACCAAAAACCGTAAGAGACGTTAGGTAACTTTTGGGATTAGCAGGATTTTATCGTCGGTTTATACCTGATTTCGCAGAATTAGCGAAACCACTAACTACACTTTTAAACAAAGATATTCCATTTATATGGGAGACAGTAGGTATAATCGGCGGGTACGAGCCCACTTCCGCTTCCGGTCTTGGTATTAAGCTAGTGTTTGCAAGCCTAGGTTGTATGCAACCCACATGCGTGTGTTGCGCTGCGTGCTGCTGTTGTTCTGTTGAATTTTATCTATGCAACCCACATGCGTTGTGTGTGTGTTTGTGTGCGTGTGTGTATTGTTCAGATAAATAATATAGATCTTACTCCTGCAACCCTCTCTCTCAGAACCTGCCGCCCTCTCCCTCCGCCCCTGCCGCCATCTTCCTCTGCCCCTGCCACCCTCTCTATCTCTCTATCTTTTATATTTAATTATGTGGGACAACAACAATTAGAATGATTTATATCTGTACACAATTCAAAATTACAATTGTTTATATACATTTTTTATTTTATTTATTACATTTTTTAAAACAGAGTACACTTTATCACAGTAAAATCTGCTGAGATACATGGTAAAAGTATACATGCCACCCTTTCTATCTCTCTATCTTTTATATTTATTTATATAGGACAACAACAATTAGAATGATTTACATCTGTACACAATTCAAAATTACAATTATTTATACACATTTTTTATTTTATTTATTATATTTTTTAAAACAGAGTACACTTTATCACAGTAAAATCTGCTGAGATACATGGTAAAAGTATACATGCCACCCTTTCTATCTCTCTATCTTTTATATTTATTTATATGGGACAACAACAATTAGAATGATTTATATCTGTACACAATACAAAATTACAATTGTTTATATACATTTTTATTTTATATATTATATTTTTTAAAACAGAGTACGCTTTATCACAGTAAAATCTGCTGAGATACATGTTAAAAGTATCCAATGTCCTAATGCGACTATCCCTCTGCCTGATGTCTCGTACTTGGTGAATTTTATAAGAACGCTGAGTGTGTGTGAGTGTGTGGTGTAAATAAATCTGTGAAAAAAATAAAAATTTAAATAATACAATATTTTTTCTTTTAAAAAATAGTACATACCTTTTCTCTATTGTTCATTATTATTGTCTAATACATTCTTGTTTATTCCATGATGTATATAATTCACATTCGCAATTATGACTACGATAGTAGTCTTGTGGTGTAGTTTCTAATTCATGTAAATTTATACTATGACATTCTTTTTTATAAAAATATACAAATCTGGGCTCAGTAACCCAAGTTCTATCTATAGAATTTTTTCGAAAACAATATTCACATAATTTTAAAGGTCCCACGTCCATAATTCGTGCATCTCCTAGCCAAGCATGGTTTAAACAATAAAATACGATTTCATAGCTGTACCGGGCGTCATCGTTTGAATCTTGTGGTGTTCCACATATTGGATATAAATTATTTGTACTTGATACTTCATTGTTTTGTAGACTCATGATTGTGACTACCAAAAAAAAAAAAATATATATATTTATTTATACTCACATGCTATGAAATTGTTTAGGAATATTAGGAGTGATAACAAAAAGAACACACAATTATGAAATAACAAAAAATTATTTTTTCAGTTCTGTAACCAAAGAAAAATTAATTAATTTAAAATATTTTGTTAAATAATATTAATTTACAATATTTAAAAAATAAAATTGATAATACATACATTTATATACATAACATACACCGTGCGAAGAACAGCAGCAATTACGCGTCTTTATTATGTTTGAGTGCAGTCCACCTGCGCCTCTCTGCTGCGTAGTATTTTTTCTTTTCGGTTTTGCTTGATCCTGGGGTTACAGGAAGCAAAAGTAATTTAGATTTCACTTCCTGCAACCTGGAGTGGAGAGGAGAAACACCGGTACAACAATCATCCCAATTTTCTTCTTCTTCTTGTTGCGGTTGTTGTTGTTCTTGTTATTCTTGTTGTTTCGATGTTTCTTGACATTTCTTACACCAGTTGTCCATCTTATAATGACCTTTCTTACACGAGTTGTCCATCTTATAAACTTTGAATCGTTGATAAATTAATTATTATATTGGTTTGGTTGTTTTATCGTTTAAAAACCATGATTTCCTTCAAAATAGTTATTTTTACATTTTTTCTTTGTTTTAAAGTTAATTTTTATATTGGTTTGGTTTTTTTTTAATCTACATAGGTTTACCAATATTTCCTTTTTTATATTTTTTATCTATATAATTATTTTGTGTTGTATTTTACTTAACATTTTTTTATATTTTTTCAAATATTAACTAAATACAAAAATAATATCACCCAATCACAATAGTTGTTATAAAAACCAATCAGAATAGCTTTTATTATAACCAATAAAAAAACTACTGATATTTGGTACGACCAATATAAAATAGGATAGATAAAAATATTTTGTATAAAAGATACTTTTCTATGAATTTTTGTAGATATTGTTCAACATACAATATATTCACTGTCAACTAAAGTATATATAATTTGAATTTGAAATAAAATAGTTAGTTATAAAGTAAATCTACATCATGTTAGATTTTAATTTTTCGAAGTTTACTGATGTTAATTATATATTAAGTTTTAAACCTGATAGTGTAACGTATCAAACATTGAAAAAATATTATGAAGCAGACGGAAAGTCTATTTTTCCATTTAATTCAATGACCAATGAGGATATTAAAAATCTTCCAGTGGAATTTATAAAATATAAAAATAAAGGAGAAATTGGACAACTGAATTTTGTGTGGGACAAATTACCTGAAGAGTGCAAAAAGGATAATATTTTTAAAAAATTTGAACCTTGTTTACAACATCCTGATACGAGACTTACTGTGGTTGATTCACCATATGATTGCTTACTTATCGCAAATTGTCCATTGTGTTATGAAGATAAAATATTATCACTTCAAAGTGAATTTAATCGTTTATCTACATTCAGTACGTGGTCAAATACAAATATTTGTGCCAAGGAATTAGCAACAGTCGGTTTCTTTTACAAAAACTATAGTGATTTTGTGCAGTGTGCTTTTCGTGATGTTGAAATATGCAATTTTGAGGAAAACGATGTTGCACTGTTTGAACATTATCGTTGGTCTCCAAATTGTAAATTTCTATTAAAAAATACTACAAATGTTCCAATTAATAAATATTATACAAATTATGTTCTTAGTATTGTTAAGATTTTAAATTACATAAAATGTAGTAAGACTATATATGAAGAAGATAAAGAGAAATGTATAAAATTGTTGAAAGAAAATTATAAACATTTTTATACATTCATTGTAAATGTAATTTAAAAAAATAAAGAAAAACGCAAATAATTTGTAATTATATTGTTTTATTATATACCTCATTACATAATAATACATAAAATTATCTGAATTTATACAATACATATCATCGTCTAGAATTTTATATACATGACTTACAGCACAAACATATGGAATAGAATGTAAGAAACATGTTTTATGTATTAAACAATTTTTTAAAGCTACTTTATAATTAAATTCGCTTAAATCTATAATATTGCATGTTTTTACACTGAATGATAATAAAAACTCTTTTTTCACAGCACGTAGTACGTAGACAGTTTTTGATTCTTCTAAAAATTTGTTTAGCTCACAACACATTTCGTTATAATTTATATGTCCGTTATCCCATTTTAATCCGTGATGATTTCGACATAACCATGTAGCACATCTTTTGTTATGTTGTGGTAATTCTTCCCATGTAAATAGTGGTTTGATATAAAAATGTTGTTGTTTACTTCCATCTCTTCATAGTATAAAAATTTCTTTTGGTATTATAATATATCCATCAGCTTGAAATCCTTGTATGTCAATAATTAACTCCATTATATACAGTTTTTGTACGATGTTCTAATTACTTTGAATGTTTGAATTAAAATGAGCTTGTAACATCACTTGACAGCAGATTATATTCAACTATCTTATTATGTATTATTAGAATGTTTGTGGTTGTATGGTAGGAAATTCTAATATCAGCTGAAGAAGTTTGAAAAGTTTCATTTTTCTTTTGATTTGAGCAATGAAGTACGATGTTCTAATTGCTTTAAATGTTTAAATTAAAATGAATTTCTAACATCACCTGACAACGGGTTATATTCAACAATCTTATCATGTATTATCAGACAATACGCGGCTGTATTCGTCGGGAAATTAGTGTCTGATTCAAATTCCAATCTAATATCAACTGAACAAGTTTGAAGAGTTTCATTTTGATTTTAGCAATCAATTACTATGAATGGCGCAATTTCTTTGAATTTCTTTCTATCTAATAATACACCGAAATTTTGTTGATAGTAAGCATTTTGGAAATTTGCATACATGTGATACAGAACTGCATAATTATTATTTGAAAAGTCAATATTTAAGTTGTCGTATGGATAATATGTAGAATTCAAATACAATTTAATATTTGTTAAATTACACGAATCGAAAATGCTTGCATCCTTATCTTTTTTATTTTTACGATCAGTTTGAAATCCTACAATTACAAATCTTGGTGTTTCGAACTGTGTAGACGATTTAATAGACCATGTTTGTTTTTTAGCTGCTAGTAGTACAGGATATTCATATATATCCCAAGAACGATATGCTAATGGCAAAAAACGATTTGAATTTACAATGTTTAATAATTTTAAACGATTTGCATTGTTAACTGACACATGTGGCATGCACCAAACAATTTTTTTTATATTAAATTTTAATTCTTCTGTTGATTTGTAAGCAGCACTATCATTCCTTGCTCTTATCAAATTAAGTTCTTGTCGCACATTTAAAATAATTTTCTTGTTGTCTTCTGCAAATCCGAGTAACATTTTTAAGGGAATGCATACATTAAAATTACCCTCCTTATCAAAAATATTTTCATTATCAACAATAAAGCCAGAATTTTTGACGTTCTGAATATGAATTAGATACATATCCTTTCATTGTGCTTATTATTCCAACATTTTTCATTGTATCAATTTCAACAGTGTTTAATAAATATTTTATATCTTCAAATAAATAGGAAATACCATTATTAGTAATTTTAGTATCTATAGGAGGTGCAGCTCCATCTTCTTTTGTTAATTTGCCTTCAATATATAAGTAACTTTCATGTGGTAATGTATAAATATCCTGTTGTTGTATTTGTATTCGAATATCATCACAATTATTACAAGATGAAGCAACAATTGGTTGATAACTATGTATTTGTTTGTTTGATATTGTATTATCAAACACAATATTAGATGTAATATTTAAAATATTACTCATAGTTTATACTTTAAGTTTTAAACCCAATGACTTTAGAAATTTCTTATTTTTTGTAGATATATTATATTTTGAGGTTAATAAACGTCTTTTTGACAACACTGACGGTACACTGAATTTTGTCTCTGATAGTTGAGTTCTTTTATAGTCAATACCCATTAGAAACTTTTTTTAAGATGAAGTCTCACAGTAATTGTCTCACCACGAAAATTTACTATTCTTCCCTCTTGATCAGTAATAGTTAGAGTAATATTATTTACTCTATGAGTGTTCACTGGTAAATAAATCACATTTTTAGGTACTTCGAGTATCTTATACCCAGGTGCAACTGATGGGAAAAACTCATGAATAATATGTTTCAGTTTACCATTCTTATAAGACCCCATAACTATATTACATTGAATAAGAATAGAGTTCACTTTAATTATATCAACTGGTAAATCACTTTCATAAATAATATTACTTTCAAGCACCCGTGTTGTAAATCCAAGCAATGCACCAATATTATTTTCCTTCGTAAAATCAATTCTAACTGAACATTTTATTTCACATCTTAATGTATTATTGTTAGCAATTAGATTAATAAAGTTATTTTTCTTTTTCTCTTTTTTTTTGGATTTGATTATCAAACTAAACTATATTAGGATCGTTAAGTTCTTGCTTTAAAATTTTATCTAAATCATCAATTTCATATGAACCCACTGGAATAGTGTATTCTTGAATTGTGTTATCAATATAATAATAAAATTTAATTTATTATTAGTTTCATCAACATTGGATATTCAAAGAAATGTTTCAAAATTAATTAAACCAACAGCATATTCGCTACGATTATTTACTTCAATAGGTGGAAAAAAATCTGCACTTAATTCTGATTTATTTCCAGATAATGTAATTGTTATAGAATCCATTATGAAACTAATTTAATTAGAAATTATATTTTATATTCTTTAGGTGGTGGTAAATTTTCAAAACTGTCAAAATACAAAACATAATTACTTTTTGTAATATAAGCAACCCAATGAGTCCCAGGACCGTAGTTGTTATCTAAGTTAACAATTGCAGCTTCATATTTTAATGGAAGTTTCGGTAGTGTGTCACGCATATAGATACCACGAAAATGTTTTATATTCGAACTATATTTCTTTAAATCCCAAGTAGTTAACGCCCTGTTCGGCAATTTTTTGATTTTTTTTTTTGTTCTTTTTAATTCCTGATCCTTTTTTGTACGGCTTTAAATATAAGCCATCACCAATAGTTTCCTTCAACATTTTTTGTATCCCATATAATGCAGCCCCACTTGTAGCACCAGCTATAAGTGCTTTTCCAAGTAAAGGTAATAAAGCTGCAAGTAGTAAAAATCCACCCTTCTTCTTTCGATTTTTTATGACACGACCACGGCGATGTTTTTTCACCGGTTTAGTTTTCATTCCCATACCAAATTTTCGTTTTGCTTTCATCATGTTTGTTACTGTCCAAGTAGCTGCTTTCTCCTTAAAGGATGAATCTTTTGATAATACTCTGTTTCACGCTATTTCTTGTAAAATTTTGTCAGCTTCGTGTCTTTTTTTTTAAATCATTGCTGTGGGAATAAGCAATGTCATGTTCACGACAAGCTTCATCTAACGGGTTGATACCCCGATGACCTAGAGCTAATCTTTTCCTTAATTTCGTACCAGGACCACAAAAATTATAACCAGGTATGTGTAGTTCAATAGGTAAAGAATCTATTACGTTGTTAATTATACCAGCTCCACTGTACGTAATCATTCAGTTCTGGTTTGTAACTAAAGTATAAAACAGTCTTACGTATATATATATATATATATATATATATATATATATATATATATATATATATATATATATATACTCAATAAATAAAATGTCATTTATTAAGCACAAGCAATCTTTAAAAGTAAAAAATTTTGATTTTAAATCTCTTAAAAATGATATTAGAAATCATAGTAATTTATTACCAAATAACATACGTTGTATAATTATTGGACCTAGCGGTTGTGGGAAAACCAATATTTTGCTTAGTTTACTTACTTATATAAATGGTTTAAAATTTAGAAATATTTATTTATATTCAAAATCAACACAACAACCAAAATACAAGTTTCTAAAAGAATGTGCATTCAGAGTGAAGGGAATGGGTTATTACGAATTTAATGACAATTGTGATATTATATCACCAAATGAAGCACAACATAATTCTGTTATAATTTTCGATGATGTAACTTGTGATAAACAAAATTGTATGAGTGAATATTTTAGTATGAGACGACACAATTTAATTGATTGTTTTTATCTTTCCCAGATATATGCACACATACCAAAACATTTAATTAGAGACAATACAAATTTTATTATTTTATTTAAACAAGATTAAACTAATTTGCGTCATATTTATAATGATCATGTTAACACAGATATGTCCTTCGATCAATTCAAAAAATTTTGTATAAAATGTTGGCAAGATAAATATGACTTTGCAGTCATTGATAAAGACAATTGTGGCTTAGGTCGTTACCGAAAAGGATTAGATAAATTTTATCAAAAAGAATGAATGACAAGAACGTTCTACAAGATATTATATCAGTAAGTAAAGTATTACGAAAAAAATTTAATGCTGTAAAAAGAGGACATGTTGACACAGAAGAATTATTACAAAAAACATTTAAACCAATAATTACACCTTTAGAAGAATTCGTTAAAAACAAATCTAGTTCAGAAATAAAGGAAAAAACAGAAATTAATAACGAAACTAAAAAATTTAAACAAAACTTTAATTTTGAAGATTCTCCTAATGAACCTTTTTTGTCTCCAACAATTTCTAATGTAAAAACAGAAAATAAGTATGAAATATCACTAGAAACTTCGCCAATAACAGAAGTCAGATTATCAATTAATACACCGCAAGGACAAGAAGAATGGGAAAATATAGAATTGAAATTTGGAAATGTAGCTTCAAAATATCTCATGAAATATTTATTAAATCTTGGTGATATTGATAAAATATATGGGTTAAAATATGATAATGGATTATTTAAATTGGGAAAAAAATATATAGAAATTGATAAAAATGATATCATAATTGACAATATTCAGTATGAAGGAACAGAAGGTTTATACGAATTAATTTTTTAAAAAAAGCCACAATCATACAGCGAACATGATAAAGAGGTATATATAAATATTCTAAAACAAACAGATGCACATAAAAATACAACAGGAACACGAGTCATTCTATCTACATATCCTAAATATTTTAACATTATTAAACCAAATTTTGTACGTACATCGTCCCGTTCTACTAAAGCTAAAAAAAGATATTCACCATCTGTACAAACAATAATTAAAAAAAAAGGTTATGGATTGCTTCCTACTGACATGGAATTTACAGACTATAAGCGAGAATATGTCTATTGGGATTCTGCTGATGAGTTAGTACATCGTCTACAATTACTACTGGCCTCGAAACAAGCGGGGAATAATAATGTAAACAATGAAATTATATCCATTATTGAAGAATTAAGAGAAGCTAATATAATACAATAAATATTTAAAATTTGCTATTAGTATTAGAATGTCTGTTGACAAGTTCGGTAGACATTTTAAACGACAAAAAAATTATAGCGATCAGTTTTCGTTGCGGTTAAATAATAATACATATGACGTAAATGACAAAAGATTAGTAAATATTGCAAATCCAATAGAGCCATTAGAGGCAACTACTAAAAATTATGTTGATTTACAAATTATAAAATATGTAAAAGATGTGCTATCACATTCAATAAATATATCAATAGAAGATAATACAGAAGTATACAATGCTAAAATGAAACAAATTGCAAATGTTGCAGTGCCAATTAACGATACAAACGCAACAAATAAAAAATACGTAGATGAAAAAGTTGACTTAGTAATAAACGTAATTCCATCAATTGTAGACTCAAAAATTAATGCAAAATTGAATATATTTAATAATCTTATAGAAACAAAATCAAATAATAATCAACAAAAAATAGAATCTAATATAATAATATTACAACGTAAAATTGACTTAGTAATAAACGTAATTCCATCAATTGTAGACTCAAAAATTAATGCAAAATTGAATATATTTAATGATCTTATAGAAACAAAATCAAATAATAATAAACCAAAAATAGATGCTATAAATAGAACATTACCAGAAATTATAGACTCAAAAGTAAATACTAATTTCAACAAATTTAACAAACTTGTAAAAGATTTTGAAAAAAATACTAGAACCACAATTGATACAATTGTAAAATCATTAGACTCAATTGTGGGCTCAAAATTAAATACTCATTTACACAATATTAATGAAAGAATAGAAGAAATAGTAAGAAATATTAATATTGAACAAACAAATATTCCTGACCAAAGTTCTAAAATTGAAAAACAAGATGAAAAAATCGTTAATCTTACGACTATGGTACAGAACATGATAAAAGAAAAAACTATAGTTCAAAACATGTTGAAAGAAAGAATAAAGAGTATTCAACCAGACGAATCAAAAATTAAATTGATTGTAGAAAAATATCTTAAAGATCATATTAAAATTGGTTTAAACAAAGACGAAATAGAATTATACAACTAAAAAACCAAATAAAAAAATATTATTACGAAATAGAAGAATTATTTAAGAAATATATTGAAAAATTAAAAAACAATGAGTAAACTAAATGTTGCAAGAGAATTACATAAACCTGCACGTCGAAATTTTCAAAGACGAAAAGTTATAACAACAGGTATTGATGACTTATGGCAATGTGATCTTGTAATTATGAGTCCATATCAACGTGAAAATAAAGGATATAAGTATTTAATAACAATAATTAATATATTTTCTAAATATGCGTGGGCTTTACCAGTAAAAACTAAATCTGGTGATGATGTCACCAGAGCTTTTGTAAAAATTTTAAAACAAGGTCGTATACCAAAAAATTTACATACCGATGACGGAAAAGAATTTTACAATAGCACATTTACGAAAGAAATAAAAATATATGGAATCAATCATTATTCAACATTTAGTAATCTTAAAGCAAGTGTAGAGGAAAGATTTAATCGTACGTTGAAAACTAACATGTGGCGAGAATTTAGTGTTCAAGGTTCATACAAATGGTTAGATATGTTACCACGATTAATTAAAAAATATAACAATGCAAAACATAGAACAATAAAAATGAAACCTATAGATGTAACACAGAAAAAAGAAGATCATTTATTAATAACTGTATATAACAATATTAAAATCGTTGGTCGTGGTAAGTACAAAATTGGTGATTTTGTACAATACAAATCTATATTTGATAAAGGATATTTTCCGAATTGGAGTACAGAAATATTTAAGATTGTAAAAGTAAAATCCTGTTACTTATCTTATTGAAGACTATGAAGGGAATAAAATTAGAGGTGGATTTTATGAACACGAACTTCAAAAAACAAACTTTTCAAATATTTACTTAGTAGAAAAAGTTTTAAAAACTAAGGGATCGAAAGCTTTTGTGAAATGGTTAGGTTTCAATAAAACACACAATTTGGATAAATAAATCTGATATTATTTCAAAAATATATATTATCTGATCATCACAACAATGAATAATGTCCCCAGGGTAGAGTATCAGTCTGTCCATCAATGATATATCTTTTGTCATCATTATTTGTAAGACATAATTTGTTAATTTCACATGAAAATATTGTGTGATTTTTAGATATTATGTTCTGTTGTCTTTTGTACGTATGTGAATTTGTAAATAAACAGTCTTTATAACAGTCAATATTGAGTGTTTTTGTTGTTATTCCTGCAATTCCCTTAGCTCGATTGTATGATTTGTTATTTTCCAATGCAAAGGAATACATTTTTAATCTTAAACCCGCAAATTCTGTCATTAGTAACCCGCTATTCTCATCTTTAAACAATCCAACAACTTTTTTGTTCGCTTGTGGTATACCATACTTATTATCTACAGTGTAGTCCGATGTGTCAAATCTGTGTATGGCTTCGTTTATTTGTATGTATGGGTCTTCATTAAATTTATAAATAAATGAGTCAGTGTCCATGTACAGTAATTTTGGCGTTGTATAAGTTTTATGTATGTAATTGTAATGAAAGTCATACATAAGTGTTTTGGATATATCTAATATAGCCATACCAATATAAATAGGTTTATTAAACAAAATTTTTATTTTACTTAGTTCGATTGAAACTAAATTTTCTGTTAATATTACAACTTTTTTAAAATTTGGTTTGGCAATTAACTTCCGTGCCCCACCTTTTCCATTCCATTTCGAAACTAGTTTTATATCATATCTATTTCTCTATTTTCCATACTTTTCCCGTAAACGGCGTTATGCATTTGTTTAAAGAAGTTTTTTCAAAATTGTTTTTTGCGTATTTTCGAAAATTTGTATTTTTCTCAATATACTGCTTAAGCCAAAATGATTGTTTAAATTTTATAGCACGATGAATTTTAATTATTTTTAGTCCAAATTCCAATACTTGTTTTAAATTTTTATAATGTATTACAATTTTTTTATCATAAAGTGTTGTAAGAAGTTTCTTAAATTTTGAATTTGGGGGTTTTTGTTGTTCTGCACATACGGGCAAATCCTTATGTAGGTCGTGTAAGTTCATTGGATATTCCAAGTCAACTTCAAAAATGTATCCATCTAATCCATTGTCAGGTATATTAGTAATGTCTAGTGTTTTAATATTCTCGTCACTTAACCATGTAAAGCCACCATGTGGTAAACATTGTGTCATTGCCCAACCATACAAATTACAAGCGTCAAAGTACATAAGAAACTCTTGCGGTTCTTTTGGGTTAAATAAATTCATATAAATATTGTTTGCTTTGGCGTAGCGGTTTGAACACTGAGAAATACCACCACGTATGCCTCTTTCAAAAAATAATATCATATCAATATCAGTCAGTAACTCCAGCTCTACTTCTGTAATTCAACATGGCATCCCATGCTAGTCCCGCAAAACGTTATAATAAATAAATCTTATACATGAACAAAAAAATATTTAGAATATATTTACCTGGAGTTGTATAATAATGAACAGGGTCCAATTCATCTGCATTTAAACAAAAATTTCTAAAATTTTCAAATACATCAGACAAAAGCAATACATCTGTTTGAAGATACAACTCTAGATAGTCGCCTAAGTTTTCATGATCAAATAATTTTCACACATTTAATGCATGGTTGTTATCATCATCTGATACAGATTTATCACATAGTCTGGAGTAATACGATGATTTTGACGGTAGTTGTACTTCTTCTGAACGTTCCCATGAATTAATATAATCATATGGAAATATACCTTTTCTTTTTAACATATCAAATTTCCAATCAGTAGGGTAGTACTTATTTAATAAAGTACATTGGGCGGGCACTAAATAGCTCACAAGTTTTTCAAGTGAAAATTAAGAAATCTATAAGAAAAAATATTAATAAATTATAGAAAAAACTAAACATTTATAAAAATACCTGAATGAATCTAAAAAACGAAGCATAACACCATTCACGTTTTTGGAAAATGAAATAAATCTCTCGTTATTCATAGGTATTAATACAATATTTTCTTCATCTACTCCAAATTCGCGTATAAAAAGGTGACTATCATAGCCACCAAGATTATGGAAGAAAATAGGAATATATTTAGGTTTTTTATAACACAAATTACATGATCTATGAGCAGCTCCTCGATGTTTTCCTATAATTATTCAATAATAGTTAACAAATATTTATAATTAAATTAACAACTTACCAGAAAAGTGACAATGGTCTCTTACTTTATCTTCTCCTAAGATTTTGCGACAAATGTGGCAGATCACAGCTTGATTATAATTTTGCCATTCTTCATTTGTCATTTTCAAAGGAACAATATTTTCAGAAATTGTTTGTATTAATCCTACTATATCTTTCATCCGATTCATGAACCACTTTGCTGCTTCCGGTCCACGAAATGATTCATAAAATGATAATGTATCATCGTAAGAACATTTTAATTGATACCCGACAGCACATGGTACATGATGTTGATAAATATTTGTATAAGAATTGGATGGATTTGGTTGACAGGTATAAACAGGTGTTGTTAGACATTCAAAATCTGCATAAATGACAAAAGGATGACGCTCTTTGTACATAAAATTTTTAAATTTAATCCATTTATTATCCTCATTTGGCATTTCAATTTTAACAGCGTCGAAATTCATACAATCTTTTTCATGTTGTTTTAAAATAGCTTCAGTACAAAAATATTGAAGACATCTCTGACAAATAAATGTTTTTTTTATTTTTAGATAGTTGAGATGATAAAAGATGAGAAAGTGATTTTATGCAAGCGTAATGTCCCATATTATCTTTTTTCCAATATAAAAGATTAAAATGATTGTCTAGCTTATTTTTTGTGAAATGTAATGGTCCAACAACAACATATAATTTTAATTTCATATCATATTCTAAACCGTAAACATTAATCGAAATTTTATTTTGTTTTTCAAACTTTTCAATGTTTGTCAAAGTCATAGGAAAATGTATGTTTTTAAATTAAAAATTTCATCATGATTTTTAGGATATTTAGACACACGATCATTATGTTTTTTTGCTGGACACATAGTGGAAAGGAGTGACCATACAAAACACTTATTGTCACTGTTTTTTACATTAATAACAGCTTGCTTATTTTTTATATTTAGTGGTAGTTCTATATACGAAGAATCACCACATTTTGTAGGATCGTATTTATTTATATTCACCTGTAAAAATTTAATATTTTAATAATAAAAAATATTATAAAAAAAATTGAAAAAACTTACTTGTAAATAAAGAATTCGTTTCAAAGCTTTGCCACTTTCACGTTCTTGGAATTCTGACATTTGATTTAAAAAAAAGGGTCAAATTATAGCTATAGAAACAATTCAGGATAAAAAAGTCCAAGGTAGAATTGACAAAAGAAGTTTTACTCGAAAAAATATCGAAAATTTTAAAATGGCCTTGTGTCTTATTAATTTTTGTACTATCTTTAGCGAATGTTTGTCAAATGCTGCAGATCACGCTTTTTCTTTATTAGGCTGTTTGAACGCTTTAATTGATGTTTATTTTCCTTATAAAAAAATATCTAACATAGCTCACAATTCTCCTATTCATTGGTTTGATTCTTCTCTTAAAAGAATGAGACTAGAATTAAACACTATTAAATCATTTTTCAATAGCACACAATCTAAAGATTTATATAATCTATATAAAACTAGGCTTAAAAGGTATAAAAACGAAATTAAACGTAAAAAATCTACAGCTTATAAAACTTTATTGCAATCTTCTGCCAATAAGTGTAAAGATAGTTGGCGAATAATCAATTATAAATGCAACAAGTTCCACAATAATAATACTTTACCCTCAAATTTAACACCAGATAACTTAAATGAATATTTTGCCAATGTAGCTTCAAACATCATTAAAGATATTTCGAATAAGACTTACAAGGCTGAGGATATTTTAAAAAGTAAAATTAAACCTCCAACTTGTGAATTTGTTTTAGATCAAATAGATGTTGTCAAGACTTTTAATGCAATAAAGTCACTTAAAGATTCAAAATGCCTGGATATTTACAACATAAGTAATAATTTATTAAAAAACATAATAGAATACGTCACTGAACCTCTGACTTCATTATTTAATAAATGTATTACAGAAGGGATCTATCCTGATTGTTTTAAAGTTTCGAAAATTCTTCCGCTGTACAAAAAGGGTGACACATCACAAGAATGTAATTATAGACCTATTTCTCTAATTCCAACAATTTCTAAAGTGTTTGAAATTATTTTTAAAAATCTGATGTGTCCAACACAATACCTCCCGCCACTGTAGTAATATATTCTATATAAGTTTTTCAATACATTTAATTTGTAGTTTTAAAATTAGTTTGTTATTGCATTTCAGAATATTTTTAAATTATTTCATACCTAAAACTTCCTTCATAAATTTTGTATGACCAATATGACAGCTATTTTTGACGTTACTAAAACCGGAACTGAACTTATTTTGATTCACGCATGCAAATACATTCCTAATATATTTCTTCCATCTTTTTAAATTTTACAATAAAATTACTTCATGTTTTACTTATTTTTTTTTTTACACTTACTTACATCAAATTTGACATCATATGTCAAATTTTGTGAACATATGAATATTTCATCTGTTTTATCGAAATTCCTCAGCCTAAACGATATGTAAAATTATTATAATTTATATTTTTTTTTCTATCTAGCTGGAAGTCATATATAAACGTAATTATGCAGATCGGTAGAAAATTCAAAAATCTTTGAATTTATAATATCGAAATTTGCGAAAATATGGTATTTAGAGGTATTTTTTAGGAAAAACGGTTTAAAGCTTCAAGTAAAGTACTACTTCCGGTTAACCAATTGTAGTCAAAATCTAATCAGTTCATCATATTAGAATAGAACTCTTAAATACCAAATATTATATTTTTTACATGTATCGTACACACACACACACACACACACACACACACACACACACACACACACACACACACACCCACACACACACACACACACACACACACACACACACACACACACACACACACACACACACACACACACACACACACACACACACACACACACACACACACACACACACACACACACACACACACACACACACACACA